>JASKOS020000036.1:600000-750105 GCA_030770465.2 Perdita meconis | reverse complement strand
TCTTTAATTTTTTTCGTCTTCGTTTTATTGTGCACGCGGACAGAGTACATCTTCGCTCTCAGTCCGACGAACTCGGTCATTGGAACTCCGTTGTTCTCGTCTTTCATGAGACCGGGCACCTTCTTGTTTACGTGCGGCATACCGTACGGGTTGTCCGTCTCGTAATCGCTCGTATCGAATTGACTGTCGACGTCGCGTTTCATCGTCTCGTACGCGTCGTCGCACGCGAGTTCGAAAATCGAACTGTCTGTATCAGTGTAGAGAATTTTGCTTTGTTCGCTAAATTTGGGTAGCATGTACTCGTAATGGAAGTCGTACAGACATACCTTCGACACGTCCAGAACGCTCATGCCAACGTATATCGGTTTGTTGAATAAAACTTTCAATCTGTGTAATTGTACCGCAATCGCGTTTTCCGAAAAGATGACGCGGCTATGAAAATTTACATAGAGCACATTGAACACTTATTTATAAGAGTTTCTCTAAATTCATCTTATGTAATTTTCTCTACAGTGTATCTGCCTCCTGCTTCTAGATCGTCTTTGTACTGTGATTTCTCTCATACTGTCTCTGAAGTGATGGCTAAGTATCGTAAGGATAATATTTTCATCTTAGGTGATTTCAATTTGCCGCATGTTTTATGGAATTCATATGATTCATTACTCTGCTCTCAATGGAGTAGAAGTGAAAAAGAGTCATACGAAAATCTAATCAACAATGTTGACTTCTGTGGTCTCGCTCAAATCAATAATATACCCAACTCGAATGGCTCTTTTCTTGATCTAATTTTTTCAAACTGTACCACTGCGCTCACAACAATGACTGTAGATCCCCTACTTGCTTGTGATCAATATCATCCAGCATTAATGCTATCTTTTCAATTGGCCATTACATCTCAGACAGTCTCGCAGAATTGCACTTGGAGGTATAGCTTTAGACATGCGGATTATGCTGGAATGAATGATTATCTCAATTCTATTGCGTGGGATGAGAATTTAATGAATACCGATCCCAATGATGCAGTCGCTTTCATGTATAATCATATTTACTATGTAATGGAATTGTACGTGCCAAAATTCAGGTTGCGGAGCGCATCATTTCCAAGGTGGTTTTCTGCTGATCTAAGGAAACTTATTTATCAGAAAAAGGTTGCTCATATTACTTATAAAAGAACAAATAGATACGAAGATTACCTACTTTTTTCCGAGATGCGAAAAGAATGTAAGAAAAAAGCCGACCAGTGTAAAGCAGCGTTTATTCGTAACACCGAGGATCTATTACTAAACAGTGGGGATGTCAAGCCGTTTTGGGGATATGTTAATAGCCAAAGAAAAGAGCGTAAACTACCTAGTGAAATGTTTCTGGGAGACAGGTGCGCTACTGACCCTGAATTGGTTGCTAATCTCTTCGCTGAGTATTTCGAATCAGTATATTCCCCAGGTTCGGGTGTTTCATCAGTTTTCTCTTTTAGCAATAATGTGCATTTATCTAAACTTAACTTAGGTATTGGTGAGATATTTATGAAAATTAAAAAACTTAAAGTGTCTAAAGGACCTGGGCCTGATGGGATTCCACCAATACTTTTAAGGAACTGTAGATTTATTCTATCCCGAATACTATGGCATATCTTTAATTTATCCTTAGCGTCCGGAATTTTCCCAGACACTTGGAAGACTAGCCTAGTGACACCAATTTTTAAATCTGGTGAATCATCCGATGTTAGGAATTATAGACCAATTTGTAATATGGACATAATGTCCAAGTTATTTGAAAGCCTGATTATCGACAACATCAAACCTTCTCTAATTCATTTAATTTGCGCAGAACAACACGGTTTCATGTCATCTTTATCAACAGTCACAAATTTATCTGTTTACAGCCACTACCTATCTATGAATTTGGATTGTTTTACCCAAGTTGATACAGTCTATACGGACTTTAAGAAAGCCTTCGACACTGTATCACATGATATTTTGTGCGCTAAATTATTTGCATTGGGCTTTTGTAATCCGCTTTTATCCTGGATTGAATCTTACTTACGCGGTCGTAAGCAGATAATTCGTGTGGATGGTCATTTCTCGTATCCGATTGATGTTTCCTCTGGGGTTCCGCAAGGATCACATTTAGGTCCCTTGCTTTTTATCTTATTCATTAACGATGTGGCCAGTGTATTTAATCATTGTAGATTTCTACTGTATGCGGATGATCTGAAGATATTCAGGGCCATAACCGATAAATCTGACTGCTTATTAATGCAGAATGATTTAAGTAACTTTGAGCAATGGTGTCAAATTAATGGCATGTCGCTTAATCTTGAAAAATGCTACATTATGAGGTCTTCGAGGAAGCGAAATGCCATCGAATTTGTTTACACTCTTGGTCATAAAACACTACCTCAGGTAGAAGCGATGCATGATTTGGGAGTCCTTTTTACTCCCCTCCTTGACTTTTCTGCGCATATACAGGGAATAGTTTCTAAAGCGCTTAAAAATCTAGGTTTCCTTAAAAGATGTACAGCGAATTTTACCAATCCGAATGCTCTCAGACTATTGTACTGCGCGCTGGTTAGATCACAGTTGGAATATGCCTCGGTCATATGGTCCCCACACTACACGAAATGTAAGCTGCAGATCGAAAGAGTACAACATAAGTTTCTTAGGTTTGTAGCGTTTAAGAGTGGAGAAAAAATGCACTTCTCTGATCATAATTATCTTCCTGCTATGGAAAGGCTGAAACTTATGTCCTTAGAGAGTAGAAGAACAATTTCAGAGTTGTTGTTTCTTTTCAAAGTTCTATGCGGACGCATCAATTGTTCTCAACTCCTTGAGCTCATTAACTTATATGCGCCTACACGATCTCTCAGAAAATCGCAAACGTTTTTACCAGCAAACTATACCTCCAATTACGCCAATACTGATACTATTAACCGTCTGTGCATCACGGCGAATGCATT
This sequence comes from Perdita meconis, assembly GCA_030770465.2. Classification (NCBI taxonomy): domain Eukaryota; kingdom Metazoa; phylum Arthropoda; class Insecta; order Hymenoptera; family Andrenidae; genus Perdita; species Perdita meconis. The sequence goes on along the minus strand of JASKOS020000036.1, from coordinate 747,152 downwards.
TGACCATAACTTGGACGTGTTTTGTGGCTCAGTTTCGGCATTCAGAAAACAAATTTTTGACTTTTTTGATTCTTCCCTTTCTACTTGATCTCGCCATATATTATTTGCAATTTATGGTTTATAGTTATTATTTTCTTTATATTTGTTGTTCGTCACCGATGGAACTGTAGTTAACTACTTGTATACTAATGGGAATTGCTTTCCGTATATAAATAAATAAATAAATAAATAAATAAATAAAATTTGGTTTCGCGATTAGAGCTTCCGCGCCGTACCGACCGTCCCAGCGCGTAACCAATTTCACGTCTACGCGATTTCGCACGTTCTCCATCGTTTTGCCGAATACCGCGTTGTTCATTAATATGTATAAATTTTTCTGGAAATCACTAGTTGCTCGAGTTCTGAAACCGGTGTTCAATTCGATGTAGTCGCGAAGCCAATGAGATTGTTTGAATTCTAAGATACGGTGAATTTTTCGTATGCGTAAACCGTGGTGTAAACATTGCTGTAAGTATCGGTAATGTATTACGTATCTGTCTTTGTCCTGTACTGTCGCGAGTAATTTCGTTTGTTTTCCGTCGGTAGGTTGTTCGCGTACCGGACAAAACGGGAGATTCGCGTGCGAATCGTGAAGTTCCGTCGGATACTCGAGGTCTACTTCTAGGAAGTATCCCTCGGGCCCGTCGATCGGAGCGGAATTCACGTCGAAATTGGCCACGCGCTCGGCGTCGTCGATCCATTGAAGACCTCCGTACGGCATGCATTGTAACATTGCCCAACCGTACAGGTTGTTCACGTCGAAATACATGAGGTACGTCGACGGTTTCGATGAGTCATACGTGGGCAAGTACTTGTTGTTGGCGCACGCGTATCTGTGCGAACATTGACTCAAACCCCCACGTATACCGCGTTCGATGAACATTACCATGTCCACGTCGGTAAGCAACTCAAAAACTACGTCCGTGTATTTTAACATTGCGTCCCAAGCGAATCCCGGCAGCGTGCAGTAATACGCAGGGTCAAGTTCGTAACTTTCGAGACAATGAGTTCGGAAATTCTCAAAAACGTCCGTCAACAACAGCACATCTGTTTTCAGGTACAGATCGCTGTACTTGCCCAACGTCTCGATGCCGAAGCTCTCCCAAACATTTATCGCGTGCGCGTAATCCAACTCTGAAACGTGCTTTTCGTTCAACCGATTATTGAACGCTTCGCGAGGCGGTAATCTCGTCTCGCTTAGTTTATCGTATGCCGATACGTAATCGTATGGGAAGACGCCCTTTCTGGTTAGGAGATCGAACTGATTCTCTGAAAGGTCAGGAAATTCCTTTTCAATTTCCTTTCGATGGATCGTCAGTTGTTCCTTACCCAGAACGGACGACAATTTATCTAAACTCGCGGTCAAAAATTTATACGAATCTATAAATCGGAATTTAATTTCCTTTTTCCCTTAGATACCCGTTCCCTGAACGTACTTTGTAAAAGAGATGTACTTTTCCTTGGTTAGCGGAAGTAGGTCCACCTTTCCCTCGAACGCGGTCGCCAATTCCTTAATTATAAAGTGCGCGTCATAGCCCGATAACTTGTGAAATACTACGGGAATTGTAAACGCATTCTGATAATTTAAATTACAATTCGAATGCGCTGCACCCCTATATTTTCCAGTTACGTGGCAATGATCGCGTACTTTTATGTCCGTTTCGAGAAAAGGTTTTCTGCAGATATGACACTCTGTAGCATGCGTAAAATTATTGATCTGCGCTATCGACAATGTTTCCATAGGCACTGTTCTTTTAAATATATTACTGACAAAATCTGCGAAACTATACGTCTCTCTTACGAACCACTGTACGCAGTCCGAGTCGCTGTTGTACGTACGATACGCGCAAAGAGATTCGTCGTACGCACACTTTACGTAGTACCCTACGCTGAATGCCCTATGGTGTTGATACGCGTACGATCGGCTGTTTTCTATATCTTGATGTTCCGACTGCACGTCCTCCAACAAGCATTCAAAGTCGGCGTACACGACGAAGGGTACGCGTTCCTTACGGCCGTGATTTTTGAAACGCAACCACTTGTTCTCGTCGGATGGGAGTTCGATGGCGCAATCATTCATTCTCGTGCAGTCTGTGTTGTGCGCGTTTAGCTTTTCCTCCGAACGAAAATACTGTAAACATCTGAAACGAAGAAACGACAAACTTTTAGATATGACTTTTCAGACGCATCGAATCGATAAAACAAAAATTATTCCAAACTTACCTGTCGCAAATGTATACTTGATGCTCGTGTCGCGAAACCTGTGCAGAAACGAGTCTTGAGAGGTTTTGGATACACGTGAAGTGGTTCCTCTGTACGTCCTGCGGATCCTGTACCAGGAGCAAGTTGGCGTGCTTCTCCCTTTTCGTCGCAGTCAAATGGATCGGCACGCACTTTCCCTCCTGCCACTGGTACACGTTCACCGAAATCTCGTTGAAGTTTTCGAATTTCTTGATTTGGTGCAGCGTCATGGGAAGTTGGATACCTTCCGTGCGAAGCACCCTCGAATAATGAGGATACGAGGTCATTCTATGGACATGCTGTGAAGCAGAATACAAGCTTGCGACGACGGACCACAAAAAGCACGCGTCGTCGTTGCACTGCACGTTCACTACCGCTTTCTTCGTTTGCACTGCGCGCGGTAGCGACACGTTACATCCGGCGTGAAGTGGATTGTATTTATTAATGTTTATCATTAGATTTTCCACATTCACTAGCATCCATCCGCTATCGCGTTCCTGGAACTCCTCCATCGCTACCAGCAGGGGTTCCACCACACGATTTGCGAACCATTCGCGCAAATTCGACGTCATAAACAGTATGTGATTTCGCGTATTAAAACTTTTCACGTCGGTCTTGTCCTTGAGCGAAAATTCTGCGTTCCGTATTCACAGCGACACTAGAGTGTTCGGTGATTGCGTCTGTTACGCGCGAAAGCACTAGCCGGCGAGCGTCTTTGAAAAATCTGCGGGGGTCCAGATGCTTCAAGTTTATCACCACTCCCGTCGCGACACGTTTCCGAAACGCGGATTCCACGTTTTCCCAAGCGACGGTCGATCCGCTCGATCGCCCCGCAAGTCCGTGTCCCGTTCGCGAAAATTTCGCACGCACGACGGCACGTAAAGTTTTGATGCGAGCGATAATTGTGGTGGTTCGTTGTTTCGTTCCCACCGCCAGTTTTTGTCCGTGCAAATAATCTCTCATGAGACGCAAACATTCGTTGCACTGTTCCGTCCAGTTCCGGTACTCCGCGGATGTACGCAGCAACACCGACATCTTCGTCAACGTTTTCAAAATGTTTTTGAATAAATCCATTATTCTTTTTTAAATAATAACGGTCGCGCTAGTAGCTCCTGTATGGATGTACTCGCGTAATTAACCTCAAAAACGGTTGTCTCGAAATCCGGATTACAATTGACCGCTCCTCGCTGGAGCTCACTTATTAATACCTTCACCGATTGATGGGGAAATTTCTAGTAACCGTCGGTGGACACGACGCATTTGTATCAATTTTCGTAAGAACATGTGTGCTAGAAAAGGACACACGCATCTGGCGCGCGCTAGTAAAGGACATCAAGAAATTCCTCGTGCTCTTACACGCTTCTTCGTAACCGTCAAGGTTACAGCGCATATTTTGAATCGTTTGTTACAATTCCGCAGCACCCTATAAGCATTCGCTAAATTATTTTGTAACGAAGCGGCGGGAGCAGCCGCTTCCCCCCCGCCGCGCACGAACGATCACGCCACGCGCCGCGAGTCCCCTCTCTCTTCGGGACAGCCAGAGCGAGCCCCCACCTCGTAAGTCGCGTCCGTCGCGCGTCTCGCGCCCCGCGACTCTTCACATGTGGAGAGTAGTTCTGATTACCGCCGCTGGGCGGCCCCGAATTAATCGCGGATCTCGCGATTAAGGAGAAGCGGGCCGCGAATATAAGGAGCACCGGGAGCCGCGGAAACCAGGACGTGGGTACGTCGTGGCACTGGCATCCCACATAGTACCTAGCAGCAGCGTCGCACATTTTGCCTTTTTTCCTCCTCCAGGGCGCAAGCTTGGTTTTGACCTAACCGTCGACCAAGCGATCTCGCGCATTTCCTGAACCGACACCCCGGCCTGGCCGGTTGGTAGGTCATCCCGAGGCCGCGGGGATTTGGTAGTTCGACTTAACGCCACACCAACCTCGCAGACAGGCCGTTCCTCGGGTCCCGGCCTGTCATGCCTCCGGGCATCGGTCCGTGGAGGTACCCGCCAGTGATGCCAAAAACGTGGGACGTGGGACAAACGGCTACCCCCACCATGACGTCCCACGGTCTCCCACTTTGCGACCCTCGCTCTACGCATACATACCCAACTGCTCCTATCCGTGTGCGCTTGCCTGTTCGGCTTCGTTCGGCGTAACTCGGTGGTTCTCGCCGTCAGTCGGCGATTCTCTCTTCTCATGGAAAATTCGCGTTTCTGAATCCCGAGCCCGAGCGACCGAGCGGATAAGTCAAAATCGAGAGACAGACAATCTAGCCGACGCGTCGCGGCGCGACAGCTTTACTTTCTTTTCTTCTATTATTCTTTAATTCCACTTTTTATCTTCTTTGTAAATATATACTCGAAAATTACTAATTTGCAAAGCATTTTCGAATTTATATATTTTGTTAATGTTATTATTTAATTAGTTATTCGCGATATTAAACATTCTTGTGTCGAAACAAAGGTAAACAACTGATTAAAAATGTAATTGTAATTATAAGTATAATACTACAAAATAAAATACAAATACTAATATAAATTTATTTTTTATTTATTAGTTAATTCCATCATGTTTTAATTTTGTGTAGACACTTTTTCCATGTAGAAACTGTTTAGATTTTTAAGTTAATAAAAAACCCAATAAACAGTTGAAAATATCAATTTTGTATTTCAGGAATGGCGGAACTATAATCATATTCTTACATAGTATAACAGGGTGAAATATGTCCCTGAGACAAATGCAACTTGCACAAAGAATCATTCGATAGGTTGTAATAAAAAAACAATTTTTTAATCATTTTCAGTCCTGTATTTCTACGGGGAAGGGGAAGAGGGTGGTAAATGGTACAAATATAAATTGATGTTTTTGCCTAATTTCTCTTAGGCTATTGTATGGAAAATGTTTAAAAAAATTGAAGACATGTTAGTTACTGACAAGGGGTAGGCACGAGCCGTATAATCGCTTTTGGAACGGCATTATATAGAAGTTGTAGTGTACACATAGTATTAAAAACCATTTCGGCTTTCTTCAGAATAGGCCTTAGTTTTTGAGATATTTTAATTTAAAGTTTTTTATGTATCTACTAGTACAGTTGCATTAACATTGGAACCAAGAGCGGTGCGTAGCTGTGGCGCTAGGGTATAAGTTTACCACGCAGAAGTGTTGGGTTTCGATTCCCGCATGTGGGTGTAAAAATTTTTTTCCTTTTTTTTATTTTTTTATTCATTTTTTATGTAATATACGTTTAGTTTTGCAATGGAAGTGTAATCTCTTATACATTTCTTATTAATATATTGTACTGATTGTATTGCGCAAGTTACATACTGTAACAACTTTTTCTAATCATTTCTTCTACGAATGTGTTTATATTATTGTACTGGGGAAATGTTCTTTTTCGTAAATTCTTCATACCGAATGTTTTGACGTCTACGATTGTGAAGCAGGCCAAAAAGAACATTTCCCTAGTACAATAATGTAAACACATTCGAAGAAGAAATGATTAGAAAAAGTTGTTACAGTATGTAACTTGCGCAATACAATCAATACAATACATTAATAAGAAATGTATAAGAGATTACACTTCCATTGCAAAACTAAACGTATATTACATAAAAAATGAATAAAAAAATAAAAAAAAAGGAAAAAAATTTTTACACCCACATGCGGGAATCGAAACCCAACACTTCTGTGCGTGGTAAACTTATACCCTAGCGCCACAGCTACGCACCGCTCTTGGTTCCAATGTTAATGCAACTGTACTAGTAGATACATAAAAAACTTTAAATTAAAATATCTCAAAAACTAAGGTCCATTCTGAAGAAAGCCGAAATGGTTTTTAATACTATGTGTACACTACAACTTCTATATAATGCCGTTCCAAAAGCGATTATACGGCTCGTGCCTACCCCTTGTCAGTAACTAACATGTCTTCAATTTTTTTAAACATTTTCCATACAATAGCCTAAGAGAAATTAGGCAAAAACATCAATTTATATTTGTACCATTTACCACCCTCTTCCCCTTCCCCGTAGAAATACAGGACTGAAAATGATTAAAAAATTGTTTTTTTATTACAACCTATCGAATGATTCTTTGTGCAAGTTGCATTTGTCTCAGGGACATATTTCACCCTGTAATACTATGTAAGAATATGATTATAGTTCCGCCATTCCTGAAATACAAAATTGATATTTTCAACTGTTTATTGGGTTTTTTATTAACTTAAAAATCTAAACAGTTTCTACATGGAAAAAGTGTCTACACAAAATTAAAACATGATGGAATTAACTAATAAATAAAAAATAAATTTATATTAGTATTTGTATTTTATTTTGTAGTATTATACTTATAATTACAATTACATTTTTAATCAGTTGTTTACCTTTGTTTCGACACAAGAATGTTTAATATCGCGAATAACTAATTAAATAATAACATTAACAAAATATATAAATTCGAAAATGCTTCGCAAATTAGTAATTTTCGAGTATATATTTACAAAGAAGATAAAAAGTGGAATTAAAGAATAATAGAAGAAAAGAAAGTAAAGCTGTCGCGCCGCGACGCGCCGGCTAGATTGTCTGTCTCTCGATTTTGACTTATCCGCTCGGTCGCTCGGGCTCGGGATTCAGAAACGCGAATTTTCCATGAGAAGAGAGAATCGCCGACTGACGGCGAGAACCACCGAGTTACGCCGAACGAAGCCGAACAGGCAAGCGCACACGGATAAGAGCAGTTGGGTATGTATGCGTAGAGCGAGGGTCGCAAAGTGGGAGACCGTGGGACGTCATGGTGGGGGTAGCCGTTTGTCCCACGTCCCACGTTTTTGGCATCACTGGTACCCGCTTCCCATCCTTGCCCCGTGAGGGGAACGCGACCGACGGAGGGTGCGGATCGCGGACGCGACGCGACACGGGGACAAGCCGAGCTATCGCGAGCGGAACATTGCGAGCGGGATAGGTGTATGAGTGCGTAGTATGTAAGCCGCGTAAATGTATGAGTTATGGATAAGCCGCGTAAATTGCGTAGTATATAAGCCGCGTAAATGTATGAGTTATAGCTAAGCGCGTAAATTGCGTAGTATATAAGCCGCATAGACTTTTAAGTTGCGCCGATATAGTATATAAGTCGCGAAACGTTGGGAGCCGCTAGTCGGCCGTCGGCCCTGTGTAACAATACCTCGAGCAATAAATAGAATTAAGAATGGTCAACCCAGACACCGGGCTATACTGATTCGCGGACCTTGGCGCCGGCTGAGGCGGCGATAAACCCTCTCCCCAATCCCTACCGTTACAATTTTTTTTCAATATTGCGCACTTCCGTACGAAAGAATAAACACGAGACTTCTTATTCATCGTTAAAGACGCATTGGAAAAATGGCGCGCATAGGAAGGATCAGATTTCATCGTGATATACCACGACCTTCTAAACTTGTCGGGCCTCGTATGTTATGAAAATAGCTCGAGGTCAAGCGCTACAATACATGGTAACACTGTTAGAAAGAGCCGTTGCGATGCACAAAAATTCGTTGCACCGTTACGGAAATTGTTTTCATAATAATCGCGGCTCCATTCCCCTTGCTCCTTGAATACCGCGCCCACAAGCTCGGTGGTGCCCCCTCCCCTCACACACCGTGCCCACAAGCTCGCCGATGCCCTTCCCCTTGCCCCGTTTCGCCGCCTCGCCCATCGTTTGCAATAGCGCGAGGTATCCCCCTCCCGCGGTACGTGCCTTGCGCGTTCCCCCTGCCCCGCGCTCCCCTCGCCCATTGGTCCAGAACGGGCCTTACCCTACTACTAACAGTCTTCTCCCCCACTATCTTAAACTATCATCAATGGAAGCTATTTCTTGACAAGTCTTGGGGTCAATCCAATGTAATGGAAATAGCCTTGCAGTTCACAAAGGACATAGTAGGTTTAACCGAAATGATCGACTTATTAGTGTACCAACACTTAGAAGACAGAAGCTTAAAAGCGAGATATACCAGAATAAAAAAGAAACTGTTATCACAAACAGTTAGTGAATCAGAAATGGATACGGACCAATCTCAGACGTCGGATAGTCTTTATTATTGACAATAATCCAGCATATTTATTTTTCTAATCGCTATAGTATTTTCAATTATAACTATTTTGCTTTAATAAGTAATATTGATGTCAATCTCACGAATGGTCGAGACGCAAATATTATTAAAAACCCTAACTCCCTAATAAACCAAATACTTCAAAATGAGAAGGCGTTTGCCATGTTTACAGATGGTAGCAAACTACAAAACACCGTCGCGGTAGGGTGTGCTTGCATATGTAGCAAAATGGACATGACAGTAACTAAGAGCGTAAACAAAAATTCGTCAATTTTTACAGCCGAGTGTATCGCATTGAATGATGCTGTCGATATTGCTATAAACAAATCATGTCAAAATTTCATTATATTCACAGACTCTCTAAGTGCATTAATGTCTTTAAAACACGCCAATTTTAGTATTAAGATGAATCCCTATATACTGGAAATCAGAAAAAAAGTTCATGATTTTTCTAAAAGCAATAATGGCATTAACATAAAATTTTTCTGGATACTGGCTCATATTGGCATACAAGGGAATGAGAAGGCGGATATGCTGGCCAAAGAGGCCACCAACAATCCCCCATTGAATTCATTCAAAATCCCCTGTACAGATCTTAAAGAAAGATCGAAATCGATGGCGATCGACAACACCAATGCTATCATAGTTAGAGAAGGAGTAACCAAGGGTATTAACTACTTTGAACACTTTCACAACAATCAGAGAAAGCCATGGTTCTTTGGTAAAAATCTAAAACGCGAAACTGTAGTGGTAATTAACAGATGTAGATCGGGACACTATAGCCTTGCTTTTTCGTTCGCCTGACGACTCACATTGTTTATGCGGTTGGGAAAGACAGGATATTGATTATGTATTATGGCAGTGCCCCCTATTCAATGTGCAAAGAACCGAACTCATTAATGGTCTGCACAAAATAGGTTTCTTTCTCTCATTATCATCTAATGTAATACTTCATAAACCTACAACAATTATTTGTAACCTTATATATTCGTTTTTAAAAAAGTGTAACCTGGATGTCTGATTATGTAACTCACCAATATAATTCACCTACATCTATGCAAAATGTATCAATCAATGTAAAATGTTTCGCAGAATGATCTCCCTTTCGAGATTAAAACTGCGTAAATAATAATAATAATAATAAAAAAAAATACGTTTTTCATGATCCGTTGGCAACAGTTCGTGTACTGCAGATACACGGTATGGATGCAGTTTTTCCAGTTTGATGGCTCTATGGCAAGATGTGTAGGGGACATCAATTTGTTGCGATAGTCGCCTCAAAGATGTGGATGGTTCCGCCAACAATTCCTCTTGCACCTCGTCCACTGTGCATTGTTGCATTTTGCGCCCACCACCATGTAAGTTCAACACGCTTCCCGTGTTTTCAAATTTCTTCATTAATGTATACGGGTCATTCCATGCCAACTCGATCACTCTTTGACATTGATGTCAGGGATTTTGTTCAAAATTGAATATGCTGTAGTCCGCATGAAATTATGGAGGGGATTAAGTCATCATTTTGCTGTTCTCGAATTTGTTTAAAAAATACAGGCGGTCAAAGTTTTCAACTTTTGCCTGTTTTTGTGAAACCAGGGTGTACTTAGGAATTTTTATCTCAGGAACTATTCGTCGTATGGAGTTGATTCTTTTTTCATTTTAATTAAAAAGGTTTGGCCTATTTTAAGAATATATCTCTTAATTGGAAACTCTCTTTCGTAATATGGAAAATTATAAACAAACTTTTCTTTTGCAAATTTCCCTTAGAGGGTCGGGGATCAAAAATTAAAAAAAAAATATGACCATATTCCTTGAACTCTAGCCTACAAAACGAGCTCCTGCCGAAAATGGAACTCGTAAAACTAACTCCGCAGTGAGCTGTTACAGGTAGTGGTGCGCGCCGCTTCAGGTAAGCGACCCGCACGCCCGGAGATTAGGTTTGTGAAGTTGGCACCCCTAAGTGCGAATTTTCATTAAAAAAAATTAATCTTATTCGTTTGTCTACGATTTTTCCAGATTTGTCCAACAAGAATTTTCGTTTGTCTACCCTCCAAAAAAAAGTTATGACGAAATCAAGATTTTGATACATCAGCACCCTTATGAAAATTTTTCACTGTTTTTCAAATTGAATTCGTTTGTCCACGATTTGTCCAGATTTGTCCACCCAAAATTTTCGTTTGTCCACCCTCCAAAAAAAAGTTATGACGAAATCAAAAAATCTGACATTAACACTCGTGAACATTTTCCAAGGGTTTTTCAGTGTGATATGATTTTTTATGAATCGTCAACGTTTGTCTACCCAAAATACTGGTTTGTCCATCCAAAATTTTCGTTTGTCCACCCTCCAAAAAAAGTGATGACGAAATAAAAAAACTCGAGACATCAGTACCACATGAATGTTTTCCAAGGGTTTCTCAGTGTGAAACGATTGTTTATGAATCGTCAAGGTTTCACTGAGAAACCCTTGGAAAATGTTCACGAGTGTTAATGTCAAATTTTTTTTATTTTGTCGTAACTTTTTTTTGGAGGGTGGACAAACGAAAATTTTTGTTGGACAAATCTGGACAACTCGTAGACAAACGAATCCAATTTGAAAAACAGTGAAAAATTTTTATAGGGGTGCTGATGTCACGAAATTTTGATTTTGTCATAACTTTTTTTTGGAGGGTGGACAAACGAAAATTTTTGTTAAACAAATCTGGAAAAATCGTAGACAAACGTGTAACGAGGTACCGCGTTCCGCCGAGACCCCCCTCCTCCACGACCGCTCGACGCGAGCGTCCCACCGCCGCGATCGCGTGATGCGCCCCACTCCGCGGACTTCCGCCGCGCGTCTCGCGCTCCGCTGCCCCAAGGGAACCCTGCCTCGCGCCCCGCGAATATCCACACATGCGGACTCGTAGCGCGGCCGCGAGGCGGCCGCGACCGTCTCGCGACTTCCCGCGCGTGGGATTACGCCACGCGCGTATATAAGCCGCATCGGGAGGCATAATCGGGGAGACGATACGAACTGGCAGGCCAGGGAGCCGCTCGATATAATTCGTAAATGACTTTCCAGCTCGAGCAAGTGCCACGTTCCTTCTTGAAGCCAAATCTCTCCTCGATACCTCCTGGAGGTCGATTATCATTTAGGCCTCGGCCTGGGTAATCGTGATACCTCGATCCTTGCCAGAGACCCCGGTTTCGACCGGTTACGGGCATCCTGGACCGTAGGATGGATTCTTGCTCCCGGAGCATGTCCATTCTACAATAAGGTCGCTCCACGCCTCCGAAAGCGGGTTGGCTTCAGGGCCCCTGCTCTTGAGGTTTCGTCCCACCGCCCGATATTCCCTCGGGAACGCCGCCGAGCTCACCGCGCCGCGACGACGAGCTGACGCGCCGCCGAATACTCCGCGCCGCCGAATACTCCGCGCCGCCGACTACCACGCGCCGCCGTTTACTTTGCGCCCGCTAGTGATAAGCCGCGTAGTATTAAGGAGATTAGTTTTAGATTGCGTAATTGTAAGCAGCGCCGTGTACTGTCCATTAGATTTAAGCCGAATAGTTTTTAAGTCGCGGGTTGATGTGAGCCGTTCCGACCGGCCGATAATGTTTCGTTCAGTTGAATTAGAATAAAGTTTATGTTCATGTTTGAATAAACTCAGCTGACTCGACTAACTCATTTGCGAATCCTGGCGACCGACTGAGTCGGCATAAAGCCCGCTTCCCGGGTCCTTAAGACCGACCAACGAACCCGTGTTCGTTGCAAACGAATAAGATTAGTTTTTTATGAAAATTCGCACTTAGGGGTGCCAACTTCACAAATCTAATCTCCGGGCGTGCGGGTCGCTTACCTGAAGCGGCGCGCACCACTACCTGCAACGGGTCCCATGGAAATCACCGACACAAATTTCCCCGACACGGTTTTCATCGACAACATTTCGCCGACTCCAGATTTGGCCGACAATAACTTTCGCCGACAGCGCCTTTAACCGAAAACAACTTTGGTCGACACGATTTTGACCTACAACGATTTTGACCTACAACGAATTTGACCGATAACGGTTTTGACCGACAATGACTTTAGCCGACGGCAGTAATAACCATCAGTAATATGATCTATAGTCTACAGCGATATTCATATAATGTTTATCAACAAAGATGTACTGTCTCATTGATTATGTATTTTTTTCTTGATATAGTGGATGGGAGGACAGATTTACGAAGAAAAAAAAATTAATCCAAACTGAACAAAATACATTTGTATATTATTGATAAGTACATAAAGTGTTAAATACAATATATTATTCTCCAAATAGTGGAAAGGAAATCCATTTATCTAATAATGAATATAACAAAAATTTAAGCTTCCTTCAATTAATTAAGCAACAAAAACAATAATTGCAAGGAAAATGATATTTCCGTTATTAATAACTTGCATAAATCAATATGACAAAGATTTGAAGTACATTCCATGAATTGTGTAACAAAAACATTAATTACATTAAATTTATTATAACCTAATATTGTGTGCTAATGCCTGCAAAAACCTTGGGGTGGTGTATTGTGTACGATTTCTGAGTATTTGTTGAATACGTTCCTCTGCAAGTCTATTCTTCTTAATTTTCTTTTGTGGTCGTTCACCGACTGCGTGTTTTTCCAGAATGATTTCAACAGTCTGTTGCTCTTTTTGGATACTATTTACAATAGTAAATCAGCCATGATCTCGGTCTAACAAACATTGCCATCGCCGGTGCCACGCTTCAACATTATTCTGCGTTTGAGGAAAATGGAATAAATTGTTATCATATACCGTCCACATTTCCGGTGGAAATTGTGGAAGACGAACAATTAGATTATTATTACGTTCGCTTTGCTGAACTGTACCATTTATATAATATTTATCAAAGATGAAGCAGCAATTTCAACTCGCTAAAAGCATCTGAAATTTCTCTCGGTTCTAAAAAATGCTAAAGATGGAATTTGTCTAACTAAGGAACTGAATGATTCATCTCTACCATATCGCTGTACCAAATTATTCTTTTGTATCTTACGATACACAGATTGGCATAGATGGAAAAAACAGCCTTTCAATTTCGTAGTGGGGAAGATTAATTTAATTGCATTCATTGCCGCAACTTCGAAGTCAATTAAAATATATTCAGGATTTAAGGAAATGCCTAATTCTTCAGCTGTAGAATTTAAAGTCCGTAGCAAAAATATATAAATGCTTTGTCGCTTCGAAGACAAAAATGCGTATACCAGTGGAACTATGATACTATTCTCACTATCTTCATCTTTAATACTGGCATGAATTGAATATAATTGCTTCATAAATATAGGAAGTGCTTTAAAGGTCCCATCCATTAGCCAGCATTTACTCTTAGATAATATTTTTAAATTTTCGCATGTAGTGAATAGTATAATGCAGTGTGAACCATCTTTTACAACTTTTCCAAATTGCTCTCCATTTAAGGTTTTCGATAATTCTTCTGACAGATACAATTCTGATATATTTTGTGGTTCTGGAATTTTTAATTTCTTTCGTACGTGGCGTATTTGTTCAGTTAAATTTTTATCACTCGGTAGATATGCTCGGGTATAATTATTTACCTCTGCTTTTAAATTTCTAATAATAACGCCAGGTTTTTCGTTACTTTGAGTTGCCATTTCTTTCATTTTATTGCAAGTTTGTAATATATCACAACGTGAAGCCTCAGGAGCATGATTATGCTTCAATGTATCATGCTTTCGAACAATATGTTGATCATTGGAGTATACTATATTGGCTGTAGCTGTACAATCATAACCATTGCCATTCCTTCCTCTTCTCTCACACGTCCAATAGTATAAGTCATTTCTATTTCTATTTTTGTTAAATATATAACCGTCAATACAAATCTTTACCTTTCGTTTGCTTGATAATATAATTTCTGCAGTAACACAGTTATCACTTTCTGCAGAACTTGTACCTTCTAAAAATGGTGCTGACATTTTTATATTTAACTATTTAGTGTACTGACACTTTTATTTTTGTATAAAAATGTAATTATTATACAATGAGAAGAATTATAATTCTAACGAATATGTACGATACGATTCAGATCACAGCAATACGCTAACTGAGGCAATGTTTATAGGAGAAATACGCAGTCGGCTAATGTTGTTGTCAGACAATGTAACTATCGGATAATACTGTCGTCGATTAAAGTCATTGTCGGTCAAAACCGTTGTCGGTTAAAATCGTTGTCGACCAAAGTCGTTTTCGGTTAAAGGCGTTGTCGGTATACGATTGCTCGTATAAATTTTATTTTTACAGCGAGGTACAGTAAGTTTTTCAACTAACAGGTAAGAATTTACTCTTGAGTGAGACTCGCAGCAGTCGAAGGTTCTCTACAATTTTATCGTTTTACGAGCAACCAGCTTATGGAGTAAGACTTGCGGCTGCTGCGTATCCCATTCAAAAGTCAATTTTTACCGGTTAATTAGCCTGCACATTTGGCGGCCAGATTTGGACAAATTTACCCATGGTTTTTCCCATTTTATTCTTTATCTTTGTTGTTTCTCTACCTTTTTCTGTCCAACCTCCCTGGTAATTTCCAAATAAGAAGGCAGAAAATTTCTGTCGCACGACAGTATTTCGGCACCTCGTTAATAGCGCGTATCACCACTATCGTTTGCTTCCTGTGTTCATGTTTTGTTCGTTTTTTGTGTTATCCTCTACAGTTTTGTTGTTTGATCGTTGTTGTTATTGTTGTACTCGTTGTTGTTATCGTGTTATTGTTGTAAATATTATTGTTGTTTGTTTTGTGAAGTTTGTGTATTATTATTGTGACAATCATTTGCCAATATGTACACAACCGAGCAACGCGTCTTTATTGTGCGTCTATATTACGCGAAAGGGTCAGTAGTGGAATATTTGGACGCATTCGGGAATGTTTATGGCGCAGAAAATACACCGTCAAGAGCATACGTGTATACATTAATGAAGAAATTTGAAAGCACGGGAAGCGTGTTGAACTTATATGGTGGTGGGCGCAAAATACAGCAAAGCACAGTGGACGAGGTGCAAGAGGAATTGTTGGCGGAACCATCCACATCTTTGAGGCGACTATCGCAACAAATTGATGTCCCCTACACATCTTACCATAGAGCTACCAAACAGGCAAAACTGCATCCAGAGCGTGTATCTGCAGTACACGAACTGTTGCCAACGGATCATAAAAAACGTTTAATTTATTGTCAGTGGTTTCAAAATTTTATTCTCAAGAACAATAATAATTTGGATATCACCTGGTTCTCAGATCAAGCTTGATTCCATTTGAACGGGTATATGAATTCTCAAAATTCACGCGTGTGGGCATTAGAAAACCCACATCTAACTATGCAAATGCCCTTGCATGCAGACAAAATCGGGGTCTGGTGTGCCGTGTCTCGTAGGAAAATCATCGGCCCGATATTTTTCGACCGAACTGTGAGCACTGAAACATATTTGGGTATCTTTAATGAATTTGTAAACCAATTAACAGATGAAGAATTGACCGATGGATATTTCCAACAAGATGGAGCAACATGCTACACGTCCCACGCCACCTTGACAGAAATTGAAAGTTTTTTCGGTGACAGAATAATTTCTAAGAATCTTTGGCCGCCACGATCACCGGATTTGACGTCACCCGATTTTTTTTATGGAGCTACTTGAACGGACGTGTATACCGCACTAAACCTCGTACCATTGACGAACTCAAAAACTGTATAGCGCATGATGTGGCACAAATTAATGAGCAAACGCTAATTAAAGTGTCACAAAACATGGAACAACGGGTGCAGTACTGTTTAGATGCTCAAGAGGGCCATTTTCAACACTTAATCTAAAAACAGGTACAAGGTATGTGCATGTAAAATTTAAAACGCTAATTGCTCTCTGGAAACCCCAAACATTTTTTGATTATACACAATTTTATTGTGTATCTGAATCACATTGATACGCACAAGATTTGTGTGTATCGATACCCACTAAGATGTATCCACTAAAACAGAATAACTTTTGTTTAAAAGATTTTTGCGAATAAGGAGTAGCTTGAGAAATAATTTCATTTTTCTAATTAACTTGACTTGGAGTACGAACGGTAATAGCCCGTGCGGCGTGGCGCCCGACCGAAGAACCCTGGGATCCGGCCCATAGTATTGCGAGGGTTGCAACTTGCCACGTGTCGGACCTACGTTTTACGGTGGCCTCCTGCGGTGCGGTCGCCACGGTCCCATTGTCCGCCGGTTCTTTTGTGCCTACTAGCGAGAGGATCACCCTGTATATTATTCATGCGGCGCAGGTGCTCGTTGGTGCTACGAGCAATTTAGCACGAATAAACGTTTCGTCCACTTGACCTAACTCTGCGTCGAACCTTGTAATTAATAAATAAACTGTCCTGCAAATATATTCGTCTCCACTTTTATTTCTCACCCGTTTTTCCCTTAAATTCAACTTTCATTTTAACGAATGTTGAATATTATCTGTTAACAACAAATCAAGTCCTATTTTTTAGTTTTAGTTCTTGTGCAATTTTTTCATAAATATAATATGAAAAATTTATATTTTGTTTGAATTTCGTAGTAAAATGTTAAATTATTCATTTAGTTTTATATTGAACAATATCTTAACATCACTTACTGCTTCAAAAACTAATAACATATTTTTATGATATTACTATTATGAATGTAAATTTATTATGGGAACAAAAGGAAAAACATTATTGATTAAAAAAGTATATTGCAAACAATGTCATTTAAATTTCAAATCACTGCATCTTAATAGAATTTCTAAAAAGAACCAAACATAACCTAAGATTCAAGAAGAAAATTGATTCTTTACCAAGCAAGAATGTTAATGAAATGAAATAACTGAATTGACAAGTTTTATTCAAAATTAGTCTATTTAATACGTTCCATAAATAATGAATATTTCATTAATTCTAAAAACGCAGGAAGCACAATTAATCAGTCCTGTGAATACCTTTTCATTAATACAGGATGGCAGAGGTTCGATGTAAAATTTTTTGCAAATATCGGTTACGCGCGAGTTTAACCTGTCTTAATATTTAGTCACTGAAACTCGTCTCAGCAGGACCTGAGGAAGCGGATTAACACAGCGCATCGTTTTCTGGATTAAACCGGGAATGCCGTCTACTTCATCATTCGCGTTTTTCTTCTACTCCGAAGGATTTACATCTCCCGCCCCGTCCTCTGTTATCAGTTACAGCAATTCAATTAAATCTCCGCAACAATTAAATGTGGAAGGGTGAATTAAAACAGACTTGCTTCGTAAATGTTCCTGTTATTCCTGACACGGAGAGGCATTAAAACGGCACGAAATATTAACAAATTTGCTACACACTCCACAAAACAGAAAATGTCAATCTTCGGATGCGGATTAATTCCAAAACCTTTTACGGATCTCCATTCACAGAATTTTCATCGTGAATACATCTATTCATCGATCGCTATTCAATGATATTTACAACAAGTATTCATTTAATTCCTCACACCGTGAAACATGGTACATTCGAGTGATTAGGACAATATAATTCATGAGGTTTACAGTTTGTTTCTGTCATAATGTGCAAAGGATTTTAATACCTTTTACTTTTTTATCAAATTTTGCAATCCATGAAAACGAATTTTATTCACAAATAATTTTTAATCTCCAATGTAACTGACAAATCAAAATTGTATAAATACATATGTATAATTAATACAGTACAATATAAAAACGAAATCGAGTCAAAGTATTCCATTTCAAACGAAATACCGGTCACGTGAATTGAGATTTTATACTAGAAATAAAATTCTAACTGAAGCTTAAACGTGATAGTCAGCCCTAACATTTTAATGGTCATTACACCCCTTTAGAGCGTACTACTGCAGATATAAAAACAAATACGTGTTGATTACTTTTCCTAGCTCCACAAGTATGCAAACTTTTATCAAAATTGGCGAGTGACAGAACAATAATAATTTAAACTAAATAGTCGCTTCGTATTGTAAACTCTGCCAACAAAGATTTAACCATAAACACATTATATCAGACTAGAAAATCTATTCTATCAACTACCAATCTATATCAGTAGCTATACTATGAGAGTTCTGAAACAAAGGCGCGGGAGGGGAAGTAATGAGGAGGAGGGGAGGGGGTGGGGGAATGGGCAGGGGAAGGGAGGGGTAAAGGGAGGGGTGGGGATGGTGACTGCTGCGCTACTATGCACGGTGAAAGTGTTGAGGGGGGTGGAGAGGGGGAGTAACTATACTATGGGCATTCTGGACCACGTGTGGGCGAGGGGGTGAAGCGGGGCGGGGGGTGCGGACCTATCACGCAATTATGCGCGATGGGCGCGGGGTGGGGGGTGGACCCTTCGCGAAGATTCCGCGGCGCTAGGGTTGGGGTGAGACATTGCGCAATTACGATCACTAGTTTCGCGGCCGGCGGCGCGGCGCACAGTGGTCTGGATCGAAAAATTTAGTGACTTTTTGTCAAAAAGTCAACTTTCTCATATTGATATCTACTGTATGTGTATTATTTACTAATTGTCCATTAGTCTCGAATATAAAAATATTACTTAACTCTAATGGAAACAATAGTGGCAATGGACACTTAAAGTTAAACATTTTAGAAGGAGTATTTTTCATCCCATGAAATTGTTTTCTTTTGTTAAAGTATTCTGATACTCTAACTCAATATTCTTATTTCGTGTTTTTTTTTTTTAAATAAAGAGTATTCTTTCGTAATACAAAATGATGCCTTACATTAATAGTTACTGTATCGAATATATTAAAAAAATAATGCTAAATGAAATATAAACAATTCTCAAAGTTCTGTACAAATACTAAGAGATATCTTTCAAGTCCCAAGGAGTCCCACTTTCTAACAAATTAGAATGTTTTCAGTAAACTTTCCTCTACATAAACATGCAAAAATCAGTTCCACCTTCGTCCGGTTTTCCAAATTATTATAGTTCAAAGCTGTCGATGTTACGTAGCAATCGCTTTTGCTTTACGCACTACATTCGTATTCTCCGACCCAACCTCTCAAACCGATGCAGAGTTCTTCTCAAAGAACTGTTTGGATTAGAGTCACTTGATATGTTTATGTTATGGTACAGATAAGTCTTCGACTTTCTGTCTGCATTCAGTTAAAAGAGAACCATTCGAACGTCCACAGTGAGACTGTCAGAGCATTTTTCGCGTGTTGAAAGTTACTGTTAATTTTTATTTCGTTTTAATCATTTCATGTTTTGTTCTAATAATAATTCGTAGTGTTTTAATTTTCTTTATGAACTAAACTTAAGTTATATTAGTGTTTTCACTGTGTGTGAATTAAATTTAAGTTATATTATTTAGTGTTGTTTGTTATACTATTTTGGTCTATTTTATTTTACATCTACATAATACTTCATTAGTTCTGCTTGGTAAGTACAAATGACTTAAAAACTTCTTACGTAAGTCATTTTTTACATTTGACACTTTCTTCTTTGTTATTTAGATATTATTTGTTCTGTAAAAATTTAAGCTTTTCGCAAAAATAATGATGTATATAGAACCTTGAAAGATTCAAAGAGAGATATGGGTGATTCTTTATTTTTACACACGAGAATATCTGAAAAGATCAATATTTCTTCTAAAAACTTAGAAGTATTAAAAATATATTTAAAGTACTAATTGTAAATGTTTCAGGCAGCAACGTCTTTCAAGTACACGGACTATAAATAAATAATGATAAACAAAAGAATTTGGGAGTGAATACTGACAAAGCATAAAAAAATATTATTTTTTAAATATTTTATGTTATTAATTATATCTTATTATTGTTATATTATAAAACCGTTATTGTTATCACATTTTTCTCTTAACCTAGTAATAACCCATCCCCTCTATAGTATTCATTTCAAATTTGGTATCAATATACATTATGGTTCAAAAGTTATACAAAAAAGTCACTAAATTTCTCGATTCGGACCACTGTGCGCCGGCCAGGAAACTAGTGAGCGCAATTGCGCAATGTCTCACCCCAACCCTAGCGCCGCGGAATCTTCGCGAATGGTCCACTCCCCACCCCGCTTCACCCCCGCGCCCACCGCGCATAATTGCGTGATAGGTCCGCGCCCCCCGCCCCGCTTCACCCCCTCGCCCACACTTGGTCCAAAATGCCCATAGTATAGCTACTAGGGGGCATAGCGCTATTGCATGCGGAGAAGAACCGTGATTATTGTGAAAATAATTTCGGTAACGATGCGATGCAATGAATTCACAACGTCTCTTTCCAGCACTGTCGATATGTATTCTTGCGTTTGACCTTGGGATATTTTCGTAGCGTCGGAGATTCGTTAAAGTTAGGGGACCGCGATTATTGCGGTGATCCTTCTGATACGCTGCACCGTGATCTCGCATATACACGCGCGATGAGTTATTATTACGAAAACAATTTCCGTAACGGTACGATACGACGAATTCTTCGTGCAAGGGTGAGAGGACAGTGATTATCATGTAAACAAATCCCGTAGCAGTAAGGCGAATTTTTTGTGCATCGCAATGTCTCGTTCTAGCATATTTAAACCGTGTAGCTTTTTTCCAACAAGGAAACTCCGATAAGACATATACCTCTGATTTGTTTACATAAGGCTGATTCGGAGAAAAAAAAAATGCGTGGCTTATTTTGATAATTATATATGTCGATACATATATTATTGTTTCGTTTGACCTCAAATTTCGAGGTTATGTAATTATACATATACAGCGTGTCCCAAACTAAGTGCGGGAGCCGTTAATGAGAGATTCCTGGGGTGATTCTAAACAACTTTTTCCTTTGCAAAAATGTCATTGGAAGCTTTGTTAACGAGTTATTAACGAAAAACACCGACCAATAGGGGAGCGAGTACAGCAGATTAATGATGGTGCGGACGATGGCTGGCCAATACTACTCACACCTGAAGCCCGCGCTGAAATTCATACACTGTATTCGTGCTTCTATTGGTTGGTGTTTTTCGATAATAACTCGTTAACAAAGCCGCAACGAAAATTTTCGCTAAGGGAAAAGTTGTTTAAAATCACCCCAGGAATCTCCCCTTAACGGCTCCCGCACTTAGTTTGGGACACCCTGTATAGGTTATATAGTCTTATGTAGAGGTTATGTAGGTTATTAAGTTTATATAATTATGTAAAGATTATTTAAATCAAATTTCGATGTTTACATATACTATAGGCTATGTAGGCTTATGTAGGGGTTATGTAGATTACTAAGGTTACGTATTATGTAAAGATTATGTAGGTTTTAAGAACGTTCTTTTCTAACTCACGTGTTCTTACGAAAACTGATGCAACGTATTACAAATGAGTCGTACTCCTTGGCGGTTAAAAAAAAATTTTTTCGGTCAATTTCACTGATTCAAAATTTTATCATATATTAAATTTGAAGGAATAGGTGAATTAATTGATGAATTTATTGAAATTATTGTCAATGAATTTTTTGCCGTAGTATGTTGCCTGGCCGCCAGGTGGCTTCTTCGCACAGGTGATTCTCGCAAGAGAAAGATGCACAGGTGGGTATAAGTAAACGCGTTTCATTAATTTTAGATCATTCACGCTGAGTCAACTGTGATCTGAATTTCGAGCTGACTTACGCGAACACATTGTTGAACGCAGTTCGTAACCAATAGCGCGAGCGTTATTTAAGACGTGTACCAGTGTTTTTGCATGCTCGAAGTGAATCGTTTCATCGCAAAAATGGATAGGGTAAAGGTACCAATTACTGCGGTAACAAGATTTAGTCGCACTTCATTCGACTATTTCCGTTAATTTCTGACAAAATATTAGTTCATTTAACTCTGTTATACTTTTAAGAAAGATTTATTTTGTAACAGAAAAAAAGTTGTTTAACCTTGTTCGCGTACCGAACAGTGAAATCGACTGGTTGGTCGAAGGACAAGGGGACGAGAGTCACAGGTCACAGAATTCACGAGATCAGTTAACACAAATGTATATTTTGCGAAACACAAACAAACGAGACGATTTACAATTGTTTGACGCGTATCTTAAGCTCGAGTACACAATGCAGAGTTCCGATAACGGGAGAGCACTCCGAAGGAAACTCGCAGCATGCGAGAAAAGATGCCAAGCTCGGCAGGAGATCGTTAAGTAACTGTTTTCTTTTGAATTTTGGCAATCGGAATCGGAATCGACGGTCGAGCATAATTGGCATTTGATTACGCCAGTTACGCGCGATCATAATCACGCGGGATTCGCGCGTGCCAATCTGCGGCCGATGTCGTCATAGTCTCCGATTCCAATTGCCCGCGCTTAACGCGTGCGTGATATGCGTGTCATGCGCGACGCGATTCGTCTATCGTTTTGCACCGGTTCGGTACGGCGCTGGCATCGCTGGCTCCCTCGTCCAATCCCGAACATTCCCGCCCGCCTTGCCAGTGCTTGCGGTGACGAAAGGAAAGATGGCCGGAAGCTTCATTCACGACGTCGTTGCTGGCAGTTGCGGTGTGACGCAGCCAATGTTCGTGATTGGAGAGTGTTTGAGCGGTTAGTAGGTAGGTTATTCAACTTTGTTGAATCGGTTCTATTTCCAGTTAAGCACTGAGTAAATTTATTTACAGTATTAAAACGTTGTACTCTTCCTAGCGCGTGTACTCGACTCCGATGAGCGATCGCGGTCTCGCAAAGAAGCAGGCGAGGAAGAAGACGCGAGAGTGGGGATAGGTTGACTATCCTCACTTCACACACGAGTTATCGATATATCGATTAAGCCGAGATTCACCGCGAATTACAATTAGCGTAATGGATCGTGAGAATCCTTAGCAGTTAAGCGTGTATTTATGTACAGAGGAAGAGCCGAAAATAAACTTATTGAAAAATGACGAAGACTACATTAAAACTTATAACTAAGTGCGCAACTTAACCTAAACATTCCGCCTGCCTTCGTCGAGCGAAAGAGACGAAAATTTATCGCGTTCCTCCGATTGGTCGCGGGGGAATGGAACAATCTTGATTGGCCGTGTTAATTCCGAGTACGGCGCACAGTGGTCCGAATCGAGAAATTTAGTGACTTTTTCGTATAACTTTTGAACCATAATGTATATTGATACCAAATTTGAAATGAATACTATAGAGGTGATGGGTTATTACTAGGTTAAGAGAAAAATGTGATAACAATAACGGTTTTATAATATAACAATAATAAGATATAATTAAGCCTGAAACATTTACAATTAGTACTGCTTCACTCTTCATTTTTGAATGTATAGTGCTCATAGCATAATAATAACAACTTTTTACCTTTTCTGTTATTTAATTATTAATGCTTGAGCTTCCGGTTTTAAACTTTTTATTTTTTTAATAGATGATTTTGCTCTTATTGTTGATATGTGTGGGTCAGACGTTAATAAAAGTCTATAAAATATATCCTCATTTGTGGCTACTCTGCATGTTTTTCTTGTATGTTTGTACCTAAATGATTTAAAATCTTTGTGACGTGTTTCCTGAGCCTCTTCTGATAGTTGACCGATTGGTAATAATGCGTGTTTTATAATATCTGGACCATGCATTAGTACTTTGTGGACTGAAGCGGGCATGGGATACCAACCATATAGTGCTATAAAATGTTCTGCAGTGTTTCGAGTATATTTGCGAAACTTTTCAATGTCTACCTGATGCATGGAAGAGATTACCTGTCATATAGTACATCATTTTTAAATTAATGTTAAGCGAATTACAACTTTTTAAATTTTATTTAAGATAAAGAGCTATAGATATCATAGAATTATAATAAGTTACAAAATATTTTTTAATATTTTGCGTTTACTGTTAAAATTGTCACAATGCCTATTTGATATAGCGAAAAAATTACCTGCATTATAACATAAAACTTCTTAATCAGCGTTACGTCTATTCCAGTAATCGCGGAAGCAAGTTCTGCGTTTGCAAAAAACCGTCGTGCTGTATTTCCGTCATTACTTGATCCCCATCCTTGTTTAACATAATCAATGTATAGTCCCATTTTTTCTTTGAATTTTTCTTGTATTTCTTCTTTTCTTTTATTCCTCATTTCTTTAGTTTGTGTAGTGTTTACTATCCATTTTTTAAATGGCAAATTGTAAGCTACATGGAGTATACACTCTAAGCACCTGATCCACGCGTGTAGTGATGATATTCCAAAGGAATACCTTGATTCATCACATATTTTATAATTTATTAATTCTAAATTATTCATATCCTTCGGTGTTGCATTACAGATGTAACACCTCATAGCCGAAGATGTGTTCGTAATGGTGTTGCAAATTTTATTATCAACCATAGTTAATTGCATTATATATTTTACCTGGATATGGCCTATGTTGAGTGTTTTTAAATTTTTTATTTCATCGCTAATTCGGTTGATTTCCTCTTCAATTATATTTTTACTCTCTTTAACAAATTGAAATTTAATTGGTCGGCAAAACCACGGTGAAGATGGTGTTGTGTTTTCCCAGACTATTGTTGAATTTAATTTATTTTCAAGTCTGAGTGGTACTAAGCTAGATATAAAAATTGCATCATCATTTATATCTGCATCTGTATGCATTATTTGTTTATATCGTGATTGTCCAGCTGCCCCATCGCATCCCCATTTACATATTAGTACTAATTCAGCACTATCTTTTAATATATTTAGGCCTTTTATTATTCGTGAAACCGTATGGTCTAATAATGCCTGCAAATCAACTGCTGCATACATTTCTGTAATTTCTACTTTATTTTTTGGTGGATAACAGTTCCTTTTTTCCGCTAACAATGTGTAATAAGAAGGCCATTGATTAATTCCAGATGTGATTGCCTCATTTCTGATCGTTATATATTGGAATTTAGACAACTGTGCCATAACGAATATAGACAATGCTTTCTCTGGAATATATTGTTTTTCTTTGGGCATGGGTCCTTTTTTAAAAATACGTTCATCAATCCTACTATAGTCATTGCATTCTAAGTAATGAAGCAGACGTGCCTTTTCATGCATATTGTGTTTTCTAAAACTCATTTTAGTTGCGTATAACAATTCAGTTAAAGAAAAATTGCTGATCAACGAACGACCTCTTCGAATTTCTTCCCTTGTACCGCATTGAACAAATAATTTCTTTCCTTTATAAACAGATACAAAAGAACTTGCTTTTGCTGCAGTACTTGTAGATGGTACATCCTCTAACATTGATTCGGGATATATAAAATCTGCTTGTAACCATTTATCATTACACTTTAGAAATGTACTTTCTTTATAAGCAGATTTGACCCATTTTTGTTTCAATTTAAAACAAAATTTTTTAAAATATATTTTTAATACTTCTAAGTTTTTAGAAGAAATATGGATCTTTTCAGATATTCTCGTGTAGTAAGCCAAATCATTTCCAAAGCTATCTATCAGAGTATAATCTCGGAGCTCCGTTCTCGTCGACGGTCACACAGTGAGTGAGTGCCCTATACCGGCCTTTTCTCCAGTCAAGACACAGGTATCAAAGCCTGATTTATGGCACCCTTCATTATTTGTCTCGAATATTTTATGTTTCCCACATTCGGCCATACTGACTATGAGTCTGTCCTCAGACTGGTTATCTTCTTCTCTTGTTAAAATGTACCTCAATCGACAATCTTTCAAAAATATAGATGTCCTTCGTCTTTTCTCGTCGACGTACTCTTTAATGGTTCTACTTCTCGTCTGTAAGGGTCGAGTCACACATATCCGGGCGTTCCGATCTGAACCGGCCCGGGCTGTGTGAGTAAAGAAGAGGGAAGGTCTAACCTTAACTGGTTGCCAGCCTTGCCAGGGGCCCTACTCAACTGAGGGTGTAACCAGCGTTCACTCAGTCCAAATGTTCTTGACTCCAACTGCTCTTAGTCTCGGCCTTCCTGACCCAGAATGGCTCCTCAATTTTCACGATGACCATTACACTTATTTGTTGAAGCTAGGTTACTATCATTCACCTCTTCTGGTTAAAATATTGGGGTCCCAGCCTCCGCTTGGAACACTCAGCGACCGTATGATTGCCTGTGCAAATCAGAACAGACATGAGCCATCATTGGTAATACTGATTAATATTGTTTATCAACTTAAATGCGACTACTATCATTCGTCGAAAACTAGGCTACTATCATTCACCTCTTCTGGTTACTCTCATTCACCAGGGCAGACTACTATCATTCGTCGAAAACTAGGCTACTATCATTCACCTCTTCTGGTTACTCTGATTCACCAGGGCCGACTACTATCATTCGTCGAAAACTAGGCTACTATCATTCACCTCTTCTGGCTACTCTCATTCACCAGGGCCGACTACTATCATTCGTCGAAAACTAGGCTACTATCATTCACCTCTTCTGGTTACTCTCATTCACCAGGGCCGACTACTATCATTCGTCGAAAACTAGGCTACTTATCATTCACCTCTTCTGGTTACTCTGATTCACCAGGGCCGACTACTATCATTCGTCGAAAACTAGGCTACTATCATTCACCTCTTCTGGCTACTCTCATTCACCAGGGCCGACTACTATCATTCGTCGAAAACTAGGCTACTATCATTCACCTCTTCTGGTTACTCTCATTCACCAGGGCCGACTACTATCATTCGTCGAAAACTAGGCTACTATCATTCACCTCTTCTGGCTACTCACATTCACCAGGGCCGACTACTATCATTCGTCGAAAACTAGGCTACTATCATTCACCTCTTCTGGTTACTCTCATTCACCAGGGCCGACTACTATCATTCGTCGAAAACTAGGCTACTATCATTCACCTCTTCTGGCTACTCTCATTCACCAGGGCCGACTACTATCATTCGTCGAAAACTAGGCTACTATCATTCACCTCTTCTGGTTACTCTCATTCACCAGGGCCGATTACTATCATTCGTCGAAAACTAGGCTACTATCATTCACCTCTTCTGGCTACTCTCATTCACCAGGGCCGACTACTATCATTCGTCGAAAACTAGGCTACTATCATTCACCTCTTCTGGTTACTCTGATTCACCAGGGCCGACTACTATCATTCGTCGAAAACTAGGCTACTATCATTCACCTCTTCTGGTTACTCTCATTCACCAGGGCCGACTACTATCATTCGTCGAAAACTAGGCTACTATCATTCACCTCTTCTGGTTACTCTGATTCACCAGGGCCGACTACTATCATTCGTCGAATCAAACCCTTACGAAATATTCGTAACTTTTTCAAGTCCGTGGTCGTCTCATCTAACTATATAATGCCATCCTCTTGAATACAGACACAAACAGCGCTTTACTTGGTTCTTGGCGTTAGACGTTACCCTCCTGCACCTAATAGAAAAGTGTTTACACAGGCATTATTTCATGCCACTATAATCATGTGCACCGCACTTTACAGTATCTATGGCAATCCTATGCCATCTCTCCGATGCATCCTGTTCTATGGAGTCCATAGGCATCTCACCATCAAAAATCACCTGTCCTACGACATAGCGCTTTACGGAATTCGTGAACATCTTTCTGATCACTCTCTCCGACGTCACAACGCTTTAGGGAGTCCGTGATAATTCAAACACCTAGTTAAAGACACAATAACAGTCGTACACAAGTCTAAACGACACTTCATCCTACCCAATAAGGGTTCAACATTGCACGCACACCAAGTGTCACGTAATAATTCAGAAATAATATTACGAACCTTTTCTCGGTTCATAATAGACAAACGATATGGATGGTAACTCACCGCTTGATCTTTCGTAAGAGTAATTTTCATCTCTGTCGTACTTACACGCCGAAGTTTATTTTCTACTGACACCATATTCTTATACCGATTCAGTAGTCATCTTAAACCGCTTCGCGCTTCCTCGTCTACGTCCCCTAAAAGGCAGCACACAGGATCCGATGCCTCTCCAGGATGTTGACTCTCCTGTGGAACACTTTTAAGCTTTGTTGTCCCATCCGAAACAGTGACCATCCTCAACCCTCTGGAATCTAATATATTCTTTCCCAAGATAAGGTCGTATGGTACTAGCCCATTTGTGACTCATCCATACATTGTTGCCAAACTTTACTGTACACGTTAATCTGTTCGGCCATTCTATTAAATGTAATGTTACAATCATAAATAAACAATAATTGCTTCTTATTATCAAGCATCCCTGTATTAGGATCTTTACTCAAGTAAAATTTCTGTGGCCTTTGTTCTTAGCTCTGTTATGTCGCCACAACTAACAGTAATTAATAAGATTTCCAGGAAAAGTGTTCGTGCAATTGATACCTCGTCATCCTATACTTTTTTTTTATAATGAACTTTTTCACTCACCGATTTCGATGCCTCATATTCTGTTACCAGTAGCAAACAAAGTTTTACCATCTCAGGAAGCACCTCTCAAAGAATGAGTAGCCAAACATAGTCGTTGTTGTCTTGAAACGTCTTTAGTGATTTATTCAACTAAATCACACCATGTCGTCGCATTTTTACCAAAATCTCTTCCGTTAAATTCAGGAATAGCTTCCATATTTACGGCATTCACTCGAATCAACGATACAGGTTACTACATCGTCTAGCTTCTGCACTAATGCACTTGGTCGAACACACCGGACACAGCACTCTACTATTCGCAAATTAAATTTTAATTTCACAGACACGTGTGTCTATCCCACTTCTGATCTGTAGTAAGCTATTTCATTTCCAAACTATCTATAAGAGTATAATTTCGGAGCTCTGTCCTCGTCGACGGTCACACAGTGAGTGAGTGCCCTATACCGGCCTTTTCTCCAGTCAAGACACAGGTATCAAAGCCTGATTTATGGCACCCTTCATTATTTGTCTCGAATATTTTATGTTTCCCACACTCGTGTGTAAAAATAAAGAATCACCCATATCTCTCTTTGAATCTTTCAAGGTTCTATATACATCATTATTTTTGCGAAAAGCTTAAATTTTCACAGAACAAATAATATCTAAATAACAAAGAAGAAAGTGTCAAATGTAAAAAATGACTTACGTAAGAAGTTTTTAAGTCATTTGTACTTACCAAGCAGAACTAATGAAGTATTATGTAGATGTAAAATAAAATAGACCAAAATAGTATAACAAACAACACTAAATAATATAACTTAAATTTAATTCACACACAGTGAAAACACTAATATAACTTAAGTTTAGTTCATAAAGAAAATTAAGACACTACGAATTATTATTAGAACAAAACATGAAATGATTAAAACGAAATAAAAATTAACAGTAACTTTCAACACGCGAAAAATGCTCTGACAGTCTCACTGTGGACGTTCGAATGGTTCTCTTTTAACTGAATGCAGACAGAAAGTCGAAGACTTATCTGTACCATAACATAAACATATCAAGTGACTCTAATCCAAACAGTTCTTTGAGAAGAACTCTGCATCGGTTTGAGAGGTTGGGTCGGAGAATACGAATGTAGTGCGTAAAGCCAAAGCCATTGCTACGTAACATCGACAGCTTTGAACTATAATAATTTGAAAAATCGGACGAAGGTGGAACTGATTTTTGCATGCTTATATAGAGGAAAGTTTACTGAAAACATTCTAATTTGTTAGAAACTGGGACTCCTTGGGACTTGTAAGATATCTCTTAGTATTTGTACAGAACTTTGAGAATTGTTTCTATTTTATTTAGCATTATTTTTTTAATATATTCGATATAGTAACTATTAATGTAAGGCATCATTTCGTATTACGAAAGAATACTCTTTATTTAAAAAAAAACACGAAATAAAAATATTGAGTTAGAATATCAGAATACTTTAACAAAAGAAAACAATTTTATGGGATGAAAAATACTCCTTCTAAAATGTTCAACTTTAAGTGTCTATTGCCACTATTGTTTCCATTAGATTTAAGTAATATTTTTATATTCGAGACTAATGGACAATTAGTAAATAATACACATACAGTAGATATCAATATAAGAAAGTTGACTTTTTGACCAAAAGTCACTAAATTTTTCGATCCGGACCACTGTGCGGCGTTTTGACCGTCACGACCCTGACGTGCCCGTCTTGTCCCGGGTGCGTCGCCAGTATCCGACCGAGTGGCCATTTAGTTGGAGGAGTGTTCTCGTTGCGTACGAGACAGAGGTCACCGGGTCGAAGGTTAGGCTCCGTTTTAAACCATTTCCCTCGAGCCTGGAGTGATTGAAGGTACTCGGAGCGCCAACGTTTCCAGAAATGATCCCATAGTTTCTGGATCATCTGCCAGCGAGAAAGACGCGATGTTTTTTCCTCTGCGAGTGACGGTTCTGGAACAGCAGCTAGAGAAGTGCCTATAAGAAAGTGTCCTGAAGTAAGTGTTTGCAAATCCTCGGGGTCGCCATTAAGTGGCACCAGCGGTCGAGAATTTAAGCACGCTTCTATTTGTGTTAGGAGAGTGGACACTTCTTCGAACGTGAGAAGAACGTCCCCGGCGACTCGGCGTAAATGCCGTTTCATAGATTTTACGGCGGCCAGATTCCACCGAAGTGAGGAGCAGCAGGGGGATTGAAATTCCAGTGAGTCCCCATCTCGACTAATAGCGAAGACATTTTGCCAAGTTCAGAGCTCGCGTCCGAGAATAAAAGACGGAGCTCTTTATCAGCTCCCACGAAATTGGTTCCCTGATCGCTGCGAATAGAGAGACAAAGGTCACGTCTGGAGACGAAGCGACGATAGGCAGCGAGAAAAGCAGCGGCCGTGTAGTCGGAAACCAATTCGAGGTGCACAGCCCGAGTGTAGAGACAGATGGAGACGACAACATAAGCCTTCCGAGCACGTTGCCCTCTGCCGCTAGTAACCTTTATGTTGAAAGGACCAGCGTAATCTACTTCAGCATTTAAGAAAGGGCGAGAGGGAGTGACTCGCGTTTATGGAAGATCGCCCATCAGTTGGTTAGGCGTCTTCTGTCTCCATCGCCAGCAAGGAACGCAGGAGTTTATCACTCTTTTGACCGCGGATCGACCCCTAACTATCCAATAGTTATCTCGTAAAGTACATAAAGTAAGTTGATTGCCTCCGTGGAGGACCTTACGATGACATTCTTCGATGATTAACGTAGTAAACCGACTTTTTCCAGGAAGTATGATCGGGTGTTTCTCGTTATATGGTAACAACGAGTGTTTCAAGCGGCCCCCGACCCTGTGTATTTTACTAGCATCTAAGAAGGGTACAAGTCGGACGAGAGGTCCCCGAGAGAGGGGTCTGGAAGAATTGAGAAGTTTAACCTCATCGGCGTAGAATTGTCTTTGAACGACTTGAATTAAGGTAAGCTTGGCTTTTTCTAATTTCGAATCACTGAGTTTTTCCTCTAGAATGAAAGGCTGCGTTTCCCTTTTGCTTTTGCGGATCAAACGCAGGCACCACGCGGTAATGCGAATCAATCGACACAGAGAGGAGTATCTGAGAAAAAGATCCCATTCGGGAGGATCATGCTCTTTTGTAAGATTCAGAGCGGTTTTTTCCGTTCGAGCTTCTCGCGTTGTGGAGTGTTTTATTACCCGGTGTGATTCTAAATTATAGTTCGTGGTTCGGAGAAAGGGGGGGGGGGGCGTCCCACCACAGCCTATGCCCTTCCAACGAACCGCCAGTTAACCCACGAGATGCGCAGTCTGCCGGACTGTCAGTTGTTTTTACGTGAAGCCACTGAACGTTCGGCATCGAGGTATGAATCTCCGAGACTCGATTAGCTACAAAAGTTTTCCAGTGATGTGGTTGTCCTTGCAACCAACATAAAACGATCGTGGAATCCGTCCAGAGATAAGTTTTAAGGTTCGTTATAGCTAGAATTTTTTTGACTACAAGTGTTAGTCGAATTAGGAGTGTAGCAGCGCATAGTTCTAACCTCGGCAGTGATATCGTTTTCAAGGGCGCGACGCGAGTTTTGGAGGTTAGGAGACACGTGAGTGGAGGCGCTTGAGCTGGCACGATCCTAAGGAAAAGAACTGCGGCGTAGGCTTTTTCCGACGCGTCAGCAAAACCGTGAAGTTCGTACGAAGAAGTGTCGTTTCGTATAGAAACCCAGCGAGGTATACGAAGAGAGGAGAGACAGTTCAACTCCTCGTAGTACTTTTCCCAGTATTGAGCATAATTGTGCGGTAAGGGATCATCCCATCCCATTTTTAGAAGCCAGAGAGATTGCAAGAATATTTTTGCGGTAATGACGACCGGTGCTAGTAATCCTAAGGGATCGTACAGACTTGCAATCTCGCTAAAAACGATACGTTTAGTAATTGCTTTCTCTCGTCTTTTTATTTTGACCTTTATGACGAAGCAGTCCGACGTGGGACTCCAGTTTAAACCCAGCAGCGAGAAAGTTTGTTCAAAGTTACAAGACAGTTCAGTAGGAGCCGCAAGATAGTCCGGTGGTAAGTCGTTTAGAAGTTCGGCTTTATTCGAGGACCATTTTCGTAATTTAAAGCCGCCCGCCCTGAGTAAGGAGATCAATTGTTTTTGTAACAGCAACGCGGAAGCAATATCATCTGTTCCCGAGATGACATCGTCTATGTAAACATTGGATTTGAGACAGCAGGATGCCAGAGGATAATTGAGATATTCATCCTCGCTCAATTGTCGGAGAGTGCGAACAGCAAGATAAGGCTCACAGCTCAAACCGTAAGTGACAGTGAGAAGCCGATATGTGTTAAGTGGAGACCCTCTCTCTTCGCGCCATAGTATTCTTTGGAAGTCACAATCATCCCGATGAACCCAGATTTGGCGGTACATCTTCCCGATGTCCGCAGAGAATATAACGCAGTGCCGTCGCCAGCGTAAAAGCAGTTCAAAGATCTCCGGTAAAAGGTTAGGTCCTTTGTGTAATAAACTATTTAGTGATTTTCCCGTGGAAGTTTTTTGTGAAGCATTAAAGACGACTCTAAGTTTGGTGGTTGTACTAGATTCGCGAATGACTCCGTGATGTGGAAGATAGTAACTTTCAGTAGCCAGTTTTGAGTCATCGGTTATGTGTTCCATCTGCCCTAAACTCTCATATTCATGTATGAATTGTTTATAGGCAGTGGCCAGTTCAGGAGATTTTTCAAGTTTTTTCTCTAATTTAGAACAAAGAATTTCGGCGGTGGAGAGAGAGTCGCCCAGTTCAGTAGTTGGACGTGAGAATGGTAATCGTAACACATACCTGCCCTCACAGTCACGAGCATGGGTCAGTCGATAGTGCTCCTCACAAGCGAGTTCGGCCCTCGACATACCCTCAAGTTTAGACGGAACCTCCTCCTGTCGCCAGAATCGTTGCAGAATTTCTCCTACGTCGACCTCAGAAGAACATTGAAGAGAAATGGCTGGAGCTTTGAAGTTTCTTTCCCGAGCATCTCCAGTCAGAATCCATCCCAGTGTAGTTTTTTGAGCGACTGGAGTCCCTGCGGGGCCGTTTATCAGACCTGGTTGTATAATATAGGTATAAATATCAGCTCCGAGCAATAGATCAATGGGTTTACTCGATAGAAAGGCCGGGTCGGCCAATTCGAGGCCCTTTAAGTGAGAATAGGAATTCGTTTGGATTGAAAGCGAAGGTTGATAGGCTGAGATTTTTGGTAGAACGAAAGCATTTACCTCATAGCTAATCGAGCGACTTATTCGAGAATGAATTTTCAAGTTTACCTTCCCCTTGGTGTAGGTTTTGGCTTTGGCTACACCAATCACGGGAATTTTGTTCGTACTACGAGGAAGTTGCAGGAGTTGAACTAGACTCTCCCCTATCAACGACACCTCTGAGCAAGGATCGACCAGCGCACGAATTTCCACTCTTTCTCCGTATCGTGTCTGCAGCGTACTCTCTAAATTGAGTGAGCCAGATCTTCCTCCCTGCGTCGTAACACCGCTATCCTGCAACAATTCAGAAGAAGGAGCAAACCGTTCGTCCTTTACATAAATAGAGGTGTGATGCTTACCTAAGCAGTACTGACAGCGTTTTGTCGATCGGCAATTCTGAGATGTGTGAGAGGATAAACAATTAAAACAAAGTTTTTTCTCTTTTACCAGCTCCTTTCTCGCTTGAGGAGACATCGCCTTGTACCCAGGACAATACAGTAAGAAGTGTTCCTGCCCACAGTTCGAGCACTTCGATGGAGGACGGTTCGTCTTAGTAGCAACGTGTATCTTCGCCGGCTTCGCTGAGGAGGACGTAAAAGGTCGAGGTTTCTTCTCTGCTCCTTTGTCGCTGCGTGATTCGGCCTTGGGAATCACCGAGTAATTAATTTTTGCTTCTTTGGCTTCCAGGGCGCTGAGTTTGGATTCGAGAAAGGTCCGAAGTTGAGCGAAGGTCGGAGCTTCCGTTGAGGCGCCGAGCTTGTCTTCCCATTGTTCGCGAAGCTTCGCTTCCAGGCGCTCCACCGTAATGTAAATCAGCAAGTCATCCCAGTGTGCCACGGGTCTCTCCAGTGTTTCAAGAGCTTCTATAGAATTTAAGGTTCGATTTAAGAGCATTTTTGGTTCGTGAGCCGATCGTTTCTCCATTGGAGGAAGAGCCATTAGTTCAGCAACATGTGCTTTTATTAGCAAGCGGGCGTTCGCGTAGCGGTTAGTGAGCACACGCCACGCCCTTGGAAAATCGGCTCCACTGACCGGAATATTTTCCACCAGTAAAGAAGGTTCTTCGCCCAAGCTCATCTTGAGGTATTGGAGTTTTTCTACCGCGGAGAGGGATGGGTTATCGATTATCATCGATTGAAAGAGATCCCGGAAATTAGCCCAGTGCTTGAATTCGCCAGTAAATTTAGGTAATGCTAATTCCGGTAAAGTTTGTCTTCGAGAATCGAGTACGTTAATCGCGCTAGGTTCGTTTTCCGGTATCGGAGCAAATTTTTTTAGTGCATCGAGAAGATAAGCTTTGTGGGTGATGTCAATTTCCTCGCACGTGCTCAAGAAATCCTCTCGAAAATAAGGAGCGTTTTGGTCTCCAGTAAGAAAGAACAAATCCATTATTTCTTGATGATTGTCTTTATATTCGCTCCAGTTTTTCTCCAGCAATTCAGTACGAGCTTTGAGTACCCCTCCCGTGATATTCGCGGCACCCATTTTCTTTAGATTTTCTACGCTGCGCGCGATGCGTCTTTGTAGCGAGTTTTGATTTTCAATGTATTTATCAATTTCCAGCATTTAATAGAACCGTTAGACGTTAGAAGAATTATTTGTTGCTCCGAATCCTTCACCTTTCCGCCGGTGGTCTTCAAGCGCGTGTCGAACACGTGGCGGTTGGAATGTTCTCGAAGGAATGTAGCAGAGTTTTACTCACCGCTACCCTTTTTGCTGAATAAATCCAGCTCGAAGGACCATTTGATGTTTGAGCGGTTATTCGAACGGCCGTTCGACAAGAGTTGCCTCCGTTGAATATTCGTCCGAAAGTTCGGGCAAATGATTCAACCCACAACGACCCTAAGATCTGATTGAACCGCGATGTCTAAGACTTCCCCAAGAGGCCGAAAGAGCTCGAAGGGATGTCCGACATCGATAGCACAACCCTTTCCGGGCACGACCTTGTCTCACAGACGTCCCGATTCGCAAAAAACCAGCTTATATGTGAATCACTGACGAGGTTCTAAAGACCGAACTGAACAGCGATATCTAAGAGTCTGTAAGGGGGCACGTGAGACGCGATCCTCAAACAATCTCCGATAACGATTGCGCAGTCCTTTCCAGATTCCACCGTTGTTACTCACAATGTGGTCGACTTACGAGCGAAGAATCAGCGAGTCACACCAGGGGTGTGTCGACACTCCTTTTGACTACGAGGAGCCTAGGACCGAATACACCGCGAGACCCAAGAGTTTGCAAGGGGGCACGTTGGACGCGATCCCCAAGCAATCTCCGGTAACGATGGAGGATTCGTGTCCGGTTCCGTCGATCGTCCGACCCCACAGGTGCGTATTACGCATCCGAGAACGGTGCCAAATCACGAATGATTTGCCGCCGTCACTCGTAACGGGAAGTCAAAGATCGAATGCACCGCGATGCCTAAGAGTTCGCAAGGAGGCACGTCTGACGCGATCCCCAAGCGATCTCCGGCAACGATGGAGAATTCGTATCCGCCTTTTTGTCGTTATCAAATTTATATTCGCCCCTGATTGCGTCGAACAACTCTCGATCGGTCGCGTCGGCCGCTCGCAGCAGGGACCGCAGCTCGCGATCCGCCCCGATGAAGGCCGTACCGCAGTTGCTGCGGATCTTCGAGCAGAGTCCCCGGCGCGCTACGAAGTGCGCTCACTCAGAGGTGCCGTCGGACACCACTTCCAGGTGCACAGCTTTCGTCGCTAGACAAACGAAGAGAGCAATGTAGCCTTTTGATTGTAGGTTGCAACTGGCTCTCCCTCTGCCCCAACCGCTCCTGCCGAGGATAAGACCGGCGTAGTCCAGACTTACTCCAGAAAATGGTCGACTGGGTGTTATTCTCGAGAGGGGGAGATCCCCCATGAGCTGTGTGGGTACCTGCCCTCTCCACCTGATACAGGTAACACAATTATGAATGCAGCTCTTCACTAATTGACGACCCCGAAGGACCCAGCATTCCTGTCGCAGGGTCGCTAACGTCAGTTGCGTACCACCGTGCATACATCCGCGGTGAGCTGCCGCGACCAGCATTGCGGGGGTTACCTTGAAATCGCCGACAATCATTTCATCGACAAAGGTTTCGTCGACAAGACTTCGCCGAAACCGAGTTCGTCGACAATGTTTATACAGCGACACGTTCAAAACACCGACTATCTTTTCGTCAACACGATTTCGCAAACACCGAATTTGTAGACAATATTCATTTACCGACGTGTAGAGATCATCGACAATTCTTTCGCCGACAATCATTTTACCGACACCAATTTTCGGTGACAGTTACTATATTTACCCCCATAAAAGTATCCAGATGGTAATGCATTTATGTCCAGACATTAATTTTCGTACATAAAAGAAACAATGAGGCAGGTAAATGAGTTAAAACAATTTTGTAACTGTAATACTATACTTTATTGTTTAACACAAAATATACATTGTACATGTAAATCAATAAGTGTAAATGTTTAGTATAAATCAGGCAAGAGAATGGGAATTATTTTATTACTTATGAGTAAGATGAACTAGATAACCATTTCAGATGAACTAACCGAGAGCTGCATTTTTAGAAAGACCAGTGTCAAAATTCTCTCTAAAGATGTTATAATAATCTGTGTGAACAAATTATACTTTTTTTTTGTTTATAAATAATTAACTTGTTACAGGTTTAATCAAACAATCCTATCCAAGTTAGTCTTACGAAATAATGTACAGATTACTAATATAGGTAAAGACAGCGTTGTACTCTTTATTTTCTTATAAGATTCTAAATTATAAATAATATACTTTACTTAAATATAATAAGAAGAAATAATATGCAATTGAAGTGGCATGACTACTTTGAAAGGCTAGAGCAATGTTTGGTATTAGGATACAGTAGCTTTAGAACTTGTTGGTCACGGCTAGGAGTAAGCGTATACCTAATGTGTCGGTAAATAAACATCGTCGACGAATTTAATTTCGATGAGGTCGTGTCGAATAGTGTATGTACACTTCCGTGTTCAGTCACATTGAAGTTACTGACATCTTCAACGGACCTTTGACGCAGCTTTCTAATATATACAATTGCTACTACCCACAAAATTAGTAATTTTCATATTAAGCAGTAATACTCATTGTCAATAATACGAGAAGTGTGTAGCGAACAGAATGAATTTCTCACAAGAAGTTCAAATTCTATCTTCTAACCGCGGACAACCAAAAATTTGTATAGACGGTTACATTTATAAAAAAAAAATAAAAATAGGAAAGACCTATACTACTGGGTGTGTGAAAGAAGAAGTGGTAAGCGTGGTAATAGTTGTGAATATAAAGGTATGTAGTGTTCTTATTCTTATTTTTATTCGTGACTCCGAGCATATTCAGTTATAATAATAACAAATTAAGTTTCCACTTTCTATAATTTACTAGTACCAATATCTTCTTCTTCTCCAGTAATATTTACTAGAATAATCAAAGTCTATGTTACTCCTAGCCACCGACAATACATTCCGAAGCCACTGTATTATAATACCAAACTTTGCTCTCCTATCATACCTTTTCTTTTTTGCGTAACTCCTTAAAGCCACTGTATTTTCAGCGCAATGAGAATTTTCAGAGATTTTTTTACGAGGCTTAATGAAAATTTCTAAAACTTTTAAGGTGCTTTTGTTCACATTTCGAAATATGAACAAAATTTGGTTTATTTTTATATGTTTGCTCTTTACGGAATTAATACAATCTCAGATTTATAAACCTACACAATTTAATATTTTAAATCGGTAGCTAAGTTTATTCTTGTGTCCGTCTGTACCAGGTACAGCAAGTACATTATATGTGAATGGACACCATATAGTTCGTTTACATGATCTGTCAAAGCATACTCATGTTCCAGAAGCATCGCGGTCTCAAATTATAAAATCGTGTAATAAAATAAAAGAATTGGCTAAATTTAGTAATGATAGACCATGCACAATTGTTAGGAACGTAACTACTATTGACACCGCGAAATCCATTCAGCCATACTTACCTAATAATAATGCTTTGAAGCAGCAAGTAATGTATTTACGAAGAAAAAATAAACCGAAAGAACCACAAAGTATTAACGAAATTAATTTGCCAAATAAGCTATCTAAAAGCTTAGACGGGAAGCCTTTCGTGAAGATTATAAAGGAAGAAGTAGGGAATATAATATTATGTACCACAGACGAAAACATAAAGACTTCGGCTAGTATGAAAACATGGTTCATGGATGGCACGTTTAAAATGATTCCTACCTTTTTTAAGCAACTATATACCATACATGGTCATATTGATCAAGATAACCGTGTTATTCCATTAGTCTACGCATTGCTATTGTCAAAGCGGCAAAACATGTATGAATTACTATTACAAAAAGTTTCCATGAAAGCTAGTGAATTGGAAATTTCATTACAGCCAAAATTTATTATAACGGACTTTGAAAATGCTGCAATAAATGCAATTAAATCCGTATTTCCATTTGCAATGATAAGAACTTGTTTCTTCCATTTATGCCAAAACGTTTATCGTAGGATTCAAAGTAATGGACTCACTAGAAAGTATGGAACAGATGAAACATTTAGCGCTTTAATAAGACGAATTCCATGTCTCGCATTTTTGCAATTCACAGAAATTCAAAGTACATTTGAAGAATTGAAAACTTTATTGCCATCTGACGCTGAAGTCATTGTAAAATGGTTCAAGAAATATTATATTTGTGGCACTGTTAGACAAAGGTCTAATGGCACAATGGTGATTCGGCCGCCATTGTTTCCTCCAGAAATGTGGTCGGTGTACGATAATAATGAACATAATTCTCCACGCACCCAAAATTCAGTCGAAGCATGGCATCGTCGTTGGATTATTATCGTCGCAATATTTCATCGATCGCTTTTTGCGTTACAAAAAGATCTTCTTGCACAAGCAATCGTTCGACAATTTACGCAACCAAATCAGCGAGTGGTGGTCCGTTACAACCGTAAAACGGTAACCTTCTAAATAACATCTAAACTTTTGTATGGCCCAGATCACTGCCAGACATTCTTGTTCGGTCGTCGAATATTTTCGTTCTGCCTCGGATAAAACGCGACTCGCGAACGCAACTACTCTTTCATCTTCCTCGGTACCCTGTGTTAAAACCGCTCCCACTCCCACTGAGCTCACGTCTGTTTGCAAAATAAATGGTTTACTAAAATCGGGGTAAGTAAGTGTCGGGGCTGAGGCCACTACTTCGCGAAGTTTTTCGAACGCAATTTGCTGCTCCTCACCCCATTCCCATTTTTGCGTCTTTTTCAATAGTCGCGTCAGCGGTTCCGCGAGGGTCGAGAATTGCGAGATGAATCTCCTATACCACGATGTCATTCCTATAAATCGACGAAGTTGTTTCACCGTTCGCGGTACAGGGTATGACAGGATCGGCGCTATTGTTCCCGGATCTACTCTCAGGCCTTCGCTGTTAACTAAAAATCCTAAATACCGAACTTCCGATCTACAAAATTCGCATTTGTCTGGGTTAATCGCGAGACCCGCCCCTTCGAATATTGTGAGAACCCGATCCAGCCACACAAGATGTTCGTCAAATGTCTCCGAAACGATTATTATGTCGTCTAAGTAGGCAAATGCGTGTGGCTCCATTTCCGGTCCTATTAATCTGTCCAGTAACCTTTGGAAAGTCGCGGGTGCTCCGGTCAATCCGTACGGCATGCGAACAAAATGAAATAACCCTCGCCTCGGTACTACGAACGCGGTGATTTCGCGGCTGTTTTTCTCTAACGGTATTTGAAAATATGGCTGACTTAAGTCGATCGTTGAAATATATTTCGCAGCGCGTAGTTTGTCTAAAATTCCCGTCATTAATGGGAGAGGGTAGGCGTCCTTTCGCGAAACCTCGTTAACCTTCCGAAAATCGAGGCAGAACCTGTATTTACCGTTTGCTTTCTTAATCATAACGATTGGGCTGGACCAGCCGCTCGCTGATGGTTCAATTATTTTTTCAGCTAACAGGCGATCAACTTCCTGTTCTATCGCTTCCTGAACCTTCGGCGATACCGCGTATGATCTTTGTCTAATCGGTGCGTGACCTCCGACGTCGATTTTCTGTTCGATTAATGAGGTGACTCCCGATGCGCGACTTAGCGAGTGAACCCGTTTTGACAGAAATTCTTTTAATCTGTCCTCCTCCGTAGCCAATAATTTCGCGATTCCATTACACCGTGGCAGCCCTCCGATAATCGTTACAAAACTGAATTTTTCCTTGTTATTCGCGAATGACCAACATTTCTGCGCATAATTTATTACAAGGCCCAGGGCGTTCAGTGCGTCGATTCCCAGAATAAATGGCACTACGATATTATTTAATATCCGAACCGGTATCACGCACGTTTTCGTTTGGAGACGGATTTCGATTTCCATTCGACCTTCACTTCCTTCCGCGCTCCCGTTCGCCGGCACGATCTATCGCGGCTCGGTACCCTCCTTCCTCTTGGATACTCTGTTCGCTTCCGCCCACCCGCGATCCACGAAACAGGACGAGGCCCCTGAGTCCACCAAAGCTTGAATTCGGACACTCTCTACCTCGATATTTAAAAATAATAGCGCCGTCGCCCCCCCCCCCTGCTCGCGCTGCGGTTCCGATATCCAAATTATTATTATTATCAGTGTCGCTGCCAAGATCCCGCGTGCTTACAAAGCAGGCTTCTATTATCTCCTCGAGAACCGATTCTGCCTGCTCGATCGGCTCTACTTCTGGTTTCCCGAATCGCGACACTGACTCAAGGCTATTCTTACGCCTCGTTTACCACAGCGAGCGCAGCGCGGGTTATATTGTTCTGCGCACCCTTTAGCATAATGTCCAAATTTCAGGCAGTTAAAACGTTGTACTTCATTTGCCTGTGGTCTCGGTTTTATTTGCCTCTCCTGGCTCGCGAAACGCGACGTGGATGGCTCCGGTGGTAACATTCGCGGCGCTCGTCTCTCGTTACCCCCTCTTTCCGTCGCCTCGGTACTCATCGCGGCGAACACGGTTGACGAGAAACGCGGCCCGTGGTACGCGAATTGCTGAAGGAACGAATCCTCTGGTAGAGGGGGTGCGCGGTATTTCGCGCCGCGCGGCCCCTCTACGCGAGCAGCTAGTGACTCTACAATTCTGACTTCGGCAATTCATCTGTACTTTTTACACCTGTGTCACTGGGTCACTGTACCGGTCCTGGTCATCGACGGATGAAATGGTTTATGGTAGGAAAGCGTCTAGTCCACAGCTGATCGCAGGTATGCGACACCACCTAGAGTGAAGGGTCCCAAAATCAGGTGCATCCGGGTTACCGCACCAAATAACGAATGTATTCACTTCACTACAAGACCACTAATACTAATCACTTGTCACAATAACTTCGTTTTTGTTTAGCGAAACGAGTTGTTCCCACGTTATAACAATTGATGGCTCCGAACAGGGTTGGTTGTTGTCACTTTAGGAAATGCTCCACATAGCCACCACGAGTGTGATGTACGTCTGTGCACGCAAAATAATGTGCCAGTGCACGCGTTGGAGCACCGCTGATGTAATGGCCGCAATTGCA
Source organism: Perdita meconis (assembly GCA_030770465.2). Classification (NCBI taxonomy): domain Eukaryota; kingdom Metazoa; phylum Arthropoda; class Insecta; order Hymenoptera; family Andrenidae; genus Perdita; species Perdita meconis. The sequence goes on along the minus strand of JASKOS020000036.1, from coordinate 704,651 downwards.
CTATGTGTACGTGAAACGACTTGTTTTGGGATGTCCACTGGTTGACGATACATCTCTCATTGTGAAGCGGTTGTTATGCAACAAATACAAAACGCAAGAGAAAAAGAAATAATGTTGATAATAAAGGTAAGTACAAAGTAATAGCAATAATGAAATTACTTTTAGGTGTTACTGGGCCATTGTACCGATCCTGGTCATCGACGGACGAAATGGTTTATGGTAGGGCAGCGTCTAGTCCACAGCTGATCGCAGGTGTACGACACCACCCAGAGTGAAGGGTCCCAAAATCAGGTGCATCCGGGTTACCGCACCAAATAACGAATGTATTCACTTTATTGCAGGAATACTAATACTAGTCGCTTATCACGACCACTTCATTTCTGTTTAGCGGAACAAATTGTTCCCACGTTATAAAAATTGGTGGCCCCGAAAAAGGGCCGATTGTTATTAGTTGAGGATGTGCTCCACGTAGCCACCGTCAGTGTCGACGCACGTTTGCGCACGCAGAATAATCTGTCGCTGCACGCGTTGTAGCACCGCCGGTATAATCGCCGCAATTGCAACGTGTATGCGTGCAACGGCTTCTTCAGGGGTGTTCACTGGTTGACGGTACACTTCATTCTGAAACGATTGTTGTACAATAAATGTAAAACGCAAGTAAAAAAATAATACTTAAAACAAAGGTACGTAAAAAGTAATAGCAATAACGAAATTACCTTAAGGAAGCCCCATAAAAAAAAATCCAGCGGATTCATGTCAGGTGACCCTGGGGGCCACGCGACAGGACCGCCGCGGCCAATCCACCGATCGCCAAACGTTTCGGTCAAATAGGCGCGGACAGTTGTGACATAATGTGCCGCACAGCCATCATGTTGGTAGAACATGTTCTGTCTAATCTCATATGGAATATCATCCATGAGATACGGCAGAACATGTTCTAAAAATGATTTGTATGCTGTGCATTCCAGCCTGTCGAGCATGATATACGGCCCAACGATAAAATCGCCACAAATGCCGGCCCAAACGTTTATTGACCAGCGGACTTGAAAACCGCGTGGACGAAGCGCTAACGGATTCTCGTCGCTCCACACATGCAAATTGTGGGAGTTGAAGCACTCCTCCCTGGTGAAGAGGCCTTCATCCGTCCACAAAATGTATCTGCAGAACGACGGATTCCGTGCAACTTCGCCCAACAGCCACCTGGAATATTGAAGCCGCTGGATGTAATCATGTGGGTATAGATGTTGCACCCGCACATACCTGTACGGATGCAACGGATGCTCCCTTAAAATGCGGTGCACTGTCATGTGGCAGACACTAGAACAAAATGTACAAACATTAACTATTAGATAAAAGGGTTTTTTTTATAGAATAATTATTGCATTCATCTTGTATTGTGACTTACTTTAGGCGGCGGCTCAAATCGCGCACACTGACGGTGGCGTCTTCCTCAATTGCCTCCAACACCTCATCGGTGATTGCCATGCTCCGGCTCGTTCTCGGTCTGCCTATTTCGTTACCACGGGGCATTACAGACCCCGTGGAATAGAAGCGTGATGCCACGCGACGTAATGTTGCTGGGTCTGGCGTCCGAATTCGCGGGTAATCCTGCGCGAGTACTCCGCAGGATAGACCCAAAACATTTGGAAGTATTTCTGCGCTGTGTACATTTTCGGTTGGAGATTGCTGACTGACTGACAGAATTTTTCCGAAGGAGCTTCTCCTACCCCCAAGCCCCCACATATCATTAACTTCTGATCCCTGGAACTCATCTTTCTGTAGTCTATTTCTGTAAATCTCTATTTTTTCCTCATCCCACAGCGTCACCCATTTCTTTTTCTTTGTGTCTTTACTTATCTTTTCTTCTGTATGCCTTATCTCTATTATTACTGGAAGATGGTCCGAATCCGTGATCTCCCCTACCTTCATTTCTCTGATATTGTCCCATGCCCGGGTGTTTGTAATCGCGTAATCAATTGCCGATGCACCTCTTGCACCAATATATGTATACTCCCCTTCCACATCTCCTAGGTTATTTCCATTTAGTAAGTGCCAACAGTTTTCTTCCACTATTCTTAGCAGTTTCCTACCACCTTCATTTATGATTTTATCTTTCGACTTCCTTTGCAATGTTTCGCCTCTCCACCCCACTCTTCCTCCCCCTCTTCCAATTCTTGCATTTAAGTCTCCTGCTATCAATATATTATATTCTTCTGTTTGTTCCTCTCCTAATTTCATTAAATATTCATAAATTCCTCCAGAGCTATTTTTCCTATACCTTATTATTACTATCCACCTCTCTTGTCCTATTTTAACCCTCCTTTCAATCATACCCGGTATCTCTGTACCTCCATCTAGTTCTTCCCACTTTTTATTAATTCCTAGAATTATTCCTCCACTTGCTCTTCCTTTCTTGTTGATTTTACGTGCCAACTGGCAATGCCAGTTATATTCTTTTGGTAGCCTTTTCCTTAGTATTTCCCAGTCTCTCTTTTCTGTCCACGTTTCCACTAATCCTATAATTTCATAATTTGCTAGATATTCCCAAATTTGTTCGTTTTTTCCTCTCACTCCTGCTATATTCCATATTATGCTTTTACTGTTCCTCTTTTCCCTTCTTATGTCCTTTCTTGGCTTTCCTGAAAATTCTCTTTCTCTTCCTGTTTCCAATTATCCCACGCTATCCATTTTCCTCCTGTCCATATTTTCTGAAAGCCTACCCTTGCATGCTTTCCTTTTTCCTTTAACCTTCTTACCTCTACTATAATGTTTCTTTGTGTTTCCCTTCCTTTGGATGTCAGATCGTGTTCTATGTAGATTCTCTCTGTACCTAATTTATTTTTGTTTCTCATTATGTTTTGTTTTTCTTCTCAGTTATTCACCTTTGCTTGTATTCAATCCTTTTCTCCCTTTACTAATTTCCTTGCCCACACAATTTCGCATCTTACTCCTATTTTCTCTTTTATAAACTCTTCTGTCTCCTCTTTAGCATCCTGTCCTTTTATTTTTAGACCTCTTATTATTATATTATTTCTCTTTTGTACTTTCTCTTGCCTCTACATGTACGCTTTCACGTACCTCATATCTTTGTTTATTGCACCATCAGTTCCTCCTTCTAATCTGTCACTCTTACCTCTTTCCTCTTCTAGAATTCTTTGGCATTCTACCCTTACTTTTTTATTTATTTGTTCAGTTACCTTATAGATTTCTTTTCTCCATTCTTCTCTCTCCTGTTTTCCTTCTTCCTCTTTTTTCTTTATATCTTCCTTTAGTTCTCGCAATTCTTCTTTGTACCTTTCCTGTAATTCTTGTTTCAATTCTTGTATTTCTTTCCTCATAGTTTTGTTTTCCTCAATTAGTTCTTTTACTGCTTTTAATAACTCCCCTATCATGCCCCCCTCCTCCTTTGTCGCCTCTGGCCTGTCTTCGCACTCACTCTGCGCTACATTTGATTCATGGTCATCATTCTCTTCCTCTTGTGCGTGTACTTCTGTTCCTTTTCTCTGCCTTGTCTCCCTTGTTAGTACAGAGCTTATATCCTGTGTCCCTTTTTCCTGTTTTTTACTTGCTCCTGTTCCTAACCTATCTACTGACATTCTCCTAATATCTATTCCTGTTTTGCAGCTCATTGTGTTTCTTTATTTCCCTTTTGTTTCTATATACCCTCCACCTTTATCTCTACCCTATACTGCCTTATATACTATCTTAACCTAAAAAACTTAATTCTACGTATTATTATAACGCTTATCCGATCTTTTATTCTATCTTAGACTATTATTTTAATATACTTCCCTGTTCCTATATTATATTTCTTTAGCCTCTTCTATATTTTATGTTTACTGTAACCTGTAATGTTTTCTGGTTTTCTAACCTCTACTATCTTGTCTTCTGTACATACCGCATTTATTTCTATTTCCCTGCCTATTATTTGTCTATTATCCTGTGTTTGAGATCGGATACGAGGTTCTGCGATAAGTAGTCGGCGAATGAAACGACACAGTTTTGTGAACACACACTTTATTAACACTTACACAAACTAAACGATGAACAAGACGCGATGCAGATACGATAAAACGAACGAATAAATAGGATACGAAAACGGTGTGCACGATGTACGAAACGAGCGCAAGAAATACGGAACAGCTGAGCGAAAGCTATGTCAACGAGGTGATCTCTTCTGTTGCCGTTGGCTGATTTAATCGATCAGCTGTAACGATCCGAGATTCAAGCGCGAGGCTCGCGCAAGGTGGGGGGTGACGTGACGTCATCTGAGCGGTTACGCGAATTCGGTATCGGTGATATGATTTGTATTGGTTCGCCGGAACATCCTGTTATCCGTCTCGTTCTCTCCTTCTGATTACTGTTCGTGTATTTTCTTTCCATATGTAAATTTCTTTATTTTTCACAGTTCTTTCTTTTCGCTTTCGCTCGCAAGTGCATTCACTCCCACTATCCTAAACCGAATCTTGTAACAGGAATGAATAAGAACTAATAACAATATATTAGAATTTCGTTTCATTATTTCATTTTTTTGTTGTTGGGTGTTGATTTTTTTCGTAATTCTTCCACCTTCTCTTTTTGTATCCGTTTTTTCAATTCTTCTTCTAATTTTTTTTCGTCTACTTTTAACCCTTTTCTGTTTATTTTCTTTAATTGCCCTTTGCTTTTACAGCTTTTGTTAAGGGATATTTGTTTAAATAAACGCGTGAAAATTTAAGTGCTCCATTTTAAATATGAGATCCATCAGTCCGTCGTATTTTTGTTTTTGTCACTTAATTGTAAAATAAACAATAATTTATATTTTTATTTTTTGTACAGGTTATGAAAATTAATTAAACTGCAAGTTAGCAATTCAATGTTTATCATAATATTTAACTTTTTATTAAAATTAGTAAAAATATCTGTCAATACGCAATGTACGATTTTCATTATGAGTACAGACGGCCAAAAAATATATGACGCTCTAATACTGATGCAGCCGTGCGCGCGGACAAATTCACCCTAAAAAAAGAAAACAATGCAAATGTGTCTGAAATAAGCGTTTTTGAATTCGTAATAAATACGGATCTCTGCTTCATTTTATCGTATCTTTTTCCAGATAATTCACAATAATCGTTTTACGGATTAGATATCGATTTCTCGGGCGACAGTATCGGTTTCAAGCGATCATAGGCTGATCGCATTTTCTCGGTTTCCGTTCGAGTAACGAGTAACGAGCCTTATCTGAAGCCACCTAATTATCCATAATCGCTACTTATTCTGTTCCCTTCGAAGCCTCTAACATTCCCGATTCTCAGGCACCTCCGGAGCTCAATATGTACATCGATACCCTCGTACCGGTAATTTACATGAAACTTTGATTACCTTCGGCATCGTCTTCCTCTGATGTGTTTGGAAATGCTTTCGTAAACTGCATAACTTAAGTCGTTAGGTCTGATTAATTCACTAAATTCGCAGGAGCTCGATAAAGAAAATTAATTGGCGCGGGATTTATGGCAATATCCGTTCAGCATCTGTTATTGAAAAGTTGAATTTCATAAGCAGCCTAGTACACGGATAACAGATTATTTTCTGAACGGTTTACAGATTACAAAGTATCCCTGCTATTCTGCTGGACTCACTGATGCTCGGGAAGCTACGCGAGTAAGGGATTGACCCTCGGTAACAATAGGTCATAAAGAAAGACACAAAGCTGAGCTTACGATATGAGGGTATTTTGGACTCTGCATTTATAATCAGATTTTGATTCAAGTACCACCAATCGATTCCTTATGTTCCCCTGATTAAAACACTACCAAATACGACATATTTCGGATTATTTATAACATAGTTATGAATAAAACAAAACGATTTTCACGCTTTTAAGCTAAGTTGGTTAAAAATAGTCTGATTTACATGATATGGTACTATTTTAATCAGAAAAAAATAAAAAATCGATTGGTGTTACTACTTCTTATCATTAATGAATTTTAAAAAAGTTAGTAAAATTAAATAATGGTTTCAAAAGTAAATAATTATTGTTATGAGTGTATATTAACACTGTTGATTTATATAATATTATGAATAAAAAATAAATCAAAAGTATTTTGCTGTAACGTCGTTCTCATTAAAATAGAAACTCTTGAAATTGTTCAACTGTTGCATCCGTTAACTACCTTAATCTGAGATTCTCAGATACTATAATGAAAAAGCGCTTCAAGTTCGATTGCTGTCGCGAACATTCATCTTGCACGAAACAAAGATCATCCCTTTTTTACTCTTCATGTACAGGCAAGCGTCGAAGAGGGTGCAGAGATTGGAAAAAGTCAAAGCATAACTGGCTTTCCGTGGCATCACTTTCTGATCTTTGTTTTGAGAGTTGAATAGCTCGAGGATCGACGAGGCTTTATTTAACTACCTCTTCTATGCTCGATGTCCTTTCATCGTGCGAGATGGATAACGCTGAAACAGAGAACCGCCACTTGGAGCGGAATTGATATACAAGCGAACAATGCTCCACCTCGAGTCGGAATTCTTAGTACACAAAAAAATAAATTATTACATATTACCTAATATCTTAACAGAGAATAGTTCTCCTGTAATAAAATTTTTCTTGCCACTTCCGAACAATTCAATTTTTCAAATTCAAATTTCGTGTACTTTCAAATACGGTACACTAGGCAAAGTATCCAGGCCCTGGATAGCACTGTCCAACAGCCAATGTGTGTTCCGATATTCATTACACTTTTCTTATAGAATTTCGTGCGCTGATCACGAATCTGAAATCCGTTTTTTTCTATCACCCTCAGTTTTTGAGAAATTTAATTTTTAAAAAATAACACATTTTTCAACTTTGAACTAATTTTGTGACGTTATTACAAAAGATATTTCAGTTTTGTTTCTATATAATGATTCTGTAGACTTTCCTCTATACACTGATATCAATTTTTATTGTATTCTGAATGATTATATACATCTAAACAGTCATTAAAGGTAAAGTGACACCGATTTGACACCAATTTTTTGAGTTTTTTTTTGAGTATATCTTAAAAATTAAGGGTCCAGCGTAAAATCCAACCATGCCACGCGATAGAGCGGACTTTTTTCTCAAGGAAACGTTCTGGAAAAGTGGGAACACAAATATTTTTTCCAAAGTAGGAAGCAAAATTGGTCCGTAGGCGCCGAGTTGCCGACAGTGGTGCTCAGAAACAGCGAGCGCTCGACGCGACGACGTGACGTGCCTGTTTCTGAGCACCACTGTCGGCAACTCGGCGCCTACGGACCAATTTTGCTTCCTACTTTGGAAAAAATATTTGTGTTCCCACTTTTCCAGAACGTTTCCTTGAGAAAAAAGTCCGCTCTATCGCGTGGCATGGTTGGATTTTACGCTGGACCCTTAATTTTTAAGATATACTCAAAAAAAAACTCAAAAAATTGGTGTCAAATCGGTGTCACTTTACCTTTAATGACTGTTTAGATGTATATAATCATTCAGAATACAATAAAAATTGATATCAGTGTATAGAGGAAAGTCTACAGAATCATTATATAGAAACAAAACTGAAATATCTTTTGTAATAACGTCACAAAATTAGTTCAAAGTTGAAAAATGTGTTATTTTTTAAAAATTAAATTTCTCAAAAACTGAGGGTGATAGAAAAAAACGGATTTCAGATTCGTGATCAGCGCACGAAATTCTATAAGAGAAGTGTAATGAATATCGGAACACAAGAAAAAAGTTAAAATTTGTTGGACAGTGTAGCTTAATTGGTTAAAGCAGTCGTCAGGAAAGTGAAAGGGTTTCGAATCCCGGTTCAGGCAATCCGATCGGTCGACTCTGTTTCTCCTACAAGTACAAGTGCTATACAGTAAAAGTACAAGTACTAGTGCAGTAGAATACAGAACAAGTACATACAAGTCAAGCACTAGTACAAGTACAAGTACAAGTACAAGTGTATCCGCTCCACTGTATTCATGGTTACATCTGCAACATAAGAGCACAACGCACGGTTATGTCTGCAATACAAGAACCAATTCAGAGTGCAGTAGCGGATAGGTTAGTGATGTTTCGATGAATAAGACACTCTGAATTGGCTCTAACCTTAATCCTAAACACGCACAGAATTGAAAAATTGGTGTATGAAGGAATGGGTGTAGGTGTTCGATTGATCCTAAAATATTTCCATCGCTAAATGTATACTTGGTGAAATATTTATCTCGAGGTGCCAGTTTTATTTACCACGATTTATGTTACATAGCGCAGGTCTATGTTGAAAAGTGATCAAGCTTTGGTACCAGGCGTGATCAATTTTCGGGAGCGGCAGTCTTTTATTCGGCTTGTCTCTGCTATCTGTTGTCATAAATTGCAGTCGACGCTAACCGGTTGTTGAGTAAGAGAAAAAAAAAAGTAATTTATGACTTTTCGTTGTCACGTGCCCACTCACTCGGCGAGGCAACCACAAAAGAGGTAGTGGAGATAACGGTGATCACTTTTCGAGACAAGGGAATCGAATACTTCGCGCGAGAGTACTTGTAAGTATACAATGTACGACTATAATTCCTATTATATCTTTGTTACTTTCAAAAACATGGATAATGTTTATTTACAAAAGTCGTATAGTGGGTGCTAAAATTATGAAAACCATGTGCATACGTTCAGAATCCATTATTCAATAAGGGCCTAATTCTACAAAATTCTTATAACTTTTTTACGAAATTTTCATGTCTGCGAATTGAAAATATAACCTGAAAAAAACATAACGTGCACCTATTACGGATGGTTAAAGTACATATTCATGTATTCAAGATGCTGTAGTTGCATCTGAAATACTTTTATCTGTGCTGATTCCAATAGCTCGTAAATTATTTGAAATATTTATTTATATCCATAGTGTAGCACATGTTATCAGTGAAACAAACGCATACTCGCATTATAATTCTCATGCTACTGTGAAATACATAACCAGCGATTTTGCAATAACAATAATAAGAAATCTCAAATCTCTGAACAATAAGAAACGTTAAAAAATTAAAATATATTTAGTGTTCCTAGTTTGCATGGTGTTCTGAATTAGCATTTTATATAGTTTACACTATTATAACGTAAAATGTTTAGGCAATCTCTTTAGTCACTTCGAAACCTTCTGATGCGGGCAATATTATAGTCGGAACCATCTCAACAGGCGGCTCAGGGTCACGAAACCCCTCACGCGCCTTTCTGGAGAGTGCCCCCACCGCGGCAGCCACAGCGTGTGTTGAATATCCGGGAGCGGCAGAGATGGGCAGTATCTAGATAAAAAATTATTTAAATAGCTGTTCGAATAAAAGATACTTTATCTTCTTTTCGTTATTCGAAGATTGGTGTAGTACGAGAATTTATCTGTATCTGTTATTCGTCAGAGCTCGGTTCAGGGAGTTTATTCGTTATTCGTAACCGAGCGGTTTCTCGTTATCTTCGAAGTGTTATTCGAGAGACGAATACAGCGCCACCATTCATTCGACGGTTTTATCCGTTCGAAGTTCGTCGCGTAGAGTATCCGTCCGATTCTACTGTAGGAGTTCGTTCGTAACCTTATACATTATTTGAACTGTAGATGTCGTGCGAGGTTTATCCGTTATCCTTTATTCGTTATTCGAAGATGAATCTAGAGACACGATTTATTCGATATTTTTATTCGTGAGCCTTTATTCGGAGGGGTCAAAATCAATTTTATCTTTATTCGTTATCTTTATTCGTTTTGTCGAATACTTGTAGAATTTTGCGACGTTGCCAGTTCACATAGTATACGTATACATATACACATATAAATGAACAATTCTTCAACCGGTGCCGTGGTCCACGAACCGATGTTGCTGTATGACCAAAATTATAATTTTATAATATTGGATTTAATAAATACAATACTATTTACATTGGTTCTTCCCTTATAGGTAGTTGGCGAAATATTTCTCCTATTTTCCCCACTCTACTGATTTTTAATAAGGTTGAAGACTGGTTTAGAGAATATGAAATTAAAAAATGTTGAAGCTACTACAAATTTCTGATTTCCGAAAATAAAAGAAATGATAAGAAAATAAAAATCTTTAAAATTCAAAAAATTTTCTATTGTGGAATTTTGGAAAATAAAAGTATTCAAAAAGTTTAAAATGCAAAAATATGAAGAAACAAATGAATTCGAAATAAAACATTCATTCTCTTAATTGTAAGTTTCAAAATATTTTTCAGAGTATAAATTGAATAAATAAAACAACATTTAACACGTAAAATGTAAGACATTTAAAAATATGCGCTATATGACAACATGGAAAATATCTTATACTAAAAATCTTGTTACATGCTGTTGTTTAAAATTCACAATATGTTAAAACGTTCAAGGCAAATTGACAATTCGGAAGGTGTATGTCTTCTACGCTTACATGTCAATACAATTATACATAAATTAGTAAACTATTGAATGGTTGGCATTATTACGAATCAACTTTAAACTGTGGATATTTATACAGGTACAGTATAGTATGTAACAGCGTGTATAAAAAGTAAAGGACACCCGTGATAGGGGTGAAACTAGGCCTCTGGATCGATGAACATGTGTAAAAAACGCGCTGCAAAATTGTTTATAACAATAAAAATGGTTGTTAAACTTTTTTATTGCATGAATCGATTCTACTCGACGAGTTGAGAAAAAGTCTCAAAGGAGCCATATACTGAAAATGCACCGTTTAGACGCTATACAGCGTTAAAGTTTACGCAAAATTGTGATTGTATAGCGCTACACACGCGCTACAAACATCCTATCTATCTATCTACGGGAAATGCGATTTCTTTGAATTTTCCGAACTTCGAAAAACCATAAAAATGTATAAAAATTACGCTTGAAAAATGTAAAAGTGCATATAGATTATATCGTAGGGAAGCTGGATTTTTTGTGATTTTTTTATGTAAGTTACATTTTAATACGTTAATCTGATCCAATTACACTGTTCGACAAATTTTGACTTTTTTTCGATTTTGTAAACTTCAATAAGCATTTCTTATAGATTTCGACGTGCTGAATACGAATCTGCAAACCATTTTTTCCAAAACGTAGTTTTTGAAAAAATTAATTTAGAAAAAAATTACAAATTTTCAACTTTGGAAGTATTTTGTGCTTTTACAGTAATAGTTATTTAGTTATTCTTGACGCTCAAAAATTCTGTGGACTCTCCCGAATAAAATGATATAAATAGTTATTAGATTATAAACATCGAAATATGTTTAAATAATGATTAAAATGAAAAGGACAGCCAAAGCGCATCCATTTTTGCTGATATTCTGCACTTTATTTCAAAATGTAAAGGTCTAAGAGTAAATCTGACCATACCACGTGATAGAGCAAACCTTTCTGCTAAGGAAAGCATTAGGCGCATTTAAAAAATCATCTTTATTTTCAATATAAAAACGAAATAGTTTCACGAAACGTGCGGCGGTGACAGTGGTATACTGAATGACGGTGGGCCGTGCCGCGGACGCCTATATTGAACGCCTATATTACGTTTCTATATTGAAAATAAAAAAGATTTTTTAAATTCGCTTAATGCTTTGCTTAGCAGAAAGAGTTGCTCTATCGTGTGGTATGCCCAGATTTACTCTTAGACCCGTAGGTACTTATTGAAATAAAGTGAAAAATATCAGCAAAAATGGGTGCGTTTTGGCTGTCTTTTTCATTTTAATCATTATTTAAACATATTTCGATGTTTATAATCTAATAACTATTTATATCATTTTATTCGGGAGAGTCCACAGAATTTTTGAGCGTCAAGAGCAACTAAATAATTATTACTGTAAAAGTACATATTACTTCCAAAGTTGAAAATTTGTCATTTTTTTCAAAATTGATTTTTTCGAAAATTGTACGTTCTAGAAAAAAAAAGGTATTCAGCACGTCAAAATCTATAAGAAATGTTTATTGAAGTTTACAAAATCAGATACGTGTTGAACAGTGTTATATGAGCCCCTTATAAGTCCAAAGTTATAAAAAATGAGTTTCTTATAAATACAAATAGAATTACGAATACTTGAGTTATTGATCAATACGATTTTCATATATTTATTTCTATATTAATAAAAAACATGATTCAAATTTACATCATAAGTAAAATAATTACGGAAAAATCTAGAATAATGACTTAAGTTTATTATTAATAATGTGAGTTAGTTCACTGTTCAAAGAAATGAAGTATTCCCTTTAAGTTATGTTATTACAATTACTAATCTTTCACATTATTTTCGCACAACAAAACTACATTCTGTTTTTAATTTTTAAGCTAAGAAACGGGTCTTGATTCACTTGTTAACTAAGGGGCTCATATAGGCCTTGACGTATTTGGCAAATTACGTACTTTCACTCTTTTCTCCTCTCCCTTCGGTGGTTTTACGGGAAAATTAAAAGCGGAATCGATGCATTGCATGCGACTCTATCGATATGCAAAATTTCAAGCAAATCCTTTTTACATACTTTTATAGGGTTTTTGAATACACTACTTTTGTAGTAATTATAAGATATTGTCCTTCATAATGAAAATCGGTAAGAATAAATTTAAAAAATCAGAACACTATAGATAGTAAAAAAAATTAGACAATACGTAATGACGCTGCAAATAATGAAAACTGATTTTATATTTATTTTATGCAAATAAACATTGCCTAAGCATTTAAAATCGTTTCCGTTGAAATAAACATTTCATTTTACAAATGAAGCTGTTGAATCTGCTACATCGCCGTTCTGGGCCAGGGCTCAGATCGCCTTGCGTTGCGTCGCGCGCTTGCAGTTCGCGATACATTGTATGTTCTTCGAGTCGAGTCGAGATACTTATGGGACTGATATTTACGTTTCGAGACCCGGGACTGAAGACTTCGGCTACAGAAAAGCTTCTAATCAGTTTCTAGCAAGCATTCGCGCCGAAAGGTTCACAGTTTGTCAGAGTTTAAAGAGCATTTTTCTGTTACGCATAGCATAGGACACATTAGATTAAGTTTTAATTTTATAGTTATACATTAGCACAGTTACAATAGTTCTAGAATAGGTTTGTTATAGTTAGAATAGTGTTAGTGTAAGAAATTTATAGTTAATATACAGTGTAGTCACGCCTAGAGTGAACTATTATTGTGAACATTTCAATATTAGTGATTATAAGTGTGCTATATAATAGTGCATTATGTCTGCGAACGAAGCAGGTACCTCAAACGCGGAAAGCAACTCGTTCGCGAATGAAAGAGGACCATCGTCTTGTGAACCATCAGGGAAAACTGGAATACCTCCCATGATTTTGAACGGAACATACTACACCGTGATAAGTGAAAAGTGCACGGAAACAAATGCTACTGCACGATGTAATTTCTGTCGCAATGTGCAAGAAATTAGGGGACAGTGGACATCTACGTCTAATTTCCGGTCGCATTTAAAAAGAAAACATCCAGACGAATTTGTAACTTACATAGACGAAATAGCAAAGGCAAAACGAAGTAAAACGGTTGAAAATTTAACACCTCAACAACAATTTGAAATGGACGTAACGAAATACGTAATTGACGCAATGATACCTTTGCAGTCTGTCGAAAATAAATATTTTAGGAAAATATTCCAAAATTTAGGACTCAACAACAGAGTAAAAAGTATCAGCCGACGGACAGTGGGACGGCGAATTAATACGCTGTATGTGGAAATGGTAGAAAAAATCAAACTGGAGATGACAAATATTCAATTTGTATGTACAACTGCAGATGTGTGGAGCAGCAAGCATAGAAGTTTTTTGGGCGTCACAGCCCATTGGATAACAAATAATTATTCCAGAAAATCTGCAGCACTAGGCTGTCGACGATTTAGCGGGATACACTCATACGACCGCATAAAAGATTTGCTACATTCCATTCATGTTGAGTTTGGTTTGGATGCAAATAAAATTGTAGCGACGGTAACAGACAACGCTAGTAACTTCGTCAAAGCGTTTAATGCATTTGGCGTTCAACCGGAATGCATCACAATAAATGATACAGAAGAAAACGAAAGGGCAACAGATGAAGACGATGATGACGATGAACAAGAGGAACAACAAGAATTATTGGACGAAGAAGAAATATTGGAAATTCCCAGGATACCGGAGAACGTACTTCCGCAACATATACGATGCTCGGTGCACACATTGCATTTGTGTATAACACATGACTTAATGCAATCAATGAGAAATAAGCAAGAGACTCTAAAATTACATAATGAAGTGATGGAGAAGTGTAATATTTTGTGGAAGGCGTGTAACCGGCCAAAATCGTGTGAAATATTCGTTAACATAGTAGGTTACATGTTAAAGAGACCGTGCGATACGCGATGGAATTCGCTGTACGATGCTTTGAAAGAAATAGTAAAAGCGAAGCCAAAATTGTTGGATGTAAGCAAAGCATTGGGAATTAGAAATATATTGCGGGAGAATGATATAGCATACATAGAGGAACACTTGGAATGTACCGCGTCAATTGCGGCAACAATAGATCTTTTGCAGGGCGAGAAAGAGGTGTATTATGGAACGCTGGTTCCTTGCTTACTCTCTCTGCGAAGGAAACTAAGTGCACTAGCCCTCAAGAATTGGACATACTGTAGTGATATTAGTGCCTCACTGTTAGAAAGTGTGGAAAATAGGTTTAGGAGTATTTTTACTTTCGCGTCGGAACAATCCAGATATGCAGCAATAGCTGCCATGAGCCATCCCGAATTTAAAAAGCGATGGTTCCCATGTCTTGAACCAGTACAATCGGACAATTTAGTCAGTATTTTTAAAAATTTGGTGATAGAAGAAATGAAGAAAGATGAAATTGTCGTTCCATTGCAAGTGGCACCAGCAATAAACGACTTTTTTGATTTCGGAGAGAATAGTAGAAGGGAACACGAAACAAATTACTCCTCGAAAGCCGCAATAGAGGTTTGTTATTTTTGTTCATTTTAATAAATTGAAAATAAATATTACACAATCTTAATCTTTTCTTTTTTCAATTTTACTTTCAGATCCTACACTTTTTCGAAGAGCCTCGAATTGACTTGGCAGTTTTGGAAAACTATCCATATGTAAAAAAAATTTTCATGAAATATAACACACCTCTACCGTCTTCCGCACCCGTGGAAAGGTTATTTTCTTATGCCACCATGACAAACCTGCCAAAAAGGAACAGGATGTCAGACAAGCTGTTCGAAAATAGAGTGGTCATTAAAGGAAATTCACATTATATGTAAAGATATAGAAAAAATTGAAAATACACAAGTAAGTATCGAATAAACGAAAATTATTAAAATATACTACATAATATTATATATGGGGCATTCCATGTCAAATTTACCTAAAAAGAAATTTGGGTCTCCGATTTTTTTGAATTTTTTATGTTTTAATAACCAGCCCCAGGAGCTTTCAGGATTTTTTTCAAATTTTTTTGACCAATTGTGTCCGAGATACGAATTTTATGAAAATTCGATGTTTTTTTTTTTTTTGAAGAGCTATAACTTTTCGAAAAATTTCGATCCATTTTTTTTTAAATCTTCGTTTATAAATGAACTTTTCGAAAAAAATGAGAAAAATTGTTTTTTATTTTCGATTTAAATTAAATTGATTTTTCATAAATTTTTTATTTAAATTGAGTTTTTGAAACTGTATGGGTCCTTCGATTTTTTTATATTTTTTCTCAAAAAAACTACTTTTTATAACAAAAATTTTAAGCTTTGTCCGGTTGTGGTTGAACAATATTTACTATTTAAAAAAAGATTAAATATTACTCATTATTTTCGAAATATAATACTCAAATTACTTTTTTATCATATTTATGTTTTGATTTATTTTCGGGAATTTTTGAAATCAAAACATAAATATGATAAAAAAGTAATTTGAGTATTATATTTCGAAAATAATGAGTAATATTTAATCTTTTTTTGAAAATAGAGAATTTTCGAAATTCTAAATAGAATAGTAAATATTGTTCAACCACAACCGGACAAAGCTTAAAATTTTTGTTATAAAAAGTAGTTTTTTTTTGAGAAAAAATATTAAAAAATCGAAGGACCCATACAGTTTCAAAAACTCAATTTAAATAAAAAATTTATGAAAAATCAATTTAATTTAAATCGAAAAATGAAAAACAATTTTTTCTCATTTTTTTCGAAAAGTTCATTTATAAACGAAGATTAAAAAAAAAATGGATCGAAATTTTTCGAAAAGTTATAGCTCTTAAAAAAAAAAAACATCGAATTTTCATAAAATTCGTATCTCGGACACCATTGGTCAAAAAATTTGAAAAAAATCCTGAAAGCTCCTGGGGCTGGATATTAAAATATAAATAGGAGACCAAAATTTTTTTTTTAAGTTTGACATAGAATGCCCTATATGTATAGTAATATACAGGGTCATCCACGTATCTGGGAACCCGAGCTCATTTATACTCATGTGTGCGGGTTCCCAGATACGTGGATGATCCAAAAAATAACATTTTGAAATTTATATAGGAAAGGTAATGTGACTAAATCCAAGCATGAAACGATGCAATCGGATACCGCAACAGATGCTACATGTGATTAGAAGGGCGTTGGAATGCACCAGCAAGGTGCATGCTACAACGGCACTGTACATACATCGTATATGAATAAAATGTATATTGTACAAGGTGTTTTGTATTTTGTTGTGGAAGCGGAAATTGGATGATACCTGGTGATCAAACCTACATGATGGTAGATAAGTAGAAAATATAGAACAATATTTTTTGATATCGCACTTCGGTTTGGAAAAAATGCGCTTTAAATTTCAGCCAATTTCGAATGTATGGAAGTGCTGCTCCCATGATTGTGAGGGCGTACGCTGAGGTAAAGAATACCCATTATGTTTGTCGTAGCTGGAGGTATGCACTCTAAGTAGAATGCGTACACACCTCAGAGGTTTAAAATAACACATCCCTACATTCGAACGTGGTCGAAATTGGAAACAAATTGGTTCGAAAACGAAGTATGATATCACAAAATATTATTGCATATATTTTACTTCTTTTATCATGCAGAATCATCAAACGTCCACTTGTATGACCGGATACCCTGTGTATTATACACACGAAAATAACGAAATCGCGATAAAGATTTCGTTTGTTGACTGAAGTATTGCAAAATTTGGTTGACGAGCAATGGTAGTTAGTAGTAATGGCAATCCTGGACAGAGATCGGATCAATCTGAAGAATCAATCACGCAACTTGTGCACCTCTATAACTTCCAAAATATGCATTGCATGACAAAATTTTATAAACAAAAGTTGCATGGTTTAAAGCGGTACATTATGTAGTGCATTTATTTTTTTTTTTTAAAGGTGGAGGCGTTTCGGAGACTTAAAGGTCAACTTTGTTTTTTGAAATAGAATAATATATTCTTTATATCAAAATATAGAAGAATATCGAATTCTGAGTAAAAAAGTATTGACCTTTATTAGCCTTAAACCTAATAGCTAACGGTAATTTCACTTTATTTCTAGAAAATTTTTTTCACGTAATATCAAGTTGAAGATTCAACCTTATCACAGATTTTCGTAATTTGATATTACGTGAAGAAAATTTTGAAGAAATAAAGTGAAATTACTCATTAACTATTAGGTTTAGCGCTAATAAAGGTCAATACTTTTTTACTCAGAATTCGATATTCTTTCATATTTTGATATAAAAAGTATAGTATTCTATTAAAAAAAAAAAAAAAAAAAACAAAGTTGACCTTCAAATCTCCGAAACGCCTCCACCTTAAAAAAAAATAAATGCACTACATAATGTACCCCTTTAAACCATGCAACTTTTGTATACAAAATTGTTTCGTGCAACGCATATTTTGGAAGTTATAGAGGTGCACAAATTGCGTGAACCACCCTTTATTCCACGTGTTTTGAGTACTTTCGTTCAAACAGTATCATAGACATAAAATATTTGAAGAAGTCTACTAACTTGGAATCTTAAAATTGAATTATTTAAGCATTTAAGACTTTTAAGACTTCCAAAATTACATTTTGTCTTTTAATCACATTCAATAGGGTGATCAGAGCTGAAATATAGATTATAATAATGTAATATATTTTTGGGGATATAGGGGCAATAGTTTATAAAACATTTATTGTTATTTTTCATTTGCAACATTACATGTGGTTTTAAATGTTTGGTGCGTAGCAGAGTAGTGATGAGCAGTAAGAAGGTGCTTCACTGCAAAAGTGATGTTAGTTTATAAATTGAACTTCAATTATAACTTGATTATAGAAAAAAACATCTCTTTCGTAGAGAAACGCATTACATATTCCACTGTACACTAAATATTTGAAGGCGCATGCAATATTGCAGATAACGTGTTCAAAAGACTAATGTCAAATATTTCATGACTACTGCCCCAAAAGTATATTATATCATTTTAATCTATAGGTCAGTTTTCTGTTCCTGCTCTGATTGTACTAGTGTAGAGTGAACTACATACTACCTCCTTCCGTTTTGTAAAATATAAGAAGATAGCGATTGATTGGTTCTGCACTAGTGCAGCCAGTGCAGGAACAAACACGGACCTTATATTTGATTACCCTATCGCAGTTAATCAAAAAAGAAGTGTAACACGTGGAATAGTTGCCCTGTCACTAAATGTTATAAATCACTGTGACTATTGAAGTTTTGTGTTTGTTATAATTAGTAATGAAGACTAGACGACAAAACAGAATACTGAAGTATACTAAATATCATTATTATGCCAATTGTTGGAAATAATCAAAGAAAGCATTCATAGAAACTTTGTTTGAAAAGCGAACTAAAGAAATTCATTAGAAAAAATTAAAATTCACTTTATGTTAATATTTTGTTTTATCAAATATTCTTGATTCTCCAGTACAATAAGTTGTGAACTCAAATCATAATTTACAGAGGGATCAATTAAGTTGAGACAATCAAATGCATGCGTAGATAATAAATATTTAGAGTCGCTTGCTTCCAATCCAATAAAAAGTATTATTTCTTATTTTTTATTTATTTTTCTCATATAAAGTTTCCTGTAAAATGTATATTATAATTTAGAATGTATAATATTAAGAAAATTTAGTATGTTATTTAAGGAGCAAATATTTTATGAAACGTTATTCACAAATAAAATGAAATACATTATTGATACATAACATTATCCCCTAATTTTTATAATTTCCTTTCCTGCGAGTTACTTAACATGCATCTACGTTATCTTACATCTAAACATTAGTTACCATCAAATATAATAGAAACAACCGAATGAATATAAACAAACCTGCAGACTGCAGATAATAGTATATAATTAATTATAAATTGTTATTTGAAAGATGTCATGAAACTTATAATTTTTAAAGTTCTCTAAAGTCATTTGAAAAAACAAAAATTAATATTTAATTGGTAATTGCTGATACAGTTAGTGCATTTATGGATAACAATGTAATGATGTTATGAACTGTTACTTATTACTTGCTACAACAAATTGTTGAAATGTTGAAGCGCATGAAATATGAAAAACAAAAAATCTAGGTAGTGAAACAGATAATTTCAATAAATTATAACACTGTTCAACATGTATCTGATTTTGTAAATTTCAATAAACATTTTTTATTTCAATCACTTCAAAATTATTTGAAAATAATTCATCTGTTGTTGAAAACGATTTTTTCTTTATATTTTCAAAGATATCATCTTCTTACATTTTAATACATTCCTTAATCTTTAGAAAATTAGGGATTTTGAACTGTTCATTTACACATATTATCATTTCTTTATATTTTCAAAGATATCATCTTACATTTTAATACATTCCTTAATCTTTAGAAAATTAGGGATTTTTAACTGTTCCTTTACACATATTATCATTTGGCAACATCGCATCCAAATATCGCAGTTATTCGAAGTCAACGAATAAAAATTACGAATAAAAATAAGGTATGATTTTGACTCTTTCGAATAACCCGTCACGAATGAAAAATTCGAATAAAGTATCTCGCTACACAGAACTTCGAATAATCTACAGAGGTTAGGCAGAAACCAGAAACTCGCTCAGTTAAAATTTGATAGATAAACCTCCGTAGCTGAGTAATGACGGATACAATCGTCGAATGAATGGTGGCGCTGCTTTTCACTTTCGAATACACGCGGAAGATAACTACAAACCTTTCGGCTAGGCTGTGGCGGATAATGCACCTCGAATACGCTCTCACCGCTAGCGGAACTCAAATACATCCACGAGTTGGACCGGGCATCGAATAAATTGTAAATAACGAATAAAATTTCTACAATAAAATCGACACAGATAAACTATTTCGAATAAATCCGTAACGAAAACAAGTACAAATAAAAGATAACCAAAAATTATCTTTTCTTCGAGATTATCTAAATAAAAATTTGCCCATCTCTGGGGAGCGGACTCTCCTTCCCCATTATCTTTCTCGCTTCTTCCTATGTCGCTCCACTCAGTCCACGCTCCTTCACATTGCGTCCTTCTTTTTCCCTATCTACCGCTCTCTTTCCTCGCGGCGTGACGCGACGGAACCGTGCGACGTCACATTCGCGCAATGTGCCTCGATGTTGTGCCACGTTTGGGGCGGTTGGCACCTTTTGCCTCACGGTTTATGACTGCCATAAAATATGAACTTACTCTTATTTTGTAACATATCATTGTGAAAATAACGGCAATGGGTTCCTTACGTTTTTCCAATTAAAATGATACCAAATATCATAAAAATAGGACAGTTTTTAACGAATCCAGTTTAAAACTGTGTAAATTGTATCTCCACGGTATCTACGGTATAAATAATCCGAATTTCATCGTGCTTAATGCCATTTTAATCGAAAAAGTAAAAGTTTTTTTATTCACCATTTTTCCTATTGTTTTCCTTTTCTCGAACATGAGGTCCTATGCCCAGATCAAAGGATTGCATGCGAAATTAGTGTGTAACCACGAATAGTTACTCCCTGGCGGAAAATTTGAGGCAGTTATTCGTTGAATACATTTTCGAGTTACAACTTAAAATCCTTGATTAGAAAAAAAGTCCGAAAAGATTCCGAGAAAAACTCGAAAAAGTGAAAAAATAATTTTGTAATAGGAATGAACTATTTTATTTGTACACAAAGTTTCAAGACGTTATGAATTTTTTAACTTCAGTGCTATCGGCTTTCCAGAAACACGGCCGAAAGGCATCGAAAAGTAAAATGTGCTTTCGGTCGCAGCGAAAGCGTAGGACACCGTAGGATTGCCGAAAAAAGAGTCGGAGCATAGCCACAAGCGAGACAGACTCTGAATTACAATGTGACTCCAGGTGTTCTTCGTTAGAGGACTTAGCGGCCGAACGGTCTTCGTGGGGCCTTCATTCTCTCTCACTCATTTCTCATCCTTTCTCTCTCAAAGCTGCCAAAAGCACGTTGGGTCCTCTGGTAGTGTCTATAGAATCGTTACTTCTAGCTGTGGGCTACAGGGGGCAGATGCATATATAGTGTCACTGTAGTAGTGCCTATTCGTGAGGTGCACGCGCGCGCGGGTTCCTACTTGAGTGGATGACCCTGTATACAGTGTGTCCCTCGAAATCCTGGACAGTCGATTATTTCCTAATCTATTATAGATACAAAAAAAATCTTTATATGAAATTGAATGACTAAGGGGTGCAGATTTATTGGCTGTAACAATTGGTTTTTATCATTATTGTTTACAGAGATATGAAGGTCAAGTTCGGTTTTTTAAATAGGATTATATATTTTTTATCTGATCAATTGATAGTGCGTTTCAAGACGAATTCAACAACTATTAATGTGTATACCTTTTTTCAAATGGTTTTCGAGATATTACAGTTAAAAGTTTACTCATTTTCGGTGGAAAAAAACCTGCTAGAGTAGGAAGAGCCGCAGGGGGCCTCGGCCGGTGCTTGAAGTTTGAAACGGATCATAAACAGATACAAAGGATCTGTGACAGGAGCGGTAGGCCCGTAGACCCAAAACTCAGGATTACCTGCGGTGCTTCCCCATTCCCACAGGTTTTCTTCTGCTGAAAATCAGTAAACTTTTACGCGTAATATCTCAAAAATTATTTGAAAAAAGGTGTATATATTAATGATTACTGAATTCGTCTTGAAGCATACCATCAATTGATCAGACAAAAAATATATAATCCTATTTAAAAAACCGAACTTGACCTTCATATCTCCGTAAACAATAATGATAAGAAAAAATTGTTACAGCCAATAAATCAGCCCCCTTTAGCTATTCAATTTCATATAAAGAGTTTTTTTCGTATCTACAATAGATTAGGAAATAATCGACTGTCCAGGATTTCGAGGGACACACTGTATATACAAGGATGGGGCAATAACTATTAGCACCTCAGATATCTCGGAAACTATAAGTTTCACAGAAATATTTGCTGAAATAAAATTGCACAGTACGAAGGGGGTCATCCGGTGGTGATAATAGTTTTTTTTGCAGGTGGAGGTACTGCGGACATTTGAAGGTCACCTCCATTTTTTTTTAAATGGATTGGTATGTTTTTTCCACCGCAATTGAGAAAACTCTGTAATTGGGTTATAACAGGTTAGAATACGACTGCATTTCAAGCTTCAAATGAAAAATGTTTAAAATTTCAACCTCCAAATTTCAAATGTTTAGAATTTCAGCCTTAAAATCTGCAAATTTTAAGATTATACAAGCTTCAAGTTTTCACTTTTTCCAATTACCAGAATTTTAAGCTTGTTACGAGCCGGGGCCGAGTGCAACGTTTGAGGCCGGCGAATGTGTGTGTATATTTTCCACAGGAATACGGAGTCAGTTTGTTAGTAAGGTACGCAGACGAACCTGACGCGAAGTCAGGCAGCTGCCAGGATTATTGACGGGGAGGACGAACCTGATGCGAAATCAGGGAGCCACTAGGTTGGATAAGATTTGTCTTTGTAATGTTTGGTAATGCGGACGAACCTAATGCGAAATTAGGGAGCCGCAGGATTGTTAGTTTAGCCTCGTAACTTTGAAATAATAAAATTAAAAATATAACTCGAGCGGTAAAGTTATACTTCGTGTGGGTACGTTTGATTACTAGTAAGGATTGTGGAGTTAGATCGTAGGTTCAAACTTATACTCAGAATTTAAAAGTTAACTCTAAATATATCGTAAATCAGTCTTTAAATACAAGTGTATTGTGTAGTGTTCGTCACGAATGTGTATATTAAAAATGTGTTGAATTTACCAAATAGTTGTTGGTGCTCGGTATTCACGCACTGGCAATGCGGGGGTAGAGTGAATTTAGAAAGAATTGCCAAATAGAAATTTATGCCGACTCGCGAATCCTATAAGGTTAGTTTAGATTCGAAGGGGAACTTTAGCCCGATCTCACAATATTCGACTCTAGAGAATGTGACGCGACGTTGTTTCTAAACGTGACGGTACGATTCTGAACCCCCGAGAGATGAAATCAACGGATTTATATAGGCCGAAAAATGAGTGGGGATGCCTCTAATTTTCCAAATAAGGAAAGTTCTAGAAGGTTCGAAAGTTGCGTCAGCTTCTTCAAAATTTCGGTTAGGATGCAGCTGCATCTAGTGATAAGCGGTAAGGGGAGGTTAAGAGGGTTTTCTCCTTGCCAGACTCGAGCTCGAAGAATCGTGAGAGCGAGAAAATAATCATGCATATAATGCATACGTAACATTTATAATCGTAAGTAAGTTTTTTTTTATGAATTCTTAGTTTTTTAATTGTCTTTTTGTAACTTTGATTTCAAAGTTTTCGTATTTAAATTTGAATAAAAGCAGAGATGGTACTCCAAAACCTTGTGTGTAGATTTTTATAATCGAATTTCCTATGAAATTTGTAATTTCATTTATTTTCTAAAAAATGGAATGGGACTACGAATGCACAATAGCATTTATTAATGATTTTAAAAATTTAGAAATATTATGGAATCCGCGACATGAAAAATATTATAATAAATTAAAAAAAGAAGATGCATGGATGGAGTTGTCACAAAAAAGTGGGAAAAATGTGGAGGAATGTAAAAAAGAAGTAGACAGTTTGAAGCGGTCGTACAGAAGGGAGAAGACGAGAATGAGGAAAAGTATTGGAACAGGAAAAGGTAGGTACCAAAAAGAGTAGTAGTTTTGTAATTCCACACACACTCGCTACTCAGATCCAATTTTTAGTATATTTACTATCAACTTGAGAAAAAATAATTTTGTATTTATTTGTATCGTAGCTCGCTCTGAAGTTTACCAATCGAGATGGTTTGTGTTTCCGCATCTACAATTCTTGGATGACAAAAACAAACCGCGGACAACTATCAATGTAAGTGTTAAAGAAAAAAAACAAGTAAAGTACACATGTAAAAAAATATTTATTTTTTAAGCCTGTTGGTTCTGCTAACTTACACTGCCAACAGTATTAAAATATTCTTTGAATTCTTCTCTTACATCAACTGCTATCTCAGTTGATCTCCGAGGTACTGTCCTTAGTGGCAAAAGAGATGTAAGGGTCTCCGAATCATTACGCCAAGTTCCTGGAGTAAATTGTTCCATGGTTTCGCTGTCAAAAAACCCAGGTGGCGTATATATTTGCCTAGAAGTTTCGCTATTTCTTAAAAAATTATGCAAACAAGCAACAGCCATGACTATCAGTTGTGCCTTTTCTGGCTCCAAAACTCTAAAGACGTTAGATGCAATTCCAAATGCGTTTTCCACCACGCTCCGTGCCCTTGACAGACGGTAATTAAATATTCTTTTGGGGGAACCAGTTGGATGTGTTCCAGCGTAGGGTTTTATTAAATTTTTGTGCAGAGAAAATGCTGAATCTCCCAAAAAAACGTATGGCACTTCTTTTTCTCTTCCCAGCAAAGGTGAAACCTCAGGTAGATTCAAATGCCCAGATTCCAATTTTTTGTACAATTCGCAATTTCTAAAAACACCTCCATCCGAGATTCGTCCTTGACAACCAATGTCAACGAATAAAAAATTACTATCAGCATCTGCTGCTGCCATTAGGAAAATACTGAATTGCGATTTATAATTGTAGAAATCGCTTCCACTAGTCATTGGTGCTTGCAAAACAATATGTTTTCCATCAATAGCGTCTAGGCAGTTTAGAAAATTCCATGTATCTTCAAATTTTTTAGCAATTTTTTTCCATTCCTCAGGAGTTGATGGCATCTAGAGAACGAAGAATTCAATAAATTATTTCTAAAATTATCAAAACAATACAAGTGCATATCTATGCATTTATATATACATATATACTTTTTATTGTAGAATTTAGAAATTACATCGGAAGACGGCCAATCTGAGGAATTGAATTCTAGCAATAAGGAAGATGCGAGCGGCGACGTGGAAGCAGACAGTCCAGAAAGTGCGGAACAATATACAGGAAGTATGCAGTCGTCAGAAATTTCTACCAAACCGAAACCCACAAGGAGACGACGACATTACAGCACAGATCCCATGATTGCGGAGGCGTTCAATTATTTACAAACTGTCGTCGAGCCTTCGCCAAAAACCGAATGCGATTATTTTACAGACTATATTAACGCGAAATTAAAATCGTTTGACCACCGTCATAGAATTTTGGCGCGAAATAGAATACAAAATATTCTATCAGAAATGGAGATGGATACTTTGTAAAGTTCAAATTTACATACATTGTAAATCCATTTCAATGTCTGCATTATTTAAATAAATAGAATTTAAATTAGTTGTGTCCTATTTTTGTTTTTGTATATTTATACATACATGGTCGTGTACTTGTGTTTTATTTGCACGTTGTGTATATGTACATGTATATTTATTTGTATGTGTAGTAGTATATTTTACGCAATATATATATAGGTAATATATATTGTAGGTCAAAAATTTATAATTAGTATAAATACATAAAAATCCATAGTTTAAGTATTATTCTTTAATTCTGTCACCTTTAAATACCCTTTCAGAAAATCACTTATCGCTTTACACACCTCTGGCACTATTCTTGAAATTAACTGCTTTGATATTCTAAATGAGTATTGCAAACTTGCGAAGGAATCGCCGCTTGCAAGAAACCGTAAACTTATGCCTAATCTTTCCTCCGGTGGGATGCATTTTCGAAAAGTCGTATCTTTTTTGGAAATTTTACTTTGTATTCCGTCTAAAAGAAATTTAAAATCTTGTTCCGACATTCGGACAGAATTTTCAAATCTCCCACTTTCCTTCTCCATTCGTAAATCATCCAGTAATCCAATATTATTTGAACTATTTTGACGGCTTCTATTCAAATATAATTGTGTTGACCACCAACACCTTCGCTTTTTTTTT
This sequence comes from Perdita meconis, assembly GCA_030770465.2. Lineage (NCBI taxonomy): Eukaryota > Metazoa > Arthropoda > Insecta > Hymenoptera > Andrenidae > Perdita > Perdita meconis. Next base: position 678,346 of record JASKOS020000036.1, on the reverse strand, counting down.
TTCTTTTTTAATAACGAATGCAGAACAATAAAAGAAACGCATGCTTTAACAATCTTTGATCTCTTTGTGAGCAGTTTAAGAAATTAGAATTCGCCGGACTAATTTGTCAATAACGCTCCGTTTATTGTCTAACTGTTGAACTTGACTGAGATTACAACTTGGTTACAATTCTCCGATCTTTACTCGTTGACAATCAGTGTTCGAATCTCTCGTCTCGAGCGAGCAGCAGCGGCAGCGAGCTCTCGGCAGCGAACGGTTTTTATTATCTTGATTAGTGGTCGCAGGGGGTGTTCGCGCACTCCCATATATGGTCTGGCTAGCAACATCGTCGCGGAGCGACGCACAGTGGTCTAGATCGTCAGATTAGGAGGAAAAATTCTAAAGTTATTTTTCTATTGAGCTCGATACTATTATTTATGTATTTTTTCGTTCTAAATCAAATGAGGCCAAAGTCAAGTCGATACGATTAATAGTTTTCGAGATATTTATTAATTTATTTATCTAATAAACGGAAGGGCCCCTTTTTTCACAATAAAATACTAAGTGTCTAGATGCACAGTATACATTGATGGAAATACATATAATTGAAATGTAATTGTGATTAAGTAGTGGTAAATTTAAATTATAGACTATTAGAAACATCTCGGAAAACCTGTATAAGTTTGGATTTGAAATCTAAAACAGAGCCACCAAAGAAATTTATTTGGTTAGAATACTTGTGTTAGGGAAATGAGCTGGGAACTGTGCGGAGTGAGGTGTTGCTGGAAATTAAAATACGCAATCGGCGGTTAAGATGTCGGTTTATTTAAAATAAAGTGTGTGTGTGAAGTGTGTGATGTGAGAAAGAATGTGTGAATGTAAAAGTGTGAAACAAGCGTATGAAATAATACTGAACGTTACAGAAGGTGAGAAATAATTGTGTGGTTGAAACGATCGCGGGAGATCGAGAGTGGCAAGTGAGGTTATGTATGAGCACGATGAGAAGGAGAGTTGAAAAGAGACAATTTGAATAGTTCAGAATACGAGAGACACTTTGTTGGATCCTAAGAAGAGTTATCGAGTCGAATTATATTAATTCTCAACGATCTATCTTGAGTTGTGATCCGTGCGGCATGTGCAACACGTGTCTGTAACCACGTGCTGCGCCGCCGAGTATTTCTCGTTTCAATTCGTCCTTCCCTGATTAAAAAGAGAGCGCGTGAATGTGCATGATGAATTTGTATGTGTGAGCTTACATGGAGTGGTCTGAGGGATGCCGGCGAGTTAAGAGTATCACAAAAGATGAAAACTGTTAAGAGCACGTGTGTCTCGGGCGCACAAGAGAACGATAATGGCCGCCCGAGAAGAAGCCGGCTCGCGCGCGAAGTGCCCGAGGCGCTGGCGGCCGCTGATTGGCTGGGCCGCTCGGTGAAGGTAGCGGCTGGCGCGAGAATTGAACTCATTCTCCAACAACTTGTTAGCTATGTGAAATAGTCTACAAATAACATCGTTATGTACGAAACGGGATCAATAATGAGACGGTGTGAACGGTAGGGGATGTCTAACTCTTTTTATGAAAGTGTAAAAGTTAATACTTTGAAGAATGTTTGAGCAGTGAATATGTTCGTTCAGTATTTTATAGGAATATAAAAGATCAGTAACCATCCTCCTACGTTCAAGAGTCATAGAGATATGACAATCGAATTTATGCTTAGAAAATTAGTAACTTACCTTTGACTATTTCTAACTAATTCAGTATTCGTCTTCTTCATTAACCTCTTCTTCTCCTTCTTCTTCCTCTTCGCTTCGTACTTCATCCGGAAAGACCATTAGTTCCATAGCTTCTTTGGACCAGTGTAAATCGTGTTTATGAGGCGGAATTCGACGTAAATCGGCTATAAGGGGATCCGATGCAAAAAGTAATCGATTTAATAGATCCTCATTTGTTGCAATGCGAGAAATTTTTCTTGTGTTGTGTTCCCGAAAGTGTCTCACATCTTTATTGCGAGCCTCTTGTGCCTCTTCGGACAGCTCTCCGATTGGCAAAGAAAAATAGTTTATAATTTCATGGCCACGTATCAAAATTTTATGGACGGATGTAGGCATATTGTACCATGGATATAATTTAACAAAAAGTTCAGCGGTTTCGTAGGCATACATTTAAAAATTTTCAATCTTAATGGTAAAGCCACTTGACAGCACTTTCAAAATTGTTGCGAACCTACTGATTAACGTTTCGTGAAGTCCAGTGATTGACGCAGATATTGATGGATCATTAAAAAATCTGCGAGCGGTATTTCCATCGTTAGTAGATCCGAAACCTTGCTTTGTTTGGTCTACTAACAATCCAGTTTCATCTCGAAACCTTTGTATAATATAATCTTTCCTCTTCTTCAGTAGAGCTTTCTTCTCTATACCCCTGACTTGCCATTGTTTTATTTCTAATCGATATGACACATGAATAAGACATTCGAAAAACCTTATCCATGCATGAAGGGTTGACAAACCAAAAGGGATGGCCTCATTTTTTAATAATCTCGTTTTGAGCATTTCGAGATTATTCATTTCTGACGGTTATGCATCACATAGATAGCAGTTCTGTGACGATGTACCTGTTAAGGAATTACAAATTTTCCCGTCGATCATAGTAAATAAATAATTATGCTGAATTTTGATGGTATTCTCTTGAAGTTTAACAGTAGTAGGCTGAAGATTATCGATCTGCTTTTGAATTATTTCTTTTTCACTTTTGACAAAAGCAGGGGTTTCTTTTTGGAACGAAAGGCGAAGAGGTCGACAATATCTGGTTGAAGATGGCCGAGGATTTTTCCACAAAACCAAAGATTCATCGTTCGGATCTACTGGAAGACTTTTAATTTGTATGAGTACAAACGAAGCGATGAATAGAGAGGATTCACATACGCTGTCTTCTGAATGTATAAACTTTTGTTTATACTGACCTTGACTAGAACTGCCATCGAAACCCCATTTGTACGTAATTTCTAGAGAAACAGAATTTGTGGCGTGTAATTGAAAATGTTTTTCATTACTTTGAATTAACCTGTTCACAGTTAAATCAGAAATTTCTTGTAATTCAACAGAAGCTGATGTCTCCGTTATTTTACATGACTCTTTTCTCGGGTAGCACTTACTCTTAGCTTTTAATATTAAATTGTACGAAGACAATATCTTAAAACCTTTTTTACGCACGCCGATCGAAGAGAGGTACATGAAGATTTTGATAATTTTAAATCTAATATTAATGACAAGGCTTCATTTCGTGAAAGTCCTTTCGGTTTATCTTTCGAAAATTTCAATTTTTTTTTTTTTATTGCAGCTGCTTCCGATGGAGATTGCATTAAGGCCGAGCCACACATATCCGTTGCCTTCCGATCCGTTGCTATCCGTCGGAAAAGTGAGAATATCATTCCCTTAGTTTTAAATGAAACATGCCACACTTGACCGTCGTTTTCAGCGACGGGTCCGGTCCTGTTGCTTTCCGTTGCTTTCCGTTGGCCACTCCGTTGAAATTTTAATGGAGAAGATAGGCTTGCCTTCCGTTGCCTTCCTGCAAAGCTAGAATATCGTTGGCAATGATTTTTTTCTCCTTCGACGGACGACCACTTGAAAGGAACCTTTCTTTATGAGCCTGATGGGTTGCCATGTTGAATCTTTCGAAGCCCGCTCTCACCGGGGGTTCGAAAATGTAAGCAAACAGGAGCATCCCATTTACTAATAAAAATATTTGGTTTACAGTAGCATTTGATCGCCATAGAATTAGAATCAATAAAATGGTGATGTTTTTTTGATAAAAATGACTCTAAACACGATATAATTATGACTATTATTAAGCGTTTTAATAGTAAAGTACTTTAATCATTCATAATATGCGTATGATAAACATGTGATCGAGTGTATCAGTCATGGATATTAAAAAATAAATCATGGTTTCTAAACAGGTGTGATCGAGGAACGAGACACATGATACGCTTGTATATACATTGAACGTAATTGGATAATATGTATATTGATTTCTTTATAAGGAAAAGAAGAGTTTTGAAAATTTCATAGTTCCATAGTTTTTGAAATATTAGCATTAACATATGAAAAAAGGACAGCCAGTATGCAATATGGGTAAGTAGTAAATAGTTGTGTGCATTATTAGATAGGGCGGCCGCTCCGAAACGATCTATAGAGAAATGTATAAAGTTACCTGTACCTTAGACTGGCGCAATCCAGTAATTGCACATCACTCCGACTGAGTCATCCTCTTTTCAAATAGAACATTAATCTATTGTTTATCGAGTATGAAATAAAAATCCTAATTTCACATACGCCGAAATTCAGAAGTAAATATGAAATTATTAGATTTGTCTTTCATTTCGTGTAATTTTTAATGCACAGGTACGCGTGTATTAAAATACAATAGTGTATACGATTACTAAATACACGGTTTGAAATATTTGCGATGACCACTTTTTCCTGCCTATATTTTGTTACTATCGTTTCGTCTTGAGCGAAAGGTGTTCTTCTGGTCCTCATTGTTCAAGTCAAGATACTAATCAATTGAAATACAAATTTTTGTAATGAAAAAATGATTTCAAAGAAAGCGGCAGAATGAGTGAAACGTTCGTAGAGAATTCTTCGAAAAGTTATTCGAACTGTCATAACCAATTTGATCTAGTAATGATTTGGACTAAATCGAGCAGTCATTAAATTGTCCTTCCGAAAATTATAGAAAATAGATAATATCCAAAGTAATATTTTGTTTCCTGGAATCTAAGTTAAGATTCATGGTAATCAAGGTAAGAATTCGCATTTTTTCAGGCTTACACATTTATAAATGAAATCCAAATATTTGGGATTTCATACAATATTCATTTAATAATGAAAATATATTGATCATTCTAATATGCTACTCCCATAAGTACGGAAAAATACTGAAATATCGGTTTTCAATTTATTTACGTAAGTGCTACCATTCCAAAAAGAGTGAAAAGAATATATGTTTATAATTATAATGGGATACAACAGTAAAAATATGAACGCGTAACTGAATACGGATACTCCGAAACCACCGGTGGGTAACGGTGGCCGTCGTTGAACGACGGAAGGTGATGGAAATCGACGGCAACGGACGGCAACGGATCCCAACGGACGGCTATGTGTGGCCCGGCCTTTAGACGTCATAAATTAACTTTGGCCTTTAGGGCGTCTCGATTAGCGGCGACAAATCTCCGATTCATAAGCCAGACCCTTGCGCCTACTCTTCGTAACCGTCCTGGCAACACCGCATTTTTAATCCGCTGCAACATTTTTCTTAAAACCGTTTGCGTTAGAGAAGGATCACCGCGCTAGAAAAAAGAGAGCGAGCAATTCCGAGAATACATCCGCCGCGGCGCCGTGGGGTGGTACGGCGTGGGACAAATATTTGAAAGGCGTGTGAAATAAACAATCGAAAAACGATCAACGTTCCAGCATCATAAATTAACTTTGGTCCTTAGGGTGCCTTGAATAGTGCTGACGGATATCTGATGTAGACGTAAGATATGGTTCGCATCGTGATACTCTAGACGTCATAAATTAACTTCGGTCATTATGGCGCCCCAATTAGCGGCGACGATACCCTATGTAAACAATAAACATAAGATAGGCCCTTCCACGTACTCTGCGTAACCACCTCGCGCAATAGCACGAGGCCCCGGTCGCCCTCCCCCGCCCCGCGCTTCCCTCGCCAAACACTTGATTTAGAATCGGCATACTTGAGCTACTCACTTTTCCCTCGCTCCACACACCCACTAAAGTAAATGTACCAATGACTAGCCACGTCCCATTATCTGACCACTGATGACAATTTTATTTTTTATTAAGCTAAGCTTACATAAAATAAAAAATATTTTTACTGATGTATTATTTAAATATTCACCCTCTTAAATTAAAAATTATACCCCTAAACTTTATGTTTAAAACATTAATTAAATCAAACAAGGTTTGAAACTTATCGTGGTCAAGTGCACGATGAATCTCCACAGATCCTTAAGATTTAGTTAAGAAAAGTGCAGCGCTTATTAAGATGATAAATATCATAATACATACTAGGTTTTTTAATATAAATTAAGCAGTTACAAAATCTTAAGAATATTTATAATAAATAAAAAGCAAAGAATTACAGAAGTAAATTGTTTTTAAGATAAAAATTTGAGTGGTTATGTATTAGTACGTAATAATCTCATTTGCCCAATCACTAACCGGCTGTCCAGTTATTGGGCAAGAGGCCTCTGTGAGCGCTCAGGTTCCAAGTACCAGTAACTAGCCGCGACATGTGTTTCAAATTTATATCGTTTTTACATTTTTTGTACAATAGGTAAGACACGTAAATATATTTACTATGAACAGTTATTCAATTCCCTATGTTTTTTACATTTATACTTTTTCTTCATTTACTTTTATTCAACTATAATATACATAACCTCAAATTATAAGACAAAATGCGTAAAGATAAGAGTGGCAGCGACATCACTTTGAAAAAAAACAGCAACAGCTAAGAGAGCAAAAAGAAGTAGAAGACAGAAAAAGCATAGAGAAGAAGTAAAGAAAAGGAAGCTAAAAGAGCAGCAGCTGAAGAAAAGAAAAAGTTGCAAGAAGAAATAAAAAAATTAACATTAAAAAAAAGCACTGCAAAAAAATCATGAAACGTTAACAACGTTTAATTTACTAAAGTTCCTATTAATATAATTAATATATTTATTAAAGTGTGAAATTTTTTTCTATGAATATTTTTTAACCTTTTAAATATACCTTTATTTAATGTACTCTTATTTTTAATTTTTCTAATCTCTTTATTTAGTTACTTTCTTCTTACTTCCGTCATGAAAAACAAAATTTCATGCATTAATATTATTTTTAGTACACTATAAAAAGTATGGCCAGGTACTAGGACCTCGGAATTGAGACACTAGGACAAGCATGTTTGGCTGGTCATGTATCGGTACATCATGTCTAATCACAATTTAATTAATTTATATTTAGTGTCGCGAAAAATATCGTTTTTTTTCCACTTACTTGATATAAAATATAATAGCTTTCAATATTCAAAAGTTTCTTTAGTATAAAATTAATTTTATGCCTTGCATTTGAAACATTTTGTCTTCATATCCCTAACTGGCCAGTTATTGGTACATTTACCGTACGTACAATAGCGCGAATCCTCGCCCCCCCCCTGCACCATGCGCAACCATCGCGGGCAATAACAAAATAGTCCACCGTCTCCCGTTGCTACATACGCACTATGTCTAAGATCTCGCCCAGACTTGAACATTCTGGCGAGCAAACCGGCGAGCCAAATAGGGTAAAGCTTGCTTCCACAGATGCGCGGACCCTCCGGGGACGTAAGCGTAGAGTCGAACCAAGACATGGTCGGTGTTTAGGGAGGATGGCTGAGGAAGCACATGCCTCCCATGGCGAGGGCTTTCAGTAAAGGTCTGACAATAAAGACAAGATGGACAAGGAAGCCATAGCTGCAGCAGCCTATATTTATATGCACTATGCATCAAAAGAAAAAAGTAAGAGAAAGGTGTGGCAACGCAAACTTTTTGCAAATCAAGAGATTTATAGTGCTAGTGCTCTATTAAATGATTTACGGTTCGAATCAGTGAGAGCGTTGTACAGAAATTGCACACGAATGAGTCCCACCGACTTTTCGAAGTTGGAGATTTTCGATGCACAACGCTCAAATCAATTATTTTACGTACGATCAATTTTAAAGTATACATATTTCTTAAAGTCTGTCCGTAAAGAGGATAAATAAGGCTGTATCCTCAATTTTATTCAAGTTTTCAAATATTGGCCTGCTATAAAAAAAGTCTTCATTTGTTAACAACAATTACAAAATAAATGGTTAAAAAAATTTTGTTTCCATTTGAAATAATTTTCATTAGATAATTCTGTGTCTACAGTATTAGCATCCAGAGACACATGTTTATCACTCTACTAGATAAAGAGTTAAAATTGTTAGAAAAAATGTGGACACCAGAATTCAAAGAGCTATATAATCAACAATTTTTAACATTTTCAAAAATCTTCTGACTTACATTTATAACTTACATTTACGATTTTCCATAAAACCAGAAAACATATTGAAAAACTAACTGGAAATGAAATGTAAGATGCAATACAGTTTGCGAAATAATCGTACAAAATAAATGTATACAAAATGAGAGATCACGTTATTGATAGATTTAGGGAAGACAACGTAGATAGAATGAACGACAAACTCCCTATACAGCAAACCATAAAAATATAAATGTAGAAAAGAACGAGAAATCTGTTGTCTATAGACGTATTCTTTTTTTACAAATTCTGTGGGTATCTCGTATTTCGTTTGCCTACCCCGGGGCCCGGGGTAGCAATACCCCGTGATGCGAACAATGCGGAGGACCCCACTACCACACTTGCGTGGGTCCTGTATATCTACCATTCCTTTGAAGATTCGTCGAATTACCGACTTTGGATGGATACGACCCGAGCCGAGTGACGAGCACGATTAATGAGGGGTAAGACCCTCGAAGGCTTTGTCCTGATGTCTAACTCTCTCTGTCTCGGTCTGCACTCCTTTACACACTTTCCAGAGTCGAGCGCCTAGCTGTGGAGAAGACCAAAACTGGACCCTCTGCTAGCAAAAGTTACGGAGAGTCAAGCAAAGTCAGGGAAAATGGGCCTCTCGTAGGCGCAAGTGTTAGCATTATTGGCTCGGTTCGCCGATTTGCTCGCCAGAATGTTCAGATCTGGACAAGGCCTAAAAGCGCAGCGGTCCCCCACCTCCTGCCCCGCTTCACCCTAACAAGCATGCATGCAATGACGCGAGGTCCCCCTATCCCCCTTGCCGCGCTCATCCCCTTGAGCACTATGCCTTAGAACTCTCATACATCTACCAATATTCAATCGAATCTCCATTAACATAGTTCTTCAAATTGAAACTTTTTACCCGTCGGACTTTCAGCCTCACCTTACCCTACAATTTTCATATGCAACACTAAAATTTTCTAAAGACAAAAAGGTAACAATCGCGTCAACAACATTGACCAGGCAACTGTATCGATACAACCTACTCGTAAATAACGCACGGGAATCGATTGAATATTAAATGGAAACCCTGACTTGCGAGCAACCAGTGTCCATTATCACAACTCCACACCGACCACTGTGTGCCCCAAGGGAAAGAACCGAACAGGAGGCTGGAATCGTCAAATGTTAACGAGATTCGCTATCGAACCAGTAGCGACCTGTTCCAAGATCGCGCGTCGTGAATGCAAGTTCCCGTTTCTGCATCCTCCACTCAATCCTCGCTCGCCTCTTCCCTCCCTCCTCGATTCCGAGCGGTTTGGACATCTCTGGCAGCGTTCAGTCGAGGGACAAAATTTTCCTGTCCGAGGAGGAGGAAACAGAGTGAAAAGAGTGCTCTCCATGGGAATTGGAGCACGACATTCGAGAACGAATGCACTTTCTCACGGGAATACTCGCGAAAGACTGCGTTGTGGTCTTTACCTAAAGTGCAACCGTACCATACATCATTTCCGTTGCAACCTGGCATACCGAGTACCTGGAGGAGCTGCCGTTGTTCCCTCGAATCACGGAAACAACGGGAATCAATCAATTGGTTGTCGATTGTTCGATCGCGCAAATTGATCTTCCACTTCGAAGGAACGCTTATTTTAGTTGTCGCGAAATTGTTTTCCTTCTTTTAGAGTTGCGAAAAATTGAAGATAAGCAAATGTATTGATAGGATAAAAGGAAATGGCCTTTGAACAAATTGTTTGATTGGTAGTAAGATATTGAATGATTTTCTTACAAGATCAAGTTCTAAAATTAATGTTTTCCATAAATGTATTACATTTCTGTGTTCATGAATGGTTGGTCAATAGATTTCTTCGTAACATATTTATTGTAAACAGAAAGATTGATGCAGATGTATATTAGTTCAAGATTTTGTGACAACAGAAGCTACGTATGACTAACAGAGAGCTTAAGTTTTGAGAGTTTGACCACAGCATTGATATTGCATGTTTATATTGCGACGATTTCAAACTATATTTTATTTGCGATATAACTTGTATTTTATTGAGAGCGAACGATAAATGCAACGACTAATTGTAAGTGTACAACTGCGCAAATGTATACCGATAATTTGATGATATAAAAGAAAGTGTAGAATCACCAACGACGGGATTTGACCTCCACTATTTCTCGACTGATTCCACGATTAACCGTCGTAATTTATGGATCGTTCTGAGATCATTTACAGACCGTTTACAGAGTTATTTACATTCGCTAAAACTGTCTCCGGGCACCCGAACACCGTGCTCGCGTACGCGCCATTTACTTACTTTAACGGTTTCGTATCCTTTCGATTCCATTTTACTGTGCTATTTGGGGAGTGCTCACATCCGGACTAGCAGATCGCTTTTCTTCGAAGAGAGTGGCGGTTGCAAGAAACCTGCTAGAAGCTCAACTTTAGGATTCCTCGACGCCCAGGACTGTTACCTAAAGCGATGCGACACACTCACAGACGAATTCTACACCTTTGCATCAGTGAAGAGCTGTGAAAAAAATTAACCGCAAAATCAACTTTGACGTTCGATCTCAAGGTCAAATTTTTTTTGTTGCACCATATTTTACTTGTAGTTAGGATGAAAAATGTGAAAAAACCATAGGTCCCGAAGCACCCGTTTCGTTATAACTAGTGTTGAAGTTTTATCCCCTATAAGATGAATTTTGTTCATGAAGATGTCAGATTTAAAACTTAAATGTAGTATATTGACGTAAACACAATCGTGACGAAAATGTAAATAGACCACTGTAGCCTCGAGGATTGTTTCAAACTCGGTCCATAAGAAATATTAGCCAAGACGGATCCATTATCTATTTAGCTCAGAGCAAGAAACAGAAGATGGAAGTTTTTCACGAAATAGAAGGTAACATTGACTACGATTGATTACATTTGACTTTCGTATTATGTTCTACTGTTTATTTTTATTGTTATTTGTATTTTGTTGCGGATGCATTCCATACGCATTATTTCGCGCTCTCACGAATTTTCGAACTCGTATCTGGAAAGGAAAAACCCTGTTAATTTCCCCTACGCGCTTATATCTCGTAGCAGCTGCACCCTAACCGAAATTTCGAAGAATATGACGCAACTTTCGAACCGTCGAGAATTTTCCTTATTTGGAAATTTCGAGTCATCCTCACTCATTTTTTAGCCTTGTTACGTACACGCTGAACATTTGGAACGTCTGGCGACAGCGAGACGATACGTAACCGTCGCTCCCACGACGATATTAGATTTTTATATATAAGTGCTCCGCGTTCCCACAGCTACTCCGTATATTTCAAAGATTCCGACTCTCCCCTGCACTTCAAATCTGAACCGTCTTAGTCTTAGAAATTTTAGATAAGCGCTTCGCTCCCACGCTGATGCAGCTGCTGAGACAGTTTCCCAGGAAAACCGAGTATGCAGATGCGTCCCCCCACTACCCAATTTTCACTGATTTTTGGGTATATAAGCAGACGTATTTTCATCCTCGGAGGCTCATTTGTAGACTAGTCAGAGTTTAGTACGCGACTCAAGCTAGTCAACGAGATCGAGCAATAGTTCTCTTTCGAGTAAAGACAGAATACAGTACGTAGCTTAACTCACGATAACGTTATTCTTCGAAAGCTTACGCACATCTCTGTGCGTAAACTTAAAGAGATTTTAGAATACGCGACAAAGTACACTCTATCATTTGTATCCATTGAATATCCAAAGTTTGTAACAATATATCTGGATAATTTGTGTTTGAGAAGTCATAGTCAAAGTTAATTAAAGTCCTTTTACATCCACAAAAGGACATTTCTTTCCACAATCCACAATTTACATAAGAAGACGAACCCACAATAATATATCTTTACCGCTCGAGATATATTGCAATTATAAAAGTTACGAGGCACAGCGAAATTTGGTGATTCCCCGATGTCAGTATCGTCATCGTTTCCTAATAACCTATTGTGGCCCCCGATGATAGCTAAAGGCGCTAGGCATTGGTTCGTCCACTCCCTCTAGTGGCTCCCAGTATTAGCCATATACTGGTTCGTCCACGAAACCCTTTCCATCCCTTGAATCCAGGTGGCTCCCAGTAATAGCTAAAGGCGCTAGGCATTGGTTCGTCCACATCCTTAAGGCCTATATACATAGAGCCGTGCACGGCCGGCGCCGCCGTGCGTCACCGTATGTCGTCATCCAACGGTGTCCACGGGCGTGCAGCGCAAAGCGCCTCTGCGCATCTCGCCGTGCCTTACGACGCGTTGCGTTGGGTCGGCGAGAGCCCCTTAGGGTGCCGTTCGATAGTCGTATCGGCGCGGCCCGTGCGGTCCTCGAAACCCCTTGAAAAAGTCGAATTTTACGACCTGACGCGCCTTTTACGACCAAGCGCTCTGCCAAGGCGTGCACCCTGAACGCAGGCGTGCATGAAAGATTGAGAGAGAATGCCTATGCGTTTCCTTCGATACATCTGTCCTTCTGGTTTTGTGGAGACAAGCGTTGAATACAGTAGTCGAAATAAGTGTTTAACACATCATATCTACTGCTACTTATCAACACAACATATCTACTACATATGGGGCGTTCCACGCCAAATCGGACGGTTTGAAAAATTTTAATTCTTGATTTCCCCAATTTTTTGACATTTTTTTGTACTCTATGAAAAAACCTTCTAGGTAAATTTTCAGATTTTTTTTTGATAATCCGTTCAAAAGACTTCAATTTTTGAAAAAAGTATCGCTTTTTTGGTGTTTTGCTTTTAACTTCTTGAAAAATGGACCAAATTAGACCATTTTTTTCAGAATCTTTGATTTTTTAATGTACTTTTCAGAAAAAATACAAAAAATTTATTCAAAATATTTTTATCCTTGATTTTTGAGTTTGAAATCTGAAATACTTTTTTTGACAGTGAGTGTATGCTTTGATTTTTTTGAAAATTTTTTACCCTAAACTTCTGTTCATTCAACAATTTTTAAGCTTAGCCTGATCGTAGGCAATTCATAATTACTATTTTTTTTCAATTTTTGAAAATTAAAAACTTTGTTTTCTCTATTAATCAAAATTAAAATAAATTTTTGTTATTACGAATTCTTTTGTTTTATTAAAAAAATAGTACCCTCATAAAATTAGTTTTTTATAACTTCAAACAACATTATTTGGATGCAAAAGAAAAATTAGATTTGCGATACACTACTGCTAAATCAATCACGGGGACACAAAAATTGCACTCAATCATTCTAACTGGCGGCGGAAACATACTTGTGAAAGAGTATTCTCGTTCAAATGATAGTCGAGTATGTAAAATTTTCAAAAAAATACGCAAATAAATAAAAACCTTTATTATTATAGTATTTGAATAAATTAAAAGACTTTTTATTTACCTTAAATACCTGTCATTGATGAAAAAGTTTAAAAATTAATTCAAAATAACTAAAAAAAATACTTAATAACAAAAATTGATTTTAATACTATAATAATAAAGGTTTTTATTTATTAAACTTAAAGAGATTTTAGAATACGCGACAAAGTACACTCTATCATTTGTATCCATTGAATATCCAAAGTTTGTAACAATATATCTGGATAATTTGTGTTTGAGAAGTCATAGTCAAAGTTAATTAAAGTCCTTTTACATCCACAAAAGGACATTTCTTTCCACAATCCACAATTTACATAAGAAGACGAACCCACAATAATATATCTTTACCGCTCGAGATATATTGCAATTATAAAAGTTACGAGGCACAGCGAAATTTGGTGATTCCCCGATGTCAGTATCGTCATCGTTTCCTAATAACCTATTGTGGCCCCCGATGATAGCTAAAGGCGCTAGGCATTGGTTCGTCCACTCCCTCTAGTGGCTCCCAGTATTAGCCATATACTGGTTCGTCCACGAAACCCTTTCCATCCCTTGAATCCAGGTGGCTCCCAGTAATAGCTAAAGGCGCTAGGCATTGGTTCGTCCACATCCTTAAGGCCTATATACATAGAGCCGTGCACGGCCGGCGCCGCCGTGCGTCACCGTATGTCGTCATCCAACGGTGTCCACGGGCGTGCAGCGCAAAGCGCCTCTGCGCATCTCGCCGTGCCTTACGACGCGTTGCGTTGGTCGGCGAGAGCCCCTTAGGGTGCCGTTCGATAGTCGTATCGGCGCGGCCCGTGCGGTCCTCGAAACCCCTTGAAAAAGTCGAATTTTACGACCTGACGCGCCTTTTACGACCAAGCGCTCTGCCAAGGCGTGCACCCTGAACGCAGGCGTGCATGAAAGATTGAGAGAGAATGCCTATGCGTTTCCTTCGATACATCTGTCCTTCTGGTTTTGTGGAGACAAGCGTTGAATACAGTAGTCGAAATAAGTGTTTAACACATCATATCTACTGCTACTTATCAACACAACATATCTACTACATATGGGGCGTTCCACGCCAAATCGGACGGTTTGAAAAATTTTAATTCTTGATTTCCCCAATTTTTTGACATTTTTTTGTACTCTATGAAAAAACCTTCTAGGTAAATTTTCAGATTTTTTTTTGATAATCCGTTCAAAAGACTTCAATTTTTGAAAAAAGTATCGCTTTTTTGGTGTTTTGCTTTTAACTTCTTGAAAAATGGACCAAATTAGACCATTTTTTTCAGAATCTTTGATTTTTTAATGTACTTTTCAGAAAAAATACAAAAAATTTATTCAAAATATTTTTATCCTTGATTTTTGAGTTTGAAATCTGAAATACTTTTTTTGACAGTGAGTGTATGCTTTGATTTTTTTGAAAATTTTTTACCCTAAACTTCTGTTCATTCAACAATTTTTAAGCTTAGCCTGATCGTAGGCAATTCATAATTACTATTTTTTTTCAATTTTTGAAAATTAAAAACTTTGTTTTCTCTATTAATCAAAATTAAAATAAATTTTTGTTATTACGAATTCTTTTGTTTTATTAAAAAAATAGTACCCTCATAAAATTAGTTTTTTATAACTTCAAACAACATTATTTGGATGCAAAAGAAAAATTAGATTTGCGATACACTACTGCTAAATCAATCACGGGGACACAAAAATTGCACTCAATCATTCTAACTGGCGGCGGAAACATACTTGTGAAAGAGTATTCTCGTTCAAATGATAGTCGAGTATGTAAAATTTTCAAAAAAATACGCAAATAAATAAAAACCTTTATTATTATAGTATTTGAATAAATTAAAAGACTTTTTATTTACCTTAAATACCTGTCATTGATGAAAAAGTTTAAAAATTAATTCAAAATAACTAAAAAAAATACTTAATAACAAAAATTGATTTTAATACTATAATAATAAAGGTTTTTATTTATTTGCGTGTTTTTTTGAAAATTTTACACACTCGACTATCATTTGAACGAGAATACTCTTTCATAAGTATGTTTCCGCCGCCAGTTGGAATGATTGAGTGCAATTTTTGTGTCCCCGTGATTGATTTAGCAGTAGTGTATCGCAAATCTAATTTTTCTTTTGCATGCAAATAATGTTGTTTGAAGTTATAAAAAAATAATTTTATGAGGGTACTATTTTTTTAATAAAATAAAAGAATACTTAATAACAAAAATTGATTTTAATTTTGATTAATAGAAAAAAAAAGTTTTTAATTTTCAAAAATTGAAAAAAAAATAGTAATTATGAATTGCCCACGATCAGGCCAAGTTTAAAAATTGTTGAATGGACAGAAGTTTAAGGTAAAAAATTAAAAAAAAAATCAAAGCATCATATTTAAGATTTCAAACTCAAAAATTAAGGATAAAAACATTTTGAATAAATTTTTTGTATTTTTTTCTAAAAAGTACATTAAAAAACAAACATTTTGAAAAAAAATGGTCTAATTTGGTCCATTTTTCAAGAAGTTAAAAGCAAAACACCAAGAAAAGCGCGATTTTTGTTCAAAAATTGAAGTCTTTTGAACGGATTATCAACAAAATCTGAAAATTTACCTAGAAGGTTTTTTTCATAGGGTACAAAAAAATGTCAAAAAATTGGGGAAATCAAAAGTTAAAATTTTTGAAATCGTCCGATTTGGCGTGGAACGCCCCATATATATTGTTTGAAATATTTAAATATCTGTGTTTACCATAAATAAAACCACTATAGACAAGGGACGATCCCGAAGTGTCAATTGCTGATTTTATTACAATTAATTTAACATGTAATGTAGCAATTGTAAAAATATTTAACACACAATTTTTGTAGTGGCTAATACATAGTCATATTTAGTAGGTGAAAACATTGCTCAAAGTTTAGGATATGAAGTATATTTTGCCAATTATGTCGTAAACTATTAGCACAGTCATTTTGAAGCAATTGAGTACACGTTCACAAGTAGCCAGCTGCGCTTCAAGAAAAAAAAGTTGTATTGCTTCTATCATTGAATCAAAATCCCGCGACTGATGACGAAACTGGAAAACCTGTAATCGTTCTTAATTATAGCAGGACAAAACGTGACAGAAATATGTTTCACCACTTTTGTCAACAATATATCCTATGTAGAAAAACTTCACACTGGCCAATGCGACTCTTTTACTGTATGCTTCATGAAGCTGCTGTAGGCAGTTGTTAGTTAGAAGAACGTCTCCTTACCGCACAGCAATTTTTGACGTTAATTATTCAGTAACTTACTGGAACCCTTCTTGCGTTTGTGGTTGATAGGTATTTTATACCCAATACAGAAATTCCTCCTGCTAAAGAAAAATCAAGTCATTAGTCAAAATAATAATTGAGACGTCACTATTGCAATTGGAGCAAAGATCGTAAAAACTTTCGAGTGCATCCGTTGAGCAGTGCCAATCTCTTGAGATTATTGTCGCTTAATTTGTGATAGTACATGTTCCGACGATTATTTGAATTGCATTTCATTATTAACATATTTACAATTACGTTTCAACAATTTTTATAAAAATATGCATGTAATAAAAAAAACAAAACCTGGATTTTGGAACCGGGAAAACAGTAAAACAAATATACCTTTCTTAAAACATGCTAAAACTACTATTCTATTTTGCATCAAGTTTTTAATTTATAAATCACTTTCATTTTTTATCTTTTTGTTTAGCATTTAAGACAAAAACATTACAAACGCGAGGAAAGACATTTTTGTCGATTTTTGTGAGGTTTTCTGCTTTAATTTTTACTGTACTTTATAGACTGAAAATGCTAATTCGAAGAATGTACTTATATTGTTTCTTTCTCTCAAAATTTTCTACAGTCGCGATAACCTGAAGATGAAGCTTTCACCTCCACCAGGGAGGACCGTCCCAGGAAGATCTTCCTTTATCAGGTCAATTGACGAATCACTTTCCTTTTTCTAATTTCGTAGCGGGTGGTGATCACGTTCCGAAATTGAACACCCCACTCCCCCGAACATCGCCGTTTTGAGCGGCAGATTATCACTTATACGCACAACTGGTGAAAAATTCTTACCTTATCAAAGATTACGCGTCAATAACTTAACTACATTCATTCCTCTATTATACGTGAAAGTATTTGCAATTATATATTTTTATTTAACAATCGAAATGTATCGATCATGCGAATATGTACTCTCATCGACGCCGATTATCACTTATACGTGCAATTAGTTAACAATTCGCATTTATCAGAGGTTACATACTTATAAACTAGCTGGTTATTGTTGCTCGCACGCTCGCTCGCGAGGGGAATTGTTGTTGCTCGCGCGCGCAACATACACACACACACACACACACACGAACAATGTGTTCAAAATAGGCTAAAATGACTCCAATAACCTTGAAACACGAAGATCTGTCAAAAAATCGATTTTAAATTTTCAGGGTAATTACAATAATTTCCCTATAAACCGAGAAGTTAAAAATTGCAGTTTACAGGAGATAAAGTGGGGTGAAACAACATGCAAATAACCAATGCTTATAGCATTCTCAAAATGGTAACATGTTAAGGTAAATAATATGTAAATATAATGGGACCTCGTTTAATCGTCTCAATATTTGTAACATAAAATGTTAATAACTACATATTAGTCAATTATTAAATCATGGTTCAAGTTTTACTTCAAGTCTCACTCTACTGTTATACAGGGTGCAACAAAAATGTTGCACGCCCTTGAAAGGGGTGATTCTTGAGGTGATTTTAAACAACTTTTTCCTTAGCAAAAATTTTAGGTGCGGCTTTGTTAACAAGTTATTAACGAAAAACACTAGCCAATCAGAGAGCGAGAACAGTAGACGAACCTTGGCGCGAGCGAAGGCAGACCAATGCTGCGCATAGTTGTAACTACGTACACTGTACTCGCTCCCTAATTGGTCGGTGTTTTTCGTTAATAACTCGTTAACAAAGTCCCACCTAACATTTTTGTTAAGGAAAAAGTTGTTTAAAATCATCCCAGGAATCACCACTTCAAAGGACGTGCAACATTTTTGTTACATCCTATAGCTAATTCAATAATTGAAACTATTGTTAATTTTGTCATATAAGATATTAATAAATAGTAAAAAATTATTAAATCATGGTTCAAGTTTTGGGTGATGTTTCACTGCAGTTTTATATCTAATAATTGAAGCTGTAGTTAACCAGAATTAGTAATGATGATTTCATTATAAATGTTTCTAGAGATTTCAAGAGTTCTGAGTCGATTTTCTGCTTTTATTTCCGTTTCCCATTATTAGACAATCTAAAAAAACATTGCGTGTGAGAGATTTATAATATAGAAATAGCACTACATAACGTAAACATTCGTATCTTTAGGAACAAAGTTAAAAATACTTTCTTCTTCCCCTGATAAAATGCGCTACTTATAAAATCTCGGTATTTCTGAGGTTCAACGTAACCCTCGACCTTTCCTTCAACCATTCCGTATTATTGAAATGGTAAGAACGGGGAAAAGACACTAAAAATAGTAACCGCATAAAACGGCTTTCCTTATGTAGCGCTGGCGCTGGAAGGAAGCGATTTCCGCGAGAATGGAAGCACGAGGAATCCGTTTCACCATTGAAATTCGGACGCGCAGATCTTGGTAGGTACGTATTTAAACTATGTCAGGTTATTCGTGTGACTGGATTGTCAGTTTACTTTGCGAGAGGATTTCATTTTGTATGCAGCTGCCCCGTCAGGTGAAACGAGCAAGGGACCACAATGTAACGAAAAACGAATTTGCAGAGGCGAATTCAACGGCGAGGGAGAACGTTACTGAAGCATGCAAATCGATCAGACATCCGGCGTCGTGGAAATACTGTTTTCAGCGTTTTGAGTCGAGGACGCCACCGAAGGAGTACTCTAATATCAAACAAAATTACGTATACGTTAGTGGGAATGTAATGTGTACAGTGGAAATAGCGGAATTTAAGAATCTTATTATTAAACATGTAACCGTCCTGGTTCCATATATGTATCTATGTATCTATATGTATATATGTCGGCATCTAGGTTGGACTCTAAAAACTGTATGGGTGAGATATACGTGAGTTCGCATATTCATATGAGTGCATCGGGAAGGAAGAGGGTGAGGGAGAGGGAGAGGGAGGGGAAGGGAGAGGGAGAGGGAGAGGGAGAGAGCAAATCTTAATATTTGTCCCGGCGAAACGAAACAAACGCATCGGTTCGAGCCTTAACTATCAATTCTACTGTAAAAGATCGTGATCAGAATATACCAACTTTTTTTTTGCCTCTAATAAGACGTCCGAGTCTTGTCGTTTTCCCACCCAGTCATTCTCTGCTTTCCAGTGCCTGGAGGCACGAATTCCACCTTCGTCCTTTAAACTCGTTAAATTCGAACTTTATAAAATAACGACGATTATTGAACATTGTTACAAACACGGTGACAGACAAACATGACGCTTCTTATACGTGATATCGTAGGGGGTTGACGATATTTAAATCAAATTTTTTAATCATGATTAATTAAACAACGAATGAACTTAACTTATGAGAGACCAAGGATGGTTGTCTATATGGGTAAGTTAACTAATTGTTAATAATTTTACGCGTACTTTCCAGCAGAAAAATTTACTGCAAAAATAAATTCATTTACAACTGTCGAAAACTTAACTATGTTTTTCTGAAAATTGAGTGTTTTATACTCTATACAGTTACAATAGAATAAAGGTTAAAGAAATATTTGAAAGTTCATTTGTTAGACGACTTATTGAATCAGTACTTTTTTTCACATACAAGGTGTTTCCTTTAACATGGATTCCTCAATATCGTCATTACTTTAAAGTACATCGCACCGGCAGCAGTGATTAACGGCCGTCGTGGCAATCGTATCTATTGTACGTACTTCACAAGAAGACTTCTGGAAGAAATGCGTGCCTCATATGTCAGAGTGAAAAAGGGCACATTTTAATTTACACGCAATTGCAGCACTAGTGAAATTATTGGCTGAAGCGTACACATATGTAGTTAGATAGGATTATCCCGTTCGCACGTGTGCCGCCCCGCATATCAACTTGTGAGACGCTCACAGTACTTGAGCGCTGACAATGAGAGGCAGTGGCTACGCCCGCCGCGCTGCTCCGTTGAGTACCGTTTCCGGGACCTTAAGCCTAGGGTCTGTAGTGGCCATGGTGGTATGCGCAATAGGGTTTGTCGTGCAAACCGTTGGCAAGATTTATGATGTGCATGAGGATAGAGCTATTTTTGAGAAAGCCGTTTTTTTAACTTGGCTCGCGAAAATGTATGTGCTCTCTGGGAAACTTTCGTGCCGGCCTCAATAGCATAGATGGATGTCATAAATCTTGAGTTTCCAAAGGGCCTACGGTCGCGGCCTGGTGGCTTGCAGATGGCCGCTCGGGTTGTCTTGGGGCCTGGAGGAAACTCCGCTGCGTCACCAAAATTCCCGAAGGGAGTTGCCTCCCCCGCAAGTCTACGCGCGTAAACAAGGAGGCGCGCGTAAGAAATAGATGGCGTGATATGTTGTCGGCGCGGCGCCTGATTGGTTAAGACGCCACCACGTGGGCCAGCCTGAAGAGTTAGGCGGGAAAAGAGGCCCGCGTGCGTGGGCGGCGTCGAGCGGGCACCAGTTTGCAACGATCCGTCGATAGATGCCAATCGCGATAAATAAAAAAGTTCAGAAAAATAAATAAGCATTATTTGACTTAGAACACCAGTCACCAACCTCCACAGGTCACACGAGCGTCGATCGTCCATATCTATGTCCGTCGCAACGTCCGCCATAGTATAACATGAGAGAGACGTAGCGACGGACGACCGACGGACGACATTTTGACGCTTGTTTGACCCTAGAGCCTAGGCTATGTCTTACCATACCTCAGGGGCCGCGGTCCCCTTCTGGAACTGCGGTACGGGCTTGGCGTACCCAAGGCACCTAAGCTAATCCCCGGGTCACGGTAGACGGTCGGCCTGGAGGGCCCTACCGCCGGATTAAGGCCCCGTCCTCATCGGCGTACCGCACCGCACACCGCGCATGAAATGCTAGTGCGAAACTTCTACGTGCGAGAGGCTGATTTTCCTGACTTTTCCCAGCAGAGAGTAGAGATTTGGTCTTCTGCCCAGTTAAACTCTCGTCTCTGGCACGTGTCGAAAGTAGTACAGACCGAAGACGAGAGAGGTAGACGACATCAGGACAAAGCCTTCGAGGGTCTTACCCCTCATAAATCATGTTCAGCGCGCTGTTCGGGCCGTATCCATCTGAAGTCGGTATTTCGCCGAATCTTCAAAGGAATGGTACACGTACAGGACCCAGGCAAGTGTGGTAGTGGGGTCCGCATCGTTCGCACCACTATGCGCTGCTACCCCGGGGCCCCAGGGGAGCAAACAAAACATGTGATACCCACAGAAAAGAACAGGACTACTGACCCCGAGTTTTCCATTCTTTCTTTAATTTTATTTATTCTGGAAAAGCAGTACTGTATTTAAAATTTGTAAAATGTCACCGCATTTCAATGCATTAAATTTATTCTTTATGCGACAGTTATTTTTACAGACATTTAACATTTTAAAGCGCTCTTAGTTGCAAAATGCAATATCTAGGGCTTAGTTTTCAAAATTGTTAAATATCACAATTTCATATTAAAGTTTGAAATCTCTAGAATAGATTACGCACAAAATTCACTTTGTGCCATGTCTCATAAAAAAGTTATTGTTATTTGACCAAAGCAAGATTTCCCAATTAAAAATTAAATTATGCAGAAACTACTCAACCAATCGAGTTGAGCTTTGGAAGATATTTTCTTACATATTAGATGTACCATTTCACAAGCTTTCGTGCACACGTATTTACTTCTTTTAAAATCACAATTTCTTTTTCTTAATATACACTTTTTGCGTTTAATGTCGACTTGTAGCTCGACTATCGACACTATCGTAACTTGCAACCCAATTTTTATTTCAAGTATTCTTCTCTTGGACTTTGAAATTCCAAGATATAATAGATTTTTTAAAAGAACAACGTGTTTTTTGACTTTCACCGCTCGCCAACTGTTTGTTTAAAAAATTCAGCTGTTAATTTCTTGTTATTTTCATTTGTAAATATAATCCCAACCAATGTGTGCAACACGGCACCTGTAGGAATTTTTAAACGTACAAAATCTATTTTGACTGATTAGTATATTTGCACATTTAGCAATTCATTAAAGGGTAATTGTTTATATGGGGTATAAAATCTGAGCAAATTGTATAGCAGGTGCTCATTTTGATATGTTTTGCAATATTTCATACAATAATAGTGTAAGAAAACATTGAACAGAAATTTGATTTCTATTTTTACCGCTTACTGTCCCTAAAGAGAGGTACTGTGCTTTTTCTTTTCACAAGCTATCGAATTACTCCTTGCATGTTGAATTATCGAATTTGAAACTTCAATTGCCTAAATGTTTCACTTATTCCTTTCGCTTTATAACTGAAGGGTTGTTACTCGTCTACACGCAATACAACATTTATTGAATTATTATGAACTGAAAGTAATGAAATAAATGTGTACAGAATATCTGTGTCCTAGTGACAAATTTAGATATGCATAATATTAGGTAGTACATACTCTGTTCAACAACGAAATTTTGTCCGCGATATGTTTTGCGACCAGATGTTTTAGTATTCGCAAGGGAACGTCTTTTACGATATTTAACAGCTAAGTTGTTCAGCTTCACGTTTTTCGTTGCGAGAAAAACAAAACCTTCTCCCGAGTAAAGCCATCGATGATCATAATTATCTTTCATCAGTCGTATACGGTATACGGTGTATCATAGTATCGTATGTACTGAAGGCCCTAGTCCCAACCGCCTGTGGAGTGCCCCCTCGTCGAGCATCCCCTCTACCAAACGCCAACCAAGTTTTGGTTCAACTCTCAGGCCGAGTCCTACGGGGTTGCAACCACGGACTTAAAGGACTGAGCGTAAGGTACATCTATAGCCATAAGGGGTGCTGCTCTGCGCGGTGAGGGATTTCACTTATAGCCATCTTGGGTGGTTAAACTAGTGCTGCCATTTATATAACGTCGCGGAAATATTTAAAACTATACAATTGAATTACGTACATTCTGATTGGTCCGTGTATCTTACAGACGCTACACTAGTAATTAAAGTTGCCTATACAGCGCACCACAAGTTTAACCACCCAAGATGACTGAGAGTTGATACCCCTTCCGTCTTTTGCTTCAACTCCTCAGAATCATGTAGAGTCTTTTACGTCCGTGGTTGCAACCCAGAAGTTTCCGCGCTGTGGATACCAGGGTTGGCATCTGAGTGTCGTGCCATACCCTTTACCCTTCCGCCCCTCGCCAAGCTGTGCTGCGGAGCCCGCTATCGCTTCTCCCACTCTTCCATCTGTGGGACTGGTAGGGAAAATAACGGGCGTTCTTTTGTACTACGCGTCGACGCCATGGACGGCTTGGCTTGGCTTGCATAAGTATACGCTTCTTTTGAAACACCCGCTGGCTTGCCCCACGCGGTACGCGTTAGCTTCAGTGGGCAGAGTGAGGGAACCGAAGGCGGGCTTCGCTGCGCATCTAGGCGAGGGGCGGAAGGGTAAAGGGTATGGCACGACACTCAGATGGCAACCCTGGCAGGTACAAAAGAGCATTACGTGCGCGGTGCGCGGTTCGGTGCGCAGATGAGGACGGGGCCTAATAGCGGCCCGGGAAGCAACGCGTGGTTGTGGCTCCACGCTTTGCCAAAAAGGGGGGTTTGGAAGGGGGGAAGTACCGTCCTCCTCCCGGGATGGTGCACGGACGGGGGGGGGGGGGGCGAAGTCTCACAGGATCCCGACGCCCCCCAACGCACGCGCGCGTAGGCCACCGTGGAGATTTTAGCGGGTGCAAGTCCCGCATTACCCCGGAGGGTCCCCTGGTGTGGGTTAGCCCTTTCCTGCACGTAAAAAAAAAAGGCTATGTCTTACCAAACTGTTTTGTTGCCGTATTGAAAACAAAATATAACTTCTGTAGTTGCTATCTGAAGAAAAAATGTCTGCTCCATCGCGTAGTGTGGTTAAATCTTCTCTCAGACCATTAGTTTTCCAAATAATTTGATAATCTCTGCAAAAATTGGTGCATTTCTGGTGTTCCTGTCCCTTTGATCATTGTTTAAACATACTTAATACTTAAATTCCATAATGCAATAATATTTTATATCATTTTATTTGGGAGAGTTCATAGAATAATTTGACGTCAGTAGCAAACGAATAACTATTAGTGTTTGAACGGAACAAACATCTAAAATTGAAAACTTTAACTAAACTCTTTCGTTCAACATGGACAGTACTATCTACGCTCGGTGGTCTGCCACGGAAGAGGGGGGATGTTACATTTTTTTGCGCGCGAAGCGTGCCACGGAGGACCGAGTTCCATGATCTGAAGCGAAGAATCAGCCTTAAATACATAACTGCATGTGAAAACTCGTCTATCCAAATTCCCTCCCGGCTAAAGAACCTAGCCCAGACCTATTCCGATTACTTTTTTATTTATTAAAAGTAAAATACATTCATACTGACGTGTAAATCGAAGTTGAAATATATAAGCACTATTTTTATGAATATCTCGACAACTAAAGTCGAGCTGCGGGGCGGTAACATGTATAGGGAAAAATTGTTCAGAATGATGACTTGGACAACATACTTCACAGTCATCAAAATCGGTGAGGTCGCTCCTGTTCCGAATAATTACCCAAAGCTATATGTTTCTTAAAATCGAGAGGAACAACATAAGAAAATAGTATTTCTATTAAAAAATTTCGCCTTTCAATTAAAACAATTTTCGGCATTATATGCGCATACTTTTTTAAATTGATGGTTACATACATACATATAAACAGACAAAATAGGAATTGACAAATAAATATATTAATTATGTACCAATTTAAAAGGTTAAACAATAAGTTCCTTTCAAAACAAAAACCTGGTTTAATAATTATTTTTGTTCCTTTTCGTAAATTAAAATTAGTAACAAATATTAGTTTATTGATATTTAAATATTCTACCCGTATAATATATTTTGACCGATGTAACAAGGTCAAAACGCAATGAAAACGTCAAGGGTCCAAGTGAGCTAACGCGCCATCCATATCTATCTGAATAAATGTCTCATAAAGTATCAGGAAAATTGTGCATCCTGAAAGTTTCCGTAACCTCCTCATGATATTACAGTTTACAAAGGTTTCTTCAAAATAAAAAGACTAGCAGTTCAGAAAAGTTCAAAGCGTTTTATCATTATGCGGATTCTTCGAAAGTTTAAGCGAGAAAAGTAAAATAATAGTGCTTCATGAAAGAAAAAGGTCTAATTGATAATACTTTCAGGTAAATAATAGAAAAAAAGATCGCTATTCTATGCTTCGATTACTTTGGAACAATCTCGGAATCTTAAATGGAAATCCTTTGAACAAATTTTACGCACAAACTGCTCGTATGACGCGTATATGAAATTTCATTTTAATGCATTCCTCTCTTCGAAGTTTTATTTAAAATCACTATTTTTTCTCTACTAGTGGAAACTTTATCAAAGTGAAAACCAATTCGGACGCCAAAGTTTTCGTTATATTTCAAAAATTCTCGTTCCACCCTATCGGTTTTATAAAATCCAATTCAAACATTTATTACAAATACAAAGGCAATGTTTTGATCAAACATATGTTTTACAGTTCAATATTGTATCCGAAAGAAAAATATTTGACGGTATTTTATTGAGCTAAGGTATCAAACGAATGAATTTGAAGAGATGTTTGTGTTCGAGATTATTAAATCGGATTGTATTTTCCAAAATAATTTGTTAAAAAAAATCCTTATTACTAAGCCATATACTGATACTGATTTGCGAATTTTTTTCGCGGCACCCCCTAGAATAGTTTCAATTAATAAAAAAAATTTTTGTTTAAAGTTTGAACCCAATCAGATAAGGGGAAAACGTGCCCCTGGACTCTTGAGGGTTCAAATAATAATTTTAAAGCACACAAACTGGATTTTTTTAACATATCCGCTTTGTTTTTAACTATATAAAAAAATATGTTATAAAAAATAAAAAAAATAAATAAAAAACTAAAAAATAACTTTATTTATTTCTTTTTAATTTTGAAAATACAAATGAACCTCGAACGTTTCCTAGTTATAACGATCTAAAAAGAATGTATATTTTTTGTACAACTCTGATAGCTTATTTTTTTTAAATTTATGAAATTTCTTAAATGATCGGAAAGCTATACACATTTCTGTAATGAAAATTGATAAATGATATGTAAAGTGAAATAAGGTGTTTTTGAAAATAAATAGTTTATTCGTATGTAATTATTTACAATTGTTGGTTACGGGATAAAGTCTCTTTTTTACAATCAGAAAACTTCTGACGGTAATCATTTACAATTTGAAGAACATATTGTTTTTGTTTCTCATTTTTTCTAATTAATTCATTATAGTCTTCCATTAATTGAACACCTCTTTCTGCAGTATCATTGACAACTCGCAGTTTATTTACTAATTCTAAATTTGTAATACCTCTGTTTTTAGGCCAAGACGATGGTTCCGTTTGAAGGAATTGGCCATCCAATTCAGTATGTTCTTCACATTGTAAATGATTACCGTCAGAAGTTTCCTGATTGTAAAAAAGAGACTTTATCCCGTAGCCAACAATTGTAAATAATTACATACGAATAAACTATTTATTTTCAAAAACATCTTATTTCACTTTACATATCATTTATCAATTTTGTGACGTGACATTTTGTCCCGTCACAAGAGTGCGCTCTCCGAGGGGGAGGGAAGAGGAACAGAGGTTATCGAGGCTGGGCGTGCACCACCGGGAGTCTCGAGCGTAGCTTAAAAACTGACAGAAAATCTGTTTGACATGCGTGCGGCATCGACAATTGCGGACCCGGAACACCAAGACGGCAAGGAAGTCGGACCAACAGCGGCAGCAGATCAGTCGCGTGGCAATGAAAACGTCGGGGGAGGGAAAGGACGAACCGACGTCGTGCCACCAATCTGCTGACTAGGGCTCCTCCGGCAACCGGCGTGGTTCGGGGAGGACGTTGCCTGTCGGGGGCAGGCAACCAGGGCAAACCTGCCTCGGTCGAATTTCCCGGGGAGTGAGGTCTTAGAGGTCGACGCAGGAGTACGGCAGGGCCACGGAGCTCCGATCTGCGTCGTCTGCGTCGGAGGGGGGGGGGGGGGGGAATTGGCCACTCCGTCCCGACGTTCCTCTCCCGCCGAGCAGAAGCCTAGGGCGCTCGGAATGGCCGAAACCGCGGCCTGGTTGCGAGAAGAGGAGCCAGAGAGAGCCAGCAGCCGACACCGTCTTCCGCGGATCGATCTAATTGGGCGATAATCGATGTCGCGCGCGTAGAACCAATACGGGAAGGCCTAAGGAGGGGGGAGCGCGATCTTGATCTAGCGCGAGCCGGCGTAACGGCTCGTCCTGTTCCTCTTGGGATTTCGAGCGGTAGGGACCTCCTTTTGCCTTCCCGGGTGGTTATCGAGTCGCTGCGTCGTCGGGGCTTTTCGGTGGTCGCGCAAACGGGAGATTCCGGGTATCGAGGCGTGATTCGGAGATTCACGAGTCTGTAAAATATCCGGCGAGACGATCCCGCCGCGTGGCGACCGGCGCCAAGGTGTACACTTCTCTTATTACGTCGTAATTTCTCGAAGCTTCAATAGAGTCCTTTTTATTAACGAAACGTGTCTCTGATTTATTCGCCTTCCGCCGTGGGAGCTAAATTCTGCGGATCCTGATCCCTCGTTCCACCCACGCCCGTCTCTCCGCGAATTCGCACGAGCTAGCCGGTCCGAAGACCTTCGCGAGTTGCTTCTCTCCACGCCGGTATCTTCGGATACCTGGCGCTCGAGAACCTTCTTCGGTTCTCGAAAAGGCGTGGAGAGATCGGCAAGGGCTTGCGGCGTGCTTCCGGCCTTGATTCACGGCTCGGGGACGAAAAGCACGTCACAATTTTCATTACAGAAATGTGTATAGCTTTCGTAAATTAAAAAAAATAAGCTCTTAGAGTTGTACATTTGTATTTTCTTAAGGTGCAGATACACTAGCAAGTAACTTGCGACATTTCTTTCGAGAGCGACTCTCACAACGTGTGTAAACGCGTCTGAGATTATGGTCGGCAAGTTGAACTAGCTTGCCGCTACTGCTCTCGAATAGCACATCAATGTATTGTCTAGATTCTTTTCTTTTCTTTCGGACAGTAACATTCAACTTCCAACCGCGTCCGAAATATTTGTCGAGAGCTCGTACAGCCGGTCAAAAAATATATACAATATCCATAACCGTATTTTTTAAAATACATTTATTCTTGCTTAGTTTGTTTATTTTTAGGTAAATGTTCACTTTAATGTACACCTCACCGATTTTTATGAAACTCAACTATGTTATAAAACTCGAAATTCTGAACAACTTTTTTCTATACATATAACTAGACTGCGGAAGTTTATGCAGTAACAATATGCAGTGAATATGCAGAGTATATGTAAGATATATGCAAAGTATAAGCAGGATAAATTTGATGTATACGTTACATGCATACAGACTAAAAATTCATATAATTGTGTTTAATCAATTTAATTAATTTGAGAAATACATGTTTTAAATTATAAACATATTTGTTACATAATATGAATCGCATCGAGGCGATATATGGTAAGAATTTTTTTATTAAATCATGTAATTGATAAAAAAAAACGCATTTAGATATGTTTAATAATGACCTTGATCTCAACAAATTAAGGTTTTGCGTAAAATTTAAGTGTATCAAAAGAGTAAGTTCAATCATTTGCAAAATTTTCAGTACAAAGTCATTTCAAAATCATGGTGTGGTACATAGTTGTATGTGTTTTGACCTCGACTATTGAATAGTAACAAACATTTGGTCATTCCATGTAAAACCAGAAACATTATACTGTTCCCAAAATTTCGGCATTACCTTGTATTACCTTGCGGATGAACTCAACCTACACAGACTCATGTGCGTTTAAGATACAACTATACAACTTTCTCCTCACATTTTTTGTATCTGTAATCTGTACAAATAACAAAAGAACCAGGGGTAATAGAGTTAAGTGAGACACTCTGCATATGCAGGATATGCAAGGTGTAGGCAGTATATGCAAAATATATGCAATATGCAAAATATGCAAAATAAAAAAATATGCTTTTGAAATCTTCTAATAATGAAACATATTTCTGTCAAAATCTCGTTCCTTTAATCCATTTCCCTAAAATATGCATTTGCATGAACTTCCGCAGTCTACATATAACCGTCGCTCGGCCTTCCTTTTCGAGATATTCGCGAAAAACCGGGTCACCGGTGGCCGCTGGTCGAGGCCCTGGTGGGGGGTTGAGGGGGACCAAGCCCCTTCGCCCCACTACTTGGAAAGTAAGGGTTCAACTTTGAAAATACTGTCTACGCTCGGTGGTCTGCCATGACAAAGGGGGATGTTATATTTTTTTGCGCGCGAGGCGCGCCACGGAAAAACGACTGATTTAAGTTGAAAGTATACCACGTCACTCGGCGCTCTTCGCGCGCAAAAAATATAACATCCCCTTTTTCCATGGCAAACCACAGAGCGTAGACAGTATTCAAAGTTGAACCCTTACTTTCCAAGTAGTGAGGGGGCTTCGCTCCCCCAACCCCCACCGGGGGCTCTGCCACCGGCCCCCGTTGTAGTAGTGGCAGCGGTTTTTCCGCGAATATCTCGATTGTATGTATAGGAAAAAGTTGTTCAGAATTTCGAGTTTTATAACATGTCTAAATGTCATAAAAATCGGTGAGGTGTACCCTAAAGTGAACATTTACCCATTTTTATACCTACCTGTTGCCAAGAATCTTAATGTTACACACAAGCGTTCTCTTGCTGAAATAGCAGCACACATTTGCGTATTCTTTTTCGTTATTACAGGTTCTACAAGTTTCAGAAGATATTCAAAATCACTTAAACTCATACGTAAAAAATTATTTAGTTGCGTAGAGTTGCAGCAGCAGCACATCTCATCCGCTGGGCCGATATTTCGAGCAAAACTACGCTTAAGATTTCCTCTTGCAGTATTTTACACTTTGAATAATGTAGACACCTCCGACATTTATTGAGCAAAAAGTTCCGAGATCACTGTCACGAATTCTTGCAGACAGTAAGTTGTGTCTATATTTGCAGACAAGTGTACACACTTCTGCTAGTACCTCTCGCAAGAAATGTCGCAAGTTACTTGCTAGTGTATCTGCACCTTTAGAGTTCGAGGTACATTTGTATTTTCAAAATTAAAAAGAAATAAATAAAGTTATATTTTTTAGTTTTTTACTTTTTTTTAATTTTTTTCGAAAATCGTTTCTCGCATGAAAAAAAGTCACAGAACATAAAACATGCTTCTTATCTAAATCTACATTTAATATATTTTTTTATATAATTAAAAACAAAGCGGATATGTTAAAAAAATCCAGTTTGTGTGCTTTAAAATGATTATTTGAACCTTCAAGGGTCCAGGGGCACGTTTTCCCCTTATCCGATAAGGCTCAAACTTTACATACATTTTTTTTTTTATCAATTGGAACTATTCTAGGGGGTGCCGTGGAAAAAATTGAAAAAAATTTTCAAGAGTAAACAAGAGCCACTCTAGTACACACACGCATATAAATTCAGATGTTAGTGTTCGTCTGCAATCAACACCGCATTTATATTTTTGTTGTCTCTAGGCGCATTATTATAAGACGTAATTTTAAAAAAAATATATCTTGGGCTATAGAAATGTTAAAAGAAAAATTTTATTCCGGAAAATAGAATTTGAAATGGAAAAGCAACTTTCAATAGTTTTTAATTTTTATATTATGAATTTAATATTTAAGAATTAATCAGTCAACATGTCAACAGAATGTTATTTAGCTTGGTTATGTGGAGCAAAGCTAAAAATCCATGAAATGCGCAATACTCGAATATCTATGCTTTACGTATAGTAAATCTCTATTTTGTACATTATAAATGTTTTTTTTTTCAAATATTATTTCCGGTTTTTACATTTATAAACTTGTAACCTTTTGGAAATTTTAGTTTAACTAAATTTACGAAAGACGAGATAGGATTCGTGCCTCCAAGCACTGGAAAGCGGAGAATGACTGCATGAAAAGCGACAAGATACACAGATCGACAGATCAAGACTAGATACAACTGAGAATGACTAATGACGATTCAAACGGTTCGATCTCCTTCGACGCATAGAGAAATTACAATGATTCGCACTCCCGAACTCTCACATACCCTCTCACACACCTCACTATTGTAGTCCTTACTGTGATCACCGTCCTCGTCTTGTACGATTATTATCTTGTAATATTGTCACAACAGACAAGCAGCTTGACAGGAGTTGCGTCCACGGAGTGTTTGACCTAGGATCCAATTTAACCGCAATGCCTAAGACTTCCCCGGGAGGCACAAATTGTGAGCTGGAGAGGATGTCCGACATTCAGGGCGCAACTTGTTCCAGGCACTGCCTTATCTCACACGTGTCCCGATTCGCAATATACCATCTTACAAGCGAATCGCTCTACGAGAATATAAAGACCGAACTGAACCGTGAGACCTAGGAGTTCGCAAGAAGGCACGTATCGCGAGCCCCAGGCAGTCTTCAGCAACAAGGGCTCAATCTTTTCCGGATTCCACCGTTACAACTCACAAAGTGGTTTAATCTACGACAAAATTCCAACGATACACAACAAAGACGAGTCGACACCCCTTTTAACTACGGGAACCTAAAGACTGCAATACACCGCGAGACCTAAGAGTTCGCAAGGAGGCACGAGATGTGAGCCCTAGGCAGTCTCCAGTGTGGAGGGTGCATTCCCTTCCAGGTTTTACCGATCGTTCGACACCACAAGAGCGAATTGCGCATCCAGGATATAACACCACCTCCCGTAAGGAGGACCCTAGGATCAAATACAGTATTTTCGCCATATATGCTCGAAAGAATCAGGCGATACGCGCTCGCAGTTTATCCCCACTATTCCCCCACCACTAGCGACATTCGTCTTAGAACCAGCGAAGCGGATGATATCGGATTACTTTACACGGCAGCCGGCGCGGCGCTCGGTTACCGCGAGGGATCGAATGTCCATGTGAAGCAATACGTGACGTCAATTGGTTCCTTATGCTTTCCCGATGAAAGAAAAACCAAGCACGTCGTAAATCGAGTTATAATTAACGAAATTACGGAAAAGTTTGATTTACGCATAGAAATGATAATTTCATTAATGATAGGCCGATTTACATGAGATTTTGGGTCATTTTAATCAGGCGTATGCCAGAAATCCAGTGGAGTCACTTTTAGACCGCTACGGTGAACAATTAGTCGCCAGTAGTGCTGTTAGCCGGCTCGGAAAAAGCGAGCTGAGCTTTACTCGGTTCGGATGACCGATCCGAGCCGAG
Source organism: Perdita meconis (assembly GCA_030770465.2). Lineage (NCBI taxonomy): Eukaryota > Metazoa > Arthropoda > Insecta > Hymenoptera > Andrenidae > Perdita > Perdita meconis. Next base: position 645,447 of record JASKOS020000036.1, on the reverse strand, counting down.
TACTCGAGCGTTCCCTGAGGCTCGGAAGAATTGAGCGGCTCGAGAGAATCGAGCGGCTCGGGAGAATCGAGCGGCTCGGGAGAATCGAGCGGCTCGGGAGAATCGAGCGGCTCGGGAGAATCGAGCGGCTCGGGAGAATCGAACGGCTCGGGAGAATCGAGCGGCTCGATAAAATCCAGCGAGCTCATCGGTTCGAAAGAAACGAACAACTGGATCTGTTTCGAGCGACTCACATGAATCGATTGCCTGCAAAAATCGAACAGATCAAATGATATTTGAGGAGATTTGATTATGTGGAGAAGTTTTCAAATATTGTAATCCTAACCCATCAGCGTTGACAAAAGACGTACTAAATAAAAATTATTTTTACAAGTCGATTTCTTGTGGTCTTTACTAGCCAATATAGTGAAGGAAAAAAAGTTGATGATGATTGTAATCATTATTAATACTGTAATATTTTTTTATCGACGTTTCCTTTTACAATATTTTACATGTTTCACATAGATAAATCATACTGCTATCTTAGAAGTTTTTAATTCTTTTACGAGATTTTTTAGCACACCATGAGACATCCAAGAATTTTATTAATGTTTATGATATTATCATGTATCATGTACATATATGAGAATGTCTTTTTGTACACGCTATAAAAAAATAACTGATTATTACTTTTGTCGCGTAAGATTCTGTTTTGAGAGTGATTTATAATTATATTTATCATTCTATTTTTTTATAACATTTTTAATTCATTGAAGGTATGTACATATAAATTGATCATTTCTCGTTAAATCGGACACATACTTCTTTTAATGGCTAAGATTTTATATTATTTTATATTTTTGCAGTCTACTTGTGATATTTTTTGCATTATCAATTACGAAATGTACATTGACATTGTCATGCTTTAAACTCCATTCATTTAAGTCAGTTTGTGAAACTTCAATGACGTATATTTTTTACTTGAAAATCATTATGTAAATAATGGACTTGTTAAATAATGTAAAAAATACTAGTAAACATTATAAAGTATATACTTATTTATAGTTTCCACATTCTTGCACGTAATTTTTCCAATTTTTTTACGTGGTATACGTTCGACATAATATTGTTCACAAATATTGTATGACACGACATGATATGTCTTCATTTTGATATTTTCATGAAAAATAGGTATGTAACTTTATGTCCCTGAGATTTACGTTCAATAAATATCAGTAGGTACATATTTGAATTATATTTGGAATATCAGACTATTTTTATATGTACTTAATGCAAATGCAAAAGAATACTTTTGAAAGCAATAATATGGGTTGGTAATGACGGAGACAGAAATGATACCCGCACAGCAAAACCTGAACGATATTTTGAAATAAGTTAACGAGAGAATTCTATGGTGGACTAAAAGAATACAATGTATACTTTTCGTCTACGACGGTACCATGACGGCCGCTCGATTCTCCCGAGCCGCTCGATTCTTCCGAGCCTCAGACAGCGTTCCAGTACTCGGCTCGGCTCGAAAACCGAGTCTCAGCTTGGTTCGGCTCGTGAGCTGCTCGAATATTCGGGTTTTCCGACAACTCTAGTCGCTAGTCGCCAATAGTCAATGGCAAAGCGATGACTCACCGGTCGAGTGACCCTCGACGAGCGGCCGAGTTCTCACTCGACGAGGGTCAGCCTCGAGCATCACTCTTTCTACGTTCGGAAGGCTACAAAGCATTGCGAAGAAGTGCGAACTAAACGATACAGACTCGCCTCCGGTCCCGAGGAGCGAGGATATATCGCGAGATTAGTGTACTTCGCAATTTAAAAATTCAACAGCTAAAGTATAAAAAATGTGTAGGGTATTTACTAGAACCTCGATTTTAATTATGTGATTGTAAGGTTTCAATTAATTAATGCAGCACAAGAGTGCAGTGAGACTTGGAGTATATCTTGAACTATGATTTAATAACGTTTTACTAATTATTGGTATTTTATTTGATAAATATCAAATCAGGTTCTACTTCATTCTAGTGCAATTTCAAACCAAATATTTTTTCTGAAATATCCATTTAAGCATACTATGCGATGCATAAAATCAAATCCTTTTCTCCATAACTGCCACGTTTGGCAAAAGAGGTGCTTTAGGTTATGAGCGTTGAGAGTAGAGGTCGTGCGTGCGACGTGCGATTCTAATCGACACAGGTCGTTATTAAGATATATTTTATCAGTAAGTCAGTTTGTAAGATGTTCCTACCATAATAAAATAATGTTATTAAGTACAAAACAATGAAAACCGCGAGTTTTCACGGTGAAAGCTTTCATCGTTTATGGCTTATGAAGACGTTACCTTAAAAGGAAACTGCTATACAGAACTCTGGAAGGTTAACGTGAATAGTCAATGCATCACAAACGCGAAACAACCACAATTCATTTGACCGGTACAGAAAATGGATTATCAGGATTCAATTTCACGTTACACACTGCAATCTAATGCATGTATGCGAATGAACGGCTTATTAAGGGCAATGTTCCCTGCGAACTAACGCGATACGCTCGATCGAATATCGGACAGATGTTTTCAGAGCACCTGCTGCGCGTTTCTTGACGTTTACTTCCGTCAACGCATCGGTTTTTCAAGATTTTTTATTCGAAAGAAGAATAATAAGAAATTGAAGAAGGATATCAGGAAATTGTACACAAATAACTGAGCATTTGAAACTACTCTTTTTCTGACGTTTTTAGAAGGGACGATTCACGTGCAACCTTTTTCCACGATTTCAATTACATTTTGTGAAATTTTGGAATGATAATAATTATACATACATTATACACTGAGACAAAAAATGTTTTAATTTATAGTATACATTGTGCGAAATTTTACTACATTTTCTACTAAAACGACAGGATTGGTGAAAGTGATTACGTTTTTACTACACTAGTGTAGTAATATTTGATTCTGAAGACTTGGTAAAAGCGACAATGTCGTGTGCTGATTTTTACTACACGAATGTAGTAAAATTGGAACTTCACTCAAACTAAAAAAGTTTTTTTTTTTTTGGAAATACTGAGATGCGCTCGGCGATGGGGAAGGTGGGGTGTAGGATAGATAAGAGAATTATTAGTTATACAAAGTGTTGACGACTGCAGGTGGAAACTTCGGGGTGAAAGAAGGAGAAGGGGCCACGGTGATTTTCGTTTTGAACCATCGGATCAACCAAGACTTGATTCATTATCAGTAGACCTATGCTGACGGACACGTGCTTGAATTGTGGAAGATTATTTCGGAACTCGTCTTATATAGGGACAGGGCTAGGATCAGGCACTAGCGAGAAAGACGATTATTACGAGAACACTCTAGCGGAGACCATATGAAACTATGCCTATACTCAGTAACGCTAACGGCTACGCCCGTAAGAAATATCTATGTCAGGAAATAAACTTTTTCCAATATTAACTATACCATTTTTTGGACGTTATGCAATATTCATTGAAAGGCATTGAAAAGACAACGCTAAAAGCCAAGCAAATTGAGGTTATGTTACGAGACGCCACTTCTTTCCCCGATACAATTTGGACTTGTGCCACTATTCCAAATATTTCTACAATCACTTTATTTACAATATCAAATCAACTCCCATTTTTTACTAACATGAACAGAAATGTGCGCAATATACGCTGGTAAATAAAATAAGTTTTCTTAACACTTACTATTTGTATAATAAATTCATATTTCGTAATTTTGCTCATATGACGTTTCACTTCCAACAAAAACGGTATTCAAATATCTGTATATTAGTAGTAGTATTTTCGATTTGTTGGTCCTTTGTTTCTCTTTGTATTTGTACTTTTCCATGGAGATATTGAGGTAAATTATTCAGAATAGTATTCAGAAAAGAAATCATAATTCACAAAAAATAATTGAAGTGCCGAAGACAACACTGACAATGAGATGTAGTATTTTCTTGTTTTTAGGCAGTCTTGTTGGGGCAGTCAATAAGTTGTTCGATTAAGTTTGTACTTTACGACTTTAGCAAACTCTAGTCATCACCAGCGTACTATATAAATATACTTTCATAACTCATTTACTCAAAAAGGAAAAGCGACAGTCCATTTCGAACGTGCCCTGAAAATTAATCATTGGCATACCTCGAGCAGATTTCCACCCGAGACATTTTCCTCCAAACGCAAGTCACTTAACTCTGAAAAATGTCGCTCACGACATGCAGCTCGTGGGAAATCTTCGCGATTGAAATTTCATAGCGACAATTCTTTCCTTCCGCAAGACTTCCCGACCGACTTGAGACAGAAGATTCCACTGCGAGGAATTAAACTGAAGCCAAGCATGAGAATGCCTTCGACTCAGATAGGATTTATTCACCTGCGTCCTTAATGCATAGTGTGTGCAAATAATGATACGCAGGGATCCAGAATGATAACGTGAACTTTATTCTGAGTATGTTTAAATTTGAAGACAATTTCACCCCGTTATAGGTCGAGATACCTTTTAAGTTACCGAGAATTCGAGGATTAGATATGGGATCAAGGGAATAGGTTCGAATGTTACCGCATATTTTTGGATACTTCATGAACATAATGGGTAAAGTTTAAGCACAAAAAGGTTTCAAATACTATTTTAGGTGGTAAATATTATGTAATTGAAATAAAATAGTATTTTAAACATAATCAAAAATTTTAAATAGAATAATATAATACGTGAGTGCTGGAGGAAAATCGACACACAGAAGGAAAGGTACAAGTCGACATGAGAAAAAATGCGAAACAGATATTATGAGCCAAAAATGGTGCACATAAAATAAGTGGAAGTAGAAAGCAAATGAAGAGATAATTTTGCTGCGGACTTAACAGAAAGAGATAAGACGGAGTGGCTATAATGACTACGATAGGATAATAGAAGGCAAATAAAATATACATATATTACAAAGAAATTAGGAATAACCAGAAAACAAAATTATAAAGTCAGAGACCAAAGCATAATCGCTAAATTTCGATGTGAGGCCAAAGAACGAGGAAATAAATGGTGGAATGATGAAAAACATGCAGTGAGCAGATTATGTAGAAGGACAAGAGAGATGCTGGAAAATATCGAAAAGAATGCTAAATGCCGAAAAGAAAACGCCCAAGGACAAGAAGGATACTAAACTTGTATTTTCAAGGGAAGAGACCTCGCAGATCAACCTAGGCTAGCAGTCTAGTTTGAAGGGGGAATCCCATGACCTATGGTATGGCATGCCAGGGTCGCGATACGCCTAAAAAATGGCAGCGCAACGGCACTCGGCAAGGCACGGGAAGTCAACGCAGGCGGCCTGTGCAGGCCGCCGTTGGTTCGGTGTGCGATATGCCACACCACCTGGGCTTGGGTTGCCGGTTGCCGGGCCTGTGCAGGCCGCCTGCGTCTACTTCCCGTGCCTCGCCAAGTGCCGTTGCGCTACAATTTTTTAGGCGTATCACGACCCTAGCATGCCATACCACAGGCCATGGGATGACCCTTAAGAAAGACCCAACACCTCCAGCGTATTCGGACGCGACGTTATCAGATTGTATAGCATATCACAATATCTATTTACATAATAATTTTTAGAGTGTTCATTATTTATTTATGTAGTTTGTGACGAGCTTTTCGTCCTCGAGCCGTGATTCGAGGCCGGAAGCACGCCGCAAGCCCTTGCCGATCTCTCCACGCCTTTTCGAGAACCGAAGAAGGTTCTCGAGCGCCAGGTATCCGAAGATACCGGCGTGGAGAGGAGCAACTCGCGAAGGTCTTGGATCGGCTAGCTCGTTCGAACTCGCGGAGAGGCGGACGTGGGTTGGAACGAGGAATCAGGATCCGCAGAATTTAGCTCCCACGGCGGAAGGCGAATAAATTAGAGACACGTTTCGTTAACAAAAGAATCTATTGAGACCTCAAGAAGAAATAAACGAGAATGAACACAAATGCGTGCACACCTTGGCGCCGGGCGCCACGCGGCGGGATCGTCTCGCCGGATTTTATACAGGATTCGTGAATCACGCCTCGACACCCTCGATCTTCCGAATTACGCGACCACCGAAAAACCTCGACGACGCAGCAGCTCGATAACAACCCGGAAAGGCAAAAGGAGGTCCTTACCAGTCGAAATCCCAAGAGGAACAGGACGAGCCGTTGCGACAGCTCGCGCTAGATCACGATCGTGCTCCCCCCTCCTTGGGCCCTCCCGTATTGGTTCTACGCGTGCGACATCGATTATCGCCCAATTAGAGCAATCCGCGGAAGACGGTGTCGGCTGCTGGCTCTCCCTGGCTCCTCTTCTCGCAACCAGGCCGGGGTTTCGGCCATTCCGAGCGCCCTAGGCTTATGCTCGGCGGGAGAGGAACGTCGGGACTGAGTGGCCAATTCCCCCCCCCCCCCCCCCCACGCAGACGACGCAGATCCGAGATTCGTGGCCCTGCCGTTCTCCTGTGATGACCTCTAAGACCTTACTCCTCGGGAAAATCATCCGAGGCAGGTTTGCCCTGGTTGCCTGCCCCCGACAAGCAACGTCCTCCCGGTGGCACAACGTCGGTTCGTCCTTTCCCTCCCCCGACGTTTCCATTGCCACGCGACTGATCTGCTGCCGCTGTTATTCCGACTTCCTTGCCATCTTGATGGTCCGGGTCCGCAGTTGTCGATGCCGCACGCATGTCAAACAGATTTTCCGTCAGTTTTTATGCTACGTTCGAGACTCCCGGTGGTACACGCCAAGCCTCGATAACCTCTGTTCCTCTTCCCTCCCCCTCGGAGAGCGCACACTTGTGACGCGACAAAATGTCACGTCACAAGTTATACATCCCCTGTAATTGACTATTCTACTTCCCTATATCATTGCATTGAGACTGAGATGGTTAATGTGTTGAATTCCACGACACAGTACTTTTTTAATACTCACTTTAATAAACAGAATTCCACATAAAATGATAACAATGAACAGTACGGGACGCAGATACGATTACACGAATAAGGAAACGAAATAAATGTAACAGTTGAAATGAAGCGGTTTGCATAGCGATCTATACGAAGCGGGTGCCGTTAGCGGTACTATTGATCAGCTGAGTGTTACAATCCCGAATTCACGCGCGGTGCAGGCGCAAAGTGGAGGATGCCTCGACGACGAGACATCAGCTCAGCCGTAACGCGAAGTCAGTAATATGGACCGGCTTATTATCGGTTTGGCCGGAACAGAAGGAGTGTATTTGAATTGGAATGTTTCTTTTCCAAGTCCGTTTGCCTCCTTCCTTTGCATCACCCGGATCACAAATTTTCAGTCACGGATTTCATTTGCCAATCGACCGGTAGGAACAATATCTTCCTTGAACAATCCATCTTCGCGGCTTAACCCCTTATCGCTTTTTCCGCAACTAACTGCATTCTACCCGAGTCAGACTCGGCCATGAGTGTTATATAAATCACGTTTTTTTTATGTATTATTTTATATAATCGTATCTACCCGTATCTTTTAATATACGTATTTTTCTTTTTAATTCAGTCATTTACCTTATACGAATGATAAACATTTTTCGTTAATAACTCGTTAACAAAACCCCTCTTAATATTTTCGCTAAGGAAATAGTTTAAAATCACCTCAGGAATTACCCCTTTCAAGGAACTGCAACATTTTTGTTACACTCTATATACCCTATCTCATGTTCCTAAGTTTTCTTCTCCACTACCATTACGAATAATTGATCGCTCGTATAACCTATGTGTAAGCCATTATCTGAGAGATACTGCACTACTATATGTGAAATGAGTTTGTGCAACGCAACGGCTTCGTACGTCCTGCACGTAACGGCAGATACCAACAATTCAGCGACATCTAAAAGATTCATTCTCTAAGACGATTCTTTAAATACCCACCGTTCCGAAGATAGTTGAACTGAAAATTGGTTTCGATCGCGATAACTCTATGGACCTCTAACAATAAGTTATAACGGTGCACGAAACGGAAACTAGATCATGAAGAATTCCAGAAGACATTTCCAATAACCTGGAATCGTGACCGTCCGTCTCTCCCAACTCTTTGCCCAGCAAGGCCGCCGATTGCGGTTCCCGGTATCGAATGGCCTCACGTGGAATCCTTCAGCTGTAATTCTTTTCCAATAGGCCAATCCGTTCTTCGATACGAGCAGTAATAGCAACCGGATGGGCCACAGACGACACAGGGTTTTATCGTCGCATTCTGAAAGAGAAATCGCTCACCGGCCTCTCCAATTATTCCTACTCCGATCGTCCAATTTAACCGTTTTTGTTTAATCGGCTTTTTATCTGTCTTTCTGTCTTCCCGCCGCGTCGTTTTCCCTTTGTCGAATCACCTTCTCTTCGACCTGCATGCCCTTCCTTTCCTAAAGGTTCTTCCCCAACGAATTCGCCTCTATTAACCCTCCGTTTCACTCCGACTGGTTTAATTCTGAAGAAATTGCCGACTTTGCAGGCGCTGCTGATTGGTTAACTCTTTTCACGATAGAATAAACATGAACTGTGTGGTCTACAAGTCTTGGTCAGTTCTTTCATGATTCTATAATGTGTATAAGTAATTATGTTCGGATTTTTTACAGCTTAGGGATGAGGTATACGTAGTAATAGAGAACGGTAAACTACGCTATACTACGCCAAGTTGAAAAAAATTCGCTTCAATGCATTTTTATGGGATCGCTACCAGCAGAAGCTAAGCTAAACTGTGTTACTACAATCTGAGACAAGAGTACATGAAATGTGAAATTCTCGAATATCTATGCTTTACGTGTAGTAAATGTAAATGTAAGGAGCTCGCACTTTTCTTTACATGAAACGATCCCTATTTTTGACATTTAAAATGTTTTGTCTAACATTATTTCCGGTTTTTACATTTATGAGCTTGAACTTTCGACAGTGAAAATGCCTTGAATACAACCTTATAGTGTAAAGTTTTTTTTATAACTAAAAACATTATATAGCAACTATGATTTCAATATCATTAAAAAATGATCAGTGTGTATTATGTAAATGATAATTTTGAATATTTTTTAACTTCCCGATTTATAGGGAAGTTATTGAATTGACCCCGAAAATCGAAAATCGATTTTTTGGCAGATCTTCATATTTCAAGGTCATTGGGGTCATTTTAGCCTATTTTGAACAAATTATTCGTGTGTGTGTGTGTGTGTGTGTGTGTGTGTGTGTGCGCGTGAGTGCGTGTGTGTGTGTGCCTGCGTGCGTGCGTGCGTGCGTGTGTGTGTACGTACGTATGTGATGAAATTTTCCGTTAACGTTTTCTAAAAAACTAATAACGAGATCAAAATGATCGATGATGCAATCGATGTGTATCACTGTAACATAGAGCTGATTAGATTTTGTTCTAATTCGGTCCAGTAGTTTTTTAGTTTTTTAAAGAAAACCTAACTCAATAACGCAATCTAAATGGGAGAATATAAATTTATGAGCGAATAACTAAACGTAAATAATATATATACATATATTATTATTATTATTATATTTATATGTATATAACACATGTTATGTTAGTACATATACAGGGTGGGGCAATAACTATTAGCACCTTAGATATCTCGGAAACTATAAGCTTCACAGAAATATTTGCTGAAATAAAATTGCACAGTACGAAGGGGGCCATCCGGTGGCGATAATAGCTTTTTTGCAGGTGGAGGTACTTCGGACATTTGAAGGTCACCTCCATTTTTTTAAATGAATCGGTATGTTTTTGCTTCCGTATCATGATAGAGGATCTTAAAACGAGTTCAACGACCTAAAGTCATTGAGGGTCATAGAAAGTAGAGAAAGGCGATAATACGGTTTTGGTAGTAAATGAAACATACGTTTATAGTAGGTGTTCGAAATGATGACCATCACTATCAATGCACCATTGCATTCTTTTTACGATTGATTGACTTGCAAGTCTTACAGTGTCAGAACTTGTTGACGCACAGGCTGCAATAATTCGCTGTTGCATGTCGTAAGGTGTAGTTGGTACTTCTTTGTACACTTTCTCTTTCAGTGTTCCCCACAGAAAGAAATCTAGAGGTGTTAAGTCTGGTGAACGAGCTGGCCACGATATTGGACCGCCGCGTCCAATCCAACGATTTCGAAATTTTTCATCGAGTTCCCTTCGCGCAATCAATGAATAATGTGCTGGACATCCATCATGTTGATACCACATGGTTTGTCGTGTAAGTAAAGGTAACTTCTAGCAAAAGACCCAATGTATCCTTAATAAAATTAGCATAGATGTTGCCATTCAAATTTCCATTGTTAAAATAAGGACCAATAATTTTATCACCTATGATACTGCTTACAATACGTATGTTTCATTTACTACGAAAACCCGTAAGTATTATCGCCTTTCTCTACTTTCTATGCCCTTCAATGACCTTATGTAATAGGTCGTTGAACTCATTTTAAGATCCTCTATCATAATCCATTTAAAAAAATGGAGGTGACCTTCAAATGTCCGAAGTACCTCCACCTGCAAAAAAACTATTAGCGCCACCGGATGGCCCCCTTCGTACTGTGCAATTTTATTTCAGCAAATATTTCTGTGAAATTTATAGTTTCCGAGATATCTGTATACAGGGTGTAACAAAAATGTTGCAGTTCCTTGAAAGGAGTGATTCCTGAGACGATTTTAAACAACTTTTTCCTTAGCGAGAATGTTAGGTGGTGCTTTGTTAACGAGTTATTAACGAAAAACACCGACCAATCGGGGAGCGAGTACAGCGGATTAATGATGGCGTGGACGATGGCGTACCAATAGTACTCACAGCTGGAGCCCGCGCTGAAATTCATCCGCTGTACTCGCGCTCCGATTGGTCGATGTTGTTCATTAATAACTCATTAACAAAGTCCCACCTAACATTTTCGCTAAGGAAAAAGTTCTTTAAAATCACCTCAGGAATTACTCCTTCCAAGGAACTGCAACATTTTTGTTACACCCTGTATATCACAGATCCTTCGTATCAATTTATGACCCGTTTTACAAGGACAATACTTAACACGTGGCACTGAAGGAACAGCGACGACCACCTCCGAACGCCTGCTATTTTACTACTAACAGCTGCGCGCGATGCAGCGTCAGGAATGATGCGGCCTCGGAACGACGTAGAGACGGCTCGGCAATCGGCAATAGTACCGCTTCAGAGTAGGTAGTAGCTCCGAATGGTTCGATACAGATATGGACCTAAAGGACGGAGCCTAGTTCTCCAGGGTTGAAGAGCAAGACGGAAGGGGTATCGACCTCTATTTGATCTGCAGCCATCTTGCTCGGATCGTTTTGTGCTGCTCTCTACACGCGAGTTTACAGTTTACTTTGGGAATCGGTAGACATTAGTAAGCGTTGGTTAGCAGATCAGCACACGATCTGACTAGAATGGTAGCACTTGAGTGATCCGACCAAGATGACGAAGAGTACCCGCAAGCCCCCACCGTTTTGCATCAACCCCCGTGATCATAGTTCGACTTTATGTTCCGTCCTTTAGGTCCATGGGTTCAGAGAAGGAAGCACGTACCCCGTGATACCTTGGGGCCAGTCCGGCGTACCCGCTGTGATCCCTGTTGGGCAGGGGGTCATGGGTCATCGGGAAAGGTGCCACACAGTGGTCTGGATCGAGAATTTCAGTGACATTTTGACTAAAAATTAACTTCTTCATATTGAGATTCAATATCATTCAATATAATCTAACAATAATTAACAAATCACAAACATATAAAAGGAAATTAAATAATTCACTCAAAGTACTTATCTTAATTTATCATAAAATCATTAAATACACAAGGCTGAAATAACTTTTTCAATTAAATACTGGTTTCCATTATGTTTATTTATTATTCGCGTATTTTGCAAGGGCACCAATTTCATTTAACACATTGTGCACTAGTAAATTACAATTTGATATTACGCTTCTCCCCTTTCTTCCGGGCGTCTGGCGATAAGTGGAAACGAAGGAATCCACCCACCGGCGAATCAAGGAACCATTTGTTCCGAAAAAATGAGCTGATAAGGATATATCCTGGTCCATGTACTACAAGTCCAGCCCGTTACTCGTTTCCACGGTTTCGTTCTTTTTATCACTGGCAGGGCTTTACGAGCTGAAGCGGAATCCGGGATCCGGGCTTGACCAGGACGAATCAGCTCCTTGCAGTATCTTCGGGTTTCACCAGACGATCATCGGGAAACGTCCCAAACGGATAACGATCGCAATTTCGAGTGGATGAAATACGATCCCCTTCGTTTCAACTCACTGGAGTTCGACACAAGCTTTTTCAAAGTTCGAAGCGCAAGGAACTAAATTTCACCGAGTCCCTTCGATCTCTGAATAAGAATGATGAAATTTCTACTTCCGAGCGTAAGATGCGAACGTGTCTCTATATATTACAATGGAGACAATTTTACGATTTGTGTTTTAGAGTTTCACTTGGCGTTACCTTTCACCCCGGACTAGGGCACATTGTAACATAAGTTCAGATTAATTAACAAAGGAGCAAGATGTCCAATAAGTGTCAAAGATTTTCTCCTGTACACTCAGTGTTATTGATTTTTGTCCCTAGTGGCAAATATGACGAGGAAAAATGCCCATTTCCCATTGAAATATATTAAATACAATATACAGAGTGTAACAAAAATGTTGCTGTTCTTTGAAAGGAGTAAAACCTGAGGTGATTTTAAACAACTTTTTCCTTAGCGAAAATGCTAGGTGGGGCTTTGCTAATAAGTTATTAACAAAAAAAAACCGACCAATAGAAGCAGGAATACAGTGGATGAATTTCAACGCGGGCTCCAGCTGTGAGTAGTATTGGCCAACCATCGTCCGCGCCATCATTAATCCGCTGTATTCGCTCCCCGATTGATCGGTGTTTTTTTGTTAATAACTCGTTAACAAAGCTTCGGATGATATTTTTGCAAAGGAAAAAGTTGTTCAGAATCACCCCAGGAATCTCCCATTTCCGACTCCCACGTCGAGTTTGGGACACCCTGTATATTAGTGGGAATGGGCACTTTTCCTCATCCCATTTTTCTCCCTAGAGGCAAGAATCAACGACATTGATTGTACTTGCACTCAATGGGTTCAACAAACATGTAAGTAGTAAGTCATGCAAATTGTTTCATGATTGAGGAAAATATTCTCAAGATATAACTGTAATAACATTTTCTGTTACAATCGGTCCCGACCTCCTAGTCTTCGTAAATAAATTTGCGAATCAAAACAAAATTTAGAGTGTTTCAATCAAATCGTCGCGTCGTGCCAATATCCTCTTGCCGCTCTCGCATGATTTTAGCTACCTTTGGTATTAAAAAAATTTCAATTGTTAAAACCTGCTTCAGCCCTCCCATTTTAGATATGTTTAAACAGTGAAAATGATATTCGTCTTTACACAATAAAAGTCATGCAAACTTAGCAATAATTAATCGCGAGAGCTGCGAAATATGCGAAGAAACCTGTGATTCACTGTATTTCTACATTTGTTCGCTGTTTTCTACTCGTATTCAGAAACAATATAGCAAACATAACTATCGATTTTATATTTCAATATTACGAAATTATGAATAAAATCGATATTTCATATTTTAAGAGATACAGGAATTTACTTATGTGACTTTTAGAAGAAATCCAATTATTCTATTTCTTGAATAAATACATATTTATCCCATTTTAAACAGTTATACAAGTGCTTTACGAGGAAAGCATTTCAAGTGCCGCTCATACGTTTAGTTTATTTTGTATGTTACAGTGGTCTAAAAAATAAGAGACACATATTTCTTTTATCATCGAAAAACCTATTTCAAGGAGTGATACAACCCTTCGAAGGTAAAACTGTCAAATATCGATTTCATTGTTTCACTCACTTAGACCAAACCTTTTCCGCACCCGATTATCGGAAAAAGTTGTGTCACAATGAGGAATAGAAAAAATATAATATACTCGATTCTGTTGAACAACTTTATGAGGGTAAACAACTTCTTAACGTTGTGATAGATATATAAAAATCTGTAAAACGAGTTGAAATTAAAGTTAAAAGACTTGAAGAAAATATACATATGGTATATATACAGGGTGTCCACCGAAATCATGTACAGTCCATTATTTCTTAATGTATTGGAGGTAGGAACAAATTTTTTATATGAAATTATATGGTACAAAGGGACGCATCTTTTGGCCGTACTAAATTTTTTGTAACATTATTGTTTAAAGAGATATGAAGGTCAGGTTCGTTTTTTTAAATGGAATTATATATTTTTTTTCTGATCACTTGATAGTGCGTTTCAAGACAAATTCATCAACCTATAATGTACCTACCTTTTTTCAAATGGTTCTTGAGATATTGCGTCTAAGGGGTAGTTTACATTTGAGCATTTCTGGCGAGCCGAGCCTGGTAAAGTTTTCTTCCGCAGATGCGCGGACCCTTCGGGGACGTAAGCGTAGAGTCAAACCAAGACTTCGTCAGTGTTTAGGCAGGATGGCTGAGGAAGCACATGCCTCCTATGGCGAGGGCTTTCAGAAAAGGTCTGACAATGAAGACAAGATGGACAAGAAAGCCGTAGCTGCAGCGCAGCCTATATTCATACGCACTATGCATCTAAAGAAAAAAGTAGAAGAAAGATATAACAACGCAAACTTTCTGCAAATTGAGAGATATACAGGATGGGGCAATAACTATTAGCACCTCAAATATCTCGGAAACTATAAGTTTCACAGAAATATTTGCTGAAATAAAATTGCACAGTACGAAGGGGGCCATACGGTCGCGATAATAGTTTTTTTGCAGGTGGAGGTACTTCGGACATTTGAAGGTCACCTCCATTTTTTTAAATAGATTGGTATGTTTTTGCTTCCGTATCATGATGGAGGATCTTAAAACGAGTTCAACGATCTATTACATAAGGTCATTTATAAGGCAAATGATTGGAAAATTTATACGATTAACTTATAAGAATTAAATTAACTATTAACTATAATAATTTAGCAATCGATTTAATACTTGTAGTGTTCTATGGTAGCTTAATCGTCGGTGAGAGCTACGATTTTCCATAAAACCATAAAAAACATATTGAAAAAGTAACTCGAAATCAAATATAAGATACAATACATTTTGCGAAATAATCATACGTAGATAGAATGAACGACAAACTCCCGAAACGGCAAATTATGAAACATGAATGTAGAAAAGAACGGGAAATCTGTTACCTATAGACGTACTCTTTTTTTACAACCTCTGTGGGTATCGCGTATTTTGTTTGCCTACCCCGAGGCCTGGGGTGGCAACACCCCGTGGTGCGAACGATACGGAGGACCCCACTACCACACTTGCGTGGGTCCTGTACGTGTACCATTCCTTTGAAGATTCGTCGAAATACCGACTTCGGATGGATACGTTCCGAGCCGAGCCTCTAGCCCGGTTAATGAGGGGCAAGACCTTCGAAGCCTTTGTCCTGATGTCGTCTGGCTCTGTCTACCTCAGTCTGCACCCCTCTAAACACGTGCTAGAGTCGTGTGCCTAGCTGCGCAGAAGACGAAAACTGATCCCTCTGCTAGCGAAAATCACGGAGAGTCAAGCAAAGTCAGGGAAAACGGGCCTCTCGCAGGCGAAAGTGCTAGCATTACCAGGCTCGGCTCGCCAGAAATGCTCAAATGTAAACTACCCCTAAAAGTTTACTCGTTTTCGGAGCAAGAAAACCTGCTAAAGTAGGAAGAACCGCAGGCGGTCTCGACGGTGCTTGGAGTGGCACGTGTTTAAAACTGCCCCTTGTAACCGATACAAGGGTTTGCCGCAAAAGCGGCAGAAGCGGCAGGCCCAAATTCTGGACAATAGTTTTCCGTCACAACTTACGGCATCGAGAAACGATATCGGCGATGTCTTAAGACATTAGAAATTTAACTTCGGGTTTTTATGAGATGGGAAATACAAAAAAGTAAGTTAATTTTCAATTATAGTGTAATTTTATTGTGCAGTTCCTTCCACATGTCCACCATCATTCAAAATACAACTTCGTATTCGTCGTAAAAATTCATTTTCAACTTTTACAAATATGCTTTCTGGTATATTACAACATGCATTTATAATACGTTGTTTTAATTCGCTAATATTTTCAATAGTGGTTTGATAAATTATTTCTTTGATGTAGCCCCATAAAAAGAAATCACAGGCCGAGAGGTCTGGTGACCTGGGTGGCCACAATACTGGTCCTCCACGACCAATCCACTTGTCTACGAATGTAGAATTCAGCCAATTTCGAACATTTGCAGAAAAAGTGTGGTGGCGCACAGTCTTATAAAATAACATTCATAACCGTCTAATAAAATTACACTATAATTGAAAATTAACTTACTTTTTTGTATTTCCCATCTCATAAAAACCTGAAGTTAAATTTCTAATGTCTTAAAACATCGCCGATATCGTTTCTCGATGCCGTAAGTTGTGACGGAAAACTATTGTCCAGAATTTGGGCCTGCCGCTTCTGCCGCTTTTGCCGCAGACCCTTGTATCGGTTACAAGGGGCAGTTCTAAACACGTGCCACTCCAAGCACCGTCGAGACCGCCTGCGGTTTTTCCTACTTTAGCAGGTTTGCTTGCTCCGAAAACGAGTAAACTTTTAGACGCAATATCTCAAAAACCATTTGAAAAAAGTAGGTATATTATAGGTTGATGAATTTGTCTGGAAACGCACTATCAAGTAATTAAAAAAAAAAAAAAAAATATAATTCTATTTAAAAAAACGAACGTGACCTTCATATCTCTTTAAACAATAATGTTACAAAAAATTTAGCACGGCCAAAAGATGTGTCCCTTTGTACCATATAATTTCATATAAAAAAATTTTCCCTACCTCCAATATATTAGGAACTAATGGACTGTACATGATTTCGGTGGACACCCTGTAGACTGTGGATGTTTATATAGTAAAAATATGTTAAGGTGTGGAAATAACATATGTGAAATATGAAAATCTTGTGTATGAACATATGCAGAAATATGTACCTATAATGTACAGGGTGATTCTCTCGCTAAGGAACATAATGCAACTGTCGCCGTCTAAACATCGCAGCGGTAACCTTGTTACTGAAAAGGGCCAAACCCTTGGTCGTCGACTTCTTAATAGCCCACTAATGGTTTGGGCCTTTTCAGTGACCAGGTTACTGCTGTGATCCTTTAGAACAGGGGTGGCGAACTGGGGCTCCCGATCTTGAAGTCGCTTGTTCCCCGCGCGGCTTTCTCCGCCAAGCTGTCAGACAGCGATCCCCCACCATATACCTGCTCCTTCACTCTGCTGAACTCATACAGTGTATGTAGTGGTGACTATAAATAGAAGGTAATAGGCAAGCGATGGTGTGTTGACGAATCCGGTGAACAAAACGGAGACAGTAAATGCTATCCATTCGAAATCGAAAACAGCACCTGCGTATTCCAAAACTAAGAAAAATGTAATCGAGGCGAAAAATTCGAAAAAGCCTAAAGAATTTACGGACTCGGGTCAAACACATGTTAAACCGGCAAAGTGCAACGGGTGCGGTGATTATCATTGGCGTACGGAGTGTCCTTTTCTTAAAGCCATTTGTAATAAGTGTAAAAGGAAGGGACACATCGCCAAAGTTTGTCGTTCAACGCGAAAAGATAACTGTTACGCGGGACAAACAAAATACTTAACAATAAAATCGATTTCGAGCACTCAACACGGGCGTCGCATATACGTAAACGCGACGGTATTGAACAAAATTTTGCGATTCCAATATGATACGGGATCGGATGTCACGATAATAGGGCGAAATGACTGGCATCGGATAGGTCGACCAACGCTCTCGCCGGGCATTAGAGTTTCACATGCCGGCGGGGATAACTTCGCGACATGCGGATGTTTTCGAAGCACCGTGGCTGTTCAAGGTCATACAGAGGAGATTGAAATTCATGTATCCGTTCGTAGGGACTTGAATCTTTTGGGCTTGGATAGTATAGACAAATTTAACTTGTGGGATTTGTCGCGAATGGATCGCGACAGGACGAGTCGAGTCGCGGTGATTCGAAAACAAAAAGACGAGACGGAAAGCGGAATCGCGTCACAGGAAAAGGAGTCGAGGCA
Source organism: Perdita meconis (assembly GCA_030770465.2). Lineage (NCBI taxonomy): Eukaryota > Metazoa > Arthropoda > Insecta > Hymenoptera > Andrenidae > Perdita > Perdita meconis. The sequence goes on along the minus strand of JASKOS020000036.1, from coordinate 627,370 downwards.
ACCGCGAACTGACAAGAGTAAAATAGCAACAACTACAAATACGGAACTTCGCAATGCGTTCCCTGATTTATTCTGCGACAAATTAGGTACTTGTAAAGATTTCGTTGCTAAATTCCGCCTCGCATCCGACGCGAGAAATGTTCAACTTCCGTGCCGACCAATTCCATACGCGATGGAAGCGCCGCTTAAGAACGAAATTCAACGTCTTCTAACCTCGAATGTTATCGAATCGGTAGAGATTTCTGATTGGGCCACCCCAATTGTAATAATAAAAAAAGCGGACGGAAATATTCGACTGTGTGCTGATTATTCGACAGGGTTAAACAAAGCGTTAATAGACGATAGGTACCCACTACCGAATGTGGAAGATGTATTTTCGAAACTTCATGGCAACCGATTTTTTAGCCAGTTAGACTTGAGCGACGCATACTTACAGATTCCAATTGCCAAAGCACACCGCGATTACACTACTATAACCACGCCGATGGATTTATTCCGATATAAACGTTTGCCATTCGGAATTAAAATGGCGCCGGCCATCTTCCAAAGAGCCATGGATCAGACACTGGCTGGCATTAATGGAGTACTGGTGTACTTGGACGATATACTGGTTGTAGGACCAACATGCGAAGAACACAACAAACGCCTAGAAGAGTGTCTTCGGAGATTGTCGGACCGAGGACTCAGACTCAATCTGGCGAAATGTAAATTTCATATGAGTGAAGTTAAATTCTTAGGCTTCATTGTGGATGCCGGCGGTATCAGAGCTGATAGCGAACGAACTTGCGCCATCGCAAACATGCCCACACCAACGAATGAGTCGGAAGCAAAAAGTTTGTTGGGTATGACTAATCATTATGGCAAATTCGTACCCCGTCTACATGAACTAAAACAACCTCTGGAAGAGTTAACTAGGAAGAATGTAAAATGGAAATGGGGCCCTAAACAAGAACGAGCCCTAAAGGAAATAAAAAGGATCATGCTGAGTCCAATGTTACTAGGACACTACGATCCATCCAAAACCCTCATCGTTGCTGCAGATGCCAGCGCGACAGGCACCGGTGGAGTACTATCCCAGCGAAACGAAGATGGGCGTGAATACGTGATTTACCACATGTCACAAAGCTTAACGGATTCACAGAGGAATTACTCCCAATTAGAAAAGGAGGCAATGGCTTTGGCGACAGCCATAGAACGTTTTCATAAATTCGTATGGGGAAGACCATTTGTATTGCAGACGGACCACAAGCCACTCCTAGCTCTTCTACGCACAGAGGACACAAAAGGCCTGAAGACCATGACGGCCGCACGTCTCAAACGATGGGCCATTAGACTTCTCGGGTATAACTTTAAAATAGAATACATCAATACGCAAGATTTCGGGAAAGCGGATGTATTGTCAAGACTCGTCGAGGATTTTCGCAAGGACAACGCTGAAGAACTACAGGTGGCATCCGTGCAAATGGTTGAAACAGAAGTGCGACAGATGAAGGATGCCATTTTGGACAAATTCGGACGACAAATACAAACAAATTTGCAAAAAGAAACGGTACGAGATCCGGAGTTGAAAATCGTGATGGAAGCGATATCGAAAAACTGGAATCTGAAACTAACCCGACGCAGTGACTACCAAATACAGCAAATGTCGCCACTCTATAAGTATTGTAGAGGGTATACTGATGTTCGACGATCGAGTTATAATACCATCGGGAATGCGCGAACAGATATTAAAAACACTTCATCTTGGCCATCCCGGAGTTCGTCGAATGAAGCAGCTAGCACGAGAATTTGTGTACTGGCCTGGAATGACAAAGGACATTGAAAATTTCGTCCAACAATGCAATCCCTGCGCACTCACAAAAAAGATGCCACCGAAGGTGCCACGGTGTCCATGGCCGCCAGCGACCAGACCTAGAGAGCGCATACACATAGACTTTGCAGGTCCGATCAACAACCAATATATTCTCGTCTTCGTCGACGCATATTCGAAATTCATGGATATAGCGTTGACGACGACAATCTCTGCGGAACGTACAGTAGAACTGTGTAGAGAGGTGTTTAGCCGATACGGTCCGCCGGAGATGATCGTGAGCGACCATGGCACCCAATTCACGTCCAATCAGTTCAGAAAATATTGCGAGGAGAAAGGGATTACTCACCTCCTGTCACCTGTCGGACACCCCCAATCAAACGGTTTGGCAGAAAGGATGGTAGATTGTATAAAACGTGCAATCAGCAAGGAATCTACCAATTGGAAAAAGGAAGTTTACGAATTTCTGTACAGCCACCGCTATACCCCGGGTGAAGGTACAGCGGGTGCAAAATCTCTGGCGGAGCTGTTCCTTGGACGCAAGATGCGATCACCGCTTATGGCGCTGCTACCGCCGAAATGGGACACTCTAGCTCTAGCGGACGGAAAACACGCGGACCAAATTAAGGTGCAATTCGACCGCCATCATGGTGCACGTAAACGACAGCTAAAGGTTGGAGACCATGTCGTGGTCCAAATTAGAAATGGTCAGCGAGAACTGGGCCACATAAGAAGAGAAACGGCGAGGAATCATTTTGAAATTACTCTACATGATGGACGTACCATATCGCGTCACATAAACCACATCTGGAAAGGGGGAACAGGCCCCGAGGAGAATATAATGAACGACGAATATCGAGTGCGACCGAGACACGACTGTTGTCTTTGCGCATCACCAACTCGTCGTCCCTCGTCGCGGGGAAGAAATTCACCACCACAAGAAGATGATTCATCATCTCGGGAAGATCGACGTACACACACGGAAGACCCACCGCAACCCGCGACTGAACAGATTGCGAACGAAAGAAGCGACCATGATATTGCACGCGAAACTCCAATAAGATATTCGACTCGCGAGCGAAGACAACCGCTTAACTTTAGATCCGAACGCGAAATCGTATACGGATTGGTAACAATTCCGCAATGTAATTTCTTAAGAGGGAAGGTGTTGGGGCCCGGCACGAGAGCGTGACGGCCCTGCGCGAACGCGCGACCGAAGCGCGACGGCGAGACGCGACGACAGAGTGTGAGATTCATCTCGGCCCGAAATGTGCCACGCATTTTATAACTAGTGTAAAAACCTGAATAAAGAGTTAAGTAAGTAAGTGTAAGATACAAAGAATATGCCCTTATTAAACCTCCCAAAGACCCAACATTCATCATTGAGAAAATTATTATTTTCAATTCCGTCAATCAAGCCTTTAAAAAAAATTTTAATCTTCCTTTATTTTATTAAACATGATGTGAACATTCATTAGAAGACATCGAGTGTTTATTCATTTATAACAATTTTAAATATGTGAAATTGTATGATAACCAGGAATAAAATATCAAAGCTAATACAAATTTTGGATTACCTTCACTTCACCGACAATTATTTCATCGACAATCGTTTCACCGACACGACTTCATCGACACCTCACTTCGCCAACACCTCATTTCACCGACAATATTAACTCACCGACAGTCATTTCCCCGACAATCATTTCCCCGACAATCATTTCCCCGACAATCATTTCCCCGACAGTCATTTTCCCTACAGTCATTTTCCCGACAGTCATTTCCCCGACAATCATTTCCCCGACAGTCATTTTCCCTACAGTCATTTTCCCGACAGTCATTTCCCCGACAATCATTTCCCCGACAGTCATTTTCCCTACAGTCATTTCCCCGACAGTCATTTCCCCGACAGTCATTTTCCCGACAGTTATTTCCCCAACAGTCATTTTCCCGACAGTCATTTCCCCAACAGTCATTTCCCCGACAGTCATTTCACCGGTAGTATACCGAGTTTTGCCGACAATGTGTACATACAAACCATCAGTTTCTATTTAATACAGTATTCGTCTTATGATTGTGCGGTATAGACGTGCTGTGTGCCTAAGTATTAAACCTTATAAATTCTGGATCGAGTCGTAATGCTGTGGAACAAGAAGTTCAAATTCGTTCCTCTATTCGCGGGAAAACAAAAATCTGTATCAGTGGTTTTGTATATAATAAATCCAGAAACAGGGACAATTTATACTACTGGACGTGCGAAAGAAAAGGTGAGTCGGGAAAATAACTGTCGGGGAAATGACTGTCGGGGAAATAATTGTCGGGGAAATGATTTTCGGGGAAATGATTGTCGGGAAAATGACTGTCGGGGAAATGAGTGTCGGGGAAATGACTGTCGGAGAAATGATTGACGGGGAAATGATTGTCGGGGAAATGATTGTCGGGGAAATGACTATTGTCGGCGAAGTGAGGTGTCGGCAAAGGGAGGTGTCGATGTAGTCGTGTCGGTGAAACGATTGTCGATGAAATAATTGTCGGTGAAGTGAAGGTAACCCCAAATTTTATAGTATTTAAAAGACAGGACAAATTACTATTCAGATATCATTTCTACTGCGCCCTTGAAAATACGAATATGCGTAAACATCCGTTGTTTGCTCATTAGAAACTACATGTATATAATTAATTATCTCCCTTGATCGTAGGGTCGAAATACCAATACGTCAAATGCAAGAATACAAATGTAAAGGTGCATCTCCACCAATGCCGCGAACTGTTCACCGTCACGAACCAAGTATTTGGAGTAATAATATGTATAAAGATAAAGGGATTGCGTAATGATTATAGAAAGTTTCCACACAAACATTGTGTGCGAACAGTGCTCACGAACTGTTGGCTGGTGTACACGCAGCTTAATAGAGCACGTATCCTAATCGGGCAATACAATTCGAATTCAGGCATGATGCAACACCCTGTTTAATACATGCGATATCTGGAAGGCTGTCGGAATACCATTGCGTATACCGGTCGATCAACTGATTAATCACGATTACGACGCGGCGGCACAGTTGGATGAAAATCAAAGCGGCCAACAGTCGTGAGTCGATCAGCCCAGTCAGAAATTAATAGATCAAATGAAAGCAAGGGCAGCCAATGATAGGGGCTTGAAGTGGCCAACCAAGATAGTAAAACAGGAGGTAAAACTGGAGGTAAAACTGGCCAACCAAGGAAGACAAACGTTCAAATGAATGAACGTTTCTGTGAATCTGTGATTAACCTCGCCCACGTTCGGTTGAGATTCACAAATCCTAAACTATTCAAGTTGAAAATTTTACGTGGAAAATTTTTTAAAATACCGAATATTCGAAATATAGATACATTGATGTGTGCAAAGGAGAGGTACATGATTTTATATAAGACCAAAAATATTTTATCGCAAAATATTCTATTGGAGTTCGAGGTCAGCAATAAAATGAAAAATTCTGACTCTATTTGTTTATATCTACAGCGGAATTTTGATAAAAGTGTAAAAATTTGGGATATAGGAATATCTCGGAGAGGTATAGCTGATCTCCATCGGTGCTAGGTCAAACCCTGACCTAGTGGTAACTTGAGTTGTCCAATACAGTCACAGTTACTCTCTGAATCTCGAGGGTCTTTACAAGCAACAGACGGTTTGTCAACGCTTGAAAGGGCTAGGTCAATGACCTATTTCAATTATTTGCTTCCCCATATACTCATATGACTCTTCCTCCCTGAATCATACTATGAACTTAGAGATTTGTATTTATCGCTAAAGTTTCAAGTTTTTGGTATTCGTCATTTTTCACTTTTTCCGTGATTTCCGTGATTCCGAATGCTTGCAACTCAGATAAGACGCGTGTGTTCCGAGAAAGTTTAATTTATATAAATATACAGTATGTTTAAGATGATAGAAAAACGATAATAAATCCAGAAAGAGTTCGGATGTTAGTGTGGTTGAACAAGAATTGGGATTAGATATTTTTCTACATTATTCTATCTACTTTTGTTTGCATTTCTTTTTTAAACTACGATCAATAAAGATTTCATGGAAAAAATTTTGTAGCTTCATTTTAGTCATAAAACAACGTATTCTTGTTAGAAACTAAGGTAAGTATTTGAATTTTCGAATTTCAAAACATTCAAGAATTTTGATTCCAGTTTTAGAAACTTGAGAATTAAGTTCGTATCCACCTCTAGATTATTTATATAAAAATAAGGAAAATTACACTTTTTGCCTGTAATATTTTTTACTTCGATTTGAAATTGCTGTATATTTTGAACACTTTGTATAAAAGAAGCTTTAATTCGTGTTGCGTACCGAAGTTGGGCAAGGTAAGTAGGTGAGGACCTCGAGTATTCAATTAACTCGAAGAATTACATTTATTGCACGCTTATGCTAGTAATGCGTAACATTACATAGTGTTGTCTTACAACGCTAGTACACATCTGAGCACGTGCAAGTCGTTAGCGTAATTGAGCGTGTGGACACTTTTTCGCGATACCTATGTTTTCGAAGCAGCACTCTCTCTTACGTTGTTTCCTACCGCGCGCATATTTCAATTAAATTACACCTGCATAGAGTAACGTATACAGTTGTTGACCCCCCAATACAATGATTGACCCTTTCAAAAAAAGTAAAAAATATAGTATAATCCTTTTCTGATACAGTGAAATATTAATTGTATTCGAAACAAGAATATTTGGATCATTGAAATATACATATACAGGGTGGGCCATTAAGTTGAGTGGATATGAAAAATTCACAAAAAAAAAGAGCAGTATCATAACTAATATATATTTAAATTGAAGTAAACAAATGGGCAATTTATTTTTTAAAAATAACATCATCCAGATGTGCGCCTTCTTGACGCAAACACTCTTCAAATCTGGACTTTAAATTTGTGAAAACTCGCTGGCACATTGCACGTGGAATAGCAGTCATTTCCTCACGAATATACGTCTTCAGTTGGGCTAGCGTGGTTGGCTTATTGGTGTAAACGCAACTCTTCAAGTATCCCCAGAGCAAAAAATCACAGAGGGTCAGGTCTGGACTCCTGGGAGGCCAAGGAATATCCCCTCGACGCGATATCAGTTTTCCTTCAAACATCCCATTTACGACTGCCAATGACTCGTTAGACGTATGGCATGTCGCGCCATCTTATTGAAACCATGTCCGCGTATTAAATGCTTCAAATTCATGCAGTTGTGGGAAGAAAAAATTTCGTAACATTGTTGTGTAGCGTTCAGAATTTACTGTTACAGTCTGGCCTTGCTCATTCTCAAAGAAATAGGGACCGATGATTCCTTGTGCTGAAATAGCCGCCCAAACTGTAATTTTGGGCGAATGTAGGGGCTTTTCGTGTTTTGATTTAGGATTGTGTGGGGCCCAATAACGACAATTCTGTTTATTGACGTGCCCATTTAGGTGAAAATGAGCCTCGTCAGAAAAAAGAATATTGTTCAAACTTTGAAAGCGCTCCAACATTGTTTGGACAAAAACGTGGCGTAAGTTAGGATCATTGGGATTCAATTCCTGCACTAATTGAACTTTATACGGGTTCCACGTTCCAAAAGTTTTTCAAGGTAAGAGTCATTCCTTGTTTCATCATACTATTTGAATAATATAAAATATTAGTTATAGAGACATGATAAGCCATAAGAATGAGCTTCAAAATGCCTTGTTCAGAAATTTAAAAATAATGTCCCAAGCTGAGATTTTTATATTATTCTGGAAGGACACGGAAGGTGGTAATATGGACCGTACTGGTATTTTTAACGTCGATGAAAGTAATCTCAGCGTTGTGCAGTCAAAACAAGGTGAAACAGTTGGACGAAAAGGAAGAAAACAAATAGGTGCTCTTATTGCTACGAAGAGGGGAAGAATCGTGACTGTTATTGTTATTTAATTTTTTTGCTTTAAATACTTCTTAACTTTTGCATGTAATTGCTACAAACATAAAGAAAACTTTCTTTTATATTAAAATACACAATATGTACAAAAACCCAACTGTTTGTTACGGGTTTTTTACCTCTTCAGCTCCGGTCCATATTATCACCCCACTTTCTTACAGCACCGTTTCGACACTGTTTCGCAAAAATGACTATAACTTCACAATAATTAAATTTTCACGCTAAACAATTACAGATACAGTATCTCAGATCCCTAAGCTACCTGTTTCATTTTGTGTTCCTGATCTTTTTACATTCTTAAACTCCCCTACGAAATTTTTACATTGAACAATACGAATGAGTGTACAGGATGTAATATCTAATATCAATATCTTCGTTAAATACTTTTTTTTTTCTTTATTCTTCATTCTAAATCAAGTTGGCATTTGATTTAGAATGAAGAATATTTTAGTTTGTCTTTTTTTCTTCTCGTGTCTATTCTTAATTTGAAAGGTCACTGAAATTTTTTACACATTAACACATGTTTTTATAATGCAACATTGTAGCAATCGTCAAGAGAAATTTAATGACCCGCAACATTATGACCTTGAAATGATCTTGTATGAACAAGTCACAATAAAAAAAAAGGGCTTCAAAATTGGACATTCTTTTGCTTTCTGTGCAAAATGTTTCTCATATAAGAAATGTTCAAAATGATTGGCATTTACATCGCAGGAATTAAGTATTACTAACCATTATTGTTAGACATTCGCGACATCTGTATGTGTGTATGTGTGCGAGCTTTTGTGTGAATGGCGCCTAATGTTCTTGCGCGTATAATACAATGTGTGAAGCATGTGCGGAGTTTTCCTTATCATGTAACAAATGCTCAGTTTAGTTCATTTCTTTGTAACCAAATGGAAGGTATTTACTTTTGTTAAAACCACATGTATTTCATTTAAAATATATTACGTGCAACAATTATTATAATATTATTTCGATCTTCCGCCATTTAAAATTAAAATCAATAATGAAAAATTTTAGTATTAAATAAGTATCAAATAATAAATTTTGTCGGTTCGAACTTTAGGGTCTATTTCACCCCTTGATACTAAAAGCATATCAAAAAATTGGTTTACCGTAATTACCTTGTGTCCAGTATTAGGTTGAAACAGTTTGAAGCAGGGTTTGAAAAGCTTTTGAAATTTTTTAGGGGGAATACATTCTCACGTTAAAAGGTTTTAATGAGAACAGAGGAAGAAGGGTTTCTAAAACTAATACAACTAACTAGGGTTACTAAAACTAATAATGAATGGAACTTATACAATATGAGTAAAAATTTTTCTGTAACAAGAAGAGATATTTTGTTTGTCAGTATTGAAAAAAAAAGTTCTCAATCATTGTAACAAATAATAAATACTATTTGATGAATAGTACCACAACAATATGAAATAATTATTATAATTAAATTAATATTTTAAATATGCCTTTTTAACACTAAAGTTCATATTTATAAAATTTAGAAAATACTGGCTTGTAAAATTGAATTAAATATGATTATACTATTACAGTTATAATACTTTCACACTAAATTGCAGCAGTTAAATAGATATATAGATTCATATACTCTATTATAGAAACATATGCATTATACAGGGTGTTTGGGATAGTATAGGCAAGCTTTGGAGGGGTGATAGATCACGTAAAAACAAACAAAAAACTTCTATATGACTTGGGTCCAAAACTCAACCATTTTTGAAAAAAACTATCATAAACATTTAAGCTATAAACCACTATAATTCAAAATAGGAACGTTTTTCGTAAGCAATTTCTTCGCTAAAATAAAGATTACGATCTTGTTAATCCAATAAGTACAGTAACTATGATATTGTTACCTCGTATCGCAAAAAAATAGTATTTTTCTAACCCCTTAAATTATTGCGATATTAAAGCGTAATTTAGGGGGTTAGAAAAATACTATTTTTTTGCGATACGAGGTAACAATATCATAGTTACTGTACTTATTGGATTAACAAGATCGTAATCTTTATTTTAGCGAAGAAATTGCTTACGAAAAACGTTCCTATTTTGAAATATAGCGATTTATAGCTTAACTGTTTATGACAGTTTTTTTAAAAAATGGTTGAGTTTTGGACCCATGTCATATAGAAGTTCTTTGTTTGTATTTACGTGATCTATCACCCCTCCAAAGCTTGCCTATACTATCCCAAACACCCTGTATATGCATATATGCATTACTACTACTAATGCATCTACTGCATTAAAGAATTTCCATGTATTTTAGTTAATTTTAATTATAAAGAATATGTTATTTGGTTATTATTTTTGAAAAGTGTTGGGTTCTATTCCATACTTGCTATAAAACTAGTAATTATTTATGTTACACTTTTCATAGCTTGTAGCTTCTATTAAACAAAAATATGAATAATGTAACATTATATGGATAAATAAAAGTAATACTTAATTAACCGCTATTTTTTTGTTTTTCCTTATGAAAACGTTATCAATAAACGTTTCAAAATAAATTGTTCTCGTGGAACTTGTATCATACAAACTCTCAAACATGTATTCCATAAGAACAGCGTTTAAAGAAGTTGTAAAGAATAGCATTACTTTCCATAAAAATGCCACAAGAAAAAATATTTTCTTAAGTGAAACATGAGTTGGAATAAAATTTTTTCAAAAACGAAAGATAACAATTTATTTCGATCCCTAGTTTGAAGTACATATATTAGTATTCGCAATTAATTACGTAAGGGTTCACGTCCCATTGAAAAATTGGGACAGTTAATAATACTCTACTATAGATGTGACAGTAGTTAATTAGAAGGAACAGGACTGTCGGAAAGGAATGACAGAAGATGAAAGGGAAGCAGAGATAAGAAGGGAGCTTTAAATCTTTCCACTATCGTCTTGGTGACCGCAGACTCGCAAACAATTCACCGTTGAAAATGCTAATTCGACAGGGTGGAAGAAAAGCTGGTATTCTGTCGGGCCAGTAGGAACGGGAGCTTCATTGATTTCACCGGTTTATTCAGCGAGAACAGACGTAAATTATATTCGTAGTTGAGCGCAGACTGTATTTACATATTAAAGAAGTGCCAGTCGTGGTTCCACAGAATATTAATACTGCTTGGGGCTGTGGATAAGTGGCAGACCTTAAGGGTCAGGGCGCACGATTGCCAGAATTATGGCTGTGTCCAGGCCCTGGAAGTGTTTCCTGCGATAAATAATGGTCTGCTGACAGAAAGTATCAGGGAGAGAAAGAAACAGTTGAATAGTAAGTTTGTGATAACTGACGTGCTTTCCGGAGAAAGAAGACTTAACTCGGAGCATCAAATAAATCTGAAAGGATTTATGCAATCGATTCTGACTCACCTTTGAATTCTAAGAGAAAACAAAAATTAAATGGTTTTAGAAATATATTTACGGTGGTTGGGGTTCGATTGACATAAACATTTTTAAAAAACAGACTCAAATCTCAAAATCCAAAAATACTCGATAAAAATAAGTCAAAAATTTTTTTTCATTTTTTTCGAAAAATATGTTTAAAAACAAAAATTTTGAAAAAAATCATCGAAATCGGTTCAATTTTCAAAAAGTTACAGGTAATTGAAAAAAAATATCAAATTTTTGAAAAATTCATATCTCACAAACTATTAGCCAAAAAAATTTGAAAAAAATCATGGAAGCTCCTTTGAATGAGTACTAAAACCTATTAAAAAGCAAAATCGAAGACCCAAAGGTTTCCGATAGGCCGATTTGGCGTGGAATGTGCCATTTATAAAACGTTTCTAAGTGAATATTATTTGTTGTCATGTAGTTTATAACGAAAAAAAAATTATGTCTTTGTGTGGGGGCACGAGCTATGTCAAAGAGTTTGGAGTATTTCCACAAATACATATCTTACTCACTAGGCTACGAACAACATTAAAGAAACAGTTGATGTTTCTTTAAATAAGAGGACTACACATTTTCATTTGAGAAAATTAAAATTCTAACTTGTACTTACATACATTATTCTCTCCAGTGCAGAAACATTAAAAATTACATAATACATTCACGAGGTTATGGCGAACGATTGATGGTGGTACATGTGCAATATTAGAGCTTACGTGGAGGAGGAGATTAAAGAGGTATTAATTGTGTGTGGAGGACGGGGTGAGGTTCAAGTGACTGGTGAAAGTGCACAGAAGGTGGGCAAGTGAAGGCAGTTGAGGGGGTGCAGAGTGCAAAGAAGGTTGCTCAAAAGAAATAACAACCGAAAAGTGAGGTTAAGATGTAAGCAGCATTAGCTGTAGAGAAGAAGCGCGGGAAAGGACGTCCACCAAAAGTGGAGAAGCTTGCGGAACGCGACCGACAGATGTCGCTGAAGAACTACACGTGTGGGGGCAAGGAAAAGGAAGTTAACGTTTCGTCCCGGGATCTGCTATTGGACTCGTCAGTAAGGCTTGCTAGCAGATCCCTGCCTTAGACGCGGTAAACTAAGAATCGGGAAACTTTTATATATACGAACGGCGATTGAATCAACCAGAAGCGCGAAACGTAAACCTTGCCACAGCGCCGGGAATCTACCCTGGTGGCAAGGGCGTCAATGACTCATCCCCACATCACTCCCCCCCAATGAACCGACAAGCAATGGCGCGGAGGGAGTGATTAATCTACAGACAGAAGGTTGCGAACAATGTTCGTTTTTACGGGGTCACCAATGTGGGGGGAAACGTAACTTCCTTTTCCTTTCCCCCACATTACGTGTGGGGATGAGTCATTGACGCCCTTGCCACCAGGGTAGATTCCCGGCGCTGTGGCAAGGTTTACGTTTCGCGCTTCTGGTTGATTCAATCGCCGTTCGTATATATAGAAGTTTCCCGATTCTTAGATTACCGCGTCTAAGGCAGGGATCTGCTAGCAAGCCTTACTGACGAGTCCAATAGCAGATCCCGGGACGAAACGTTAACTTCCTTTTCCTTGCCCCCACACACGACAAGCATCGAATATAACCTCAACTCTCAAAATTATACAAGCGGGATGAAAACAATGCGCACACCTATCAAAAAGACAATTCAGAAAGAGACAGACGAAATGAAAGAATTGGAAAATGACGACTTGGAGCAAGGTGAAGAGGAGGAGGTAGAGAGAGAAGAATACGGGTTTGGGCAGGAAGACATTGAAAGCAGAATATGCAAAAAACTTGAGGGAAGGCTGATAAAAGGGGTAGCGGAAGAACTAAGAAAAGAAGTGAGAGATTTAAAAGAAGGATTGCAAGAATGGCTGAAACTAGAAATCAATAGAGTAGAAAGGGAAATGGAAATAAGAGAAGAGAAATGGAGAGAGGAGAAAAAATTACTAATAGGAAAAATTAAAGAGCTAGAGAGGAAAGCAGAGGAGGAAGAGGATGAGCTAAAGGAATGGAGAACAGAGATGGAAACAAGAATTAGGAACCTAGAAGGAGAAAGCGGAATCACAGAATTAGAGGAGAGAATGGCAGAGATGGAGTGGGAGATAGAAATTAAAGACAGAAAAGAAAGAAGACAGAACATCATAATTAGAGGCGAAACAATGACAGGGAAAAATTTGATAGAAGAGGTGAAAAAATTTCTACAAGGAAAAATGAAAGTAAATGTACCGGTAATTAGGGCTAACATAATTAGAAAAGGGAAAAATGGAGGATAGGAAATTATAGCAGAACTGGAAAACAGAGGAGCGAAAATGGAAGTAATGAAGGCAAAACATAATTTGAAAGGAAGCAAAATATTTGTGAACGATGACAACTAAAAAGGAACGAGACATACAAAGAACATTAAGAGAACTAGCAAGAGAAGAAGCAAGAAAAGGAAGTAGTACCAAAGTCGGATACCAGAAACTAGATATAAACGGTACATGGCTGAAATAGAATGAAACAAAATGTAAACTAGAAGCAGTAAATTTTCGGCAAACACCAAAAAAGGGGGAGGAGACCAAAAGATAGATATGCTGATATGGAACATAGCAGGAGCAGGCACGGTGAATAAAGCATGGAAGCTCCTGGAGAAATGCGACATAATTATATTACAAGAAACGTGGATGGAAACAAAAAATGAAAAAGCCAATCAATAGGTTGGACATAGGTTTCAGATGGTGGACAAAAGGAGCAGATCGTGAGAAGAAAAAAGGAAGAGCCAAAGGAGGACAACTAATGGGAATAAAGAAAACTCTCAAGATAGATAAGGTGACAGAATGGGAATTCGGAATGATAATAGAGGGATGGGGAAAAAGAAAGAGGAAAATAATTTCAATTTATAATAACGTAGGAGTACGAAAAGTAAAAACGGCTATGGAGAGACTGTTAGAGGATGGAATAAAGGAAGATGAGGAACTAATCATCGTTGGTGACTGGAATGCGAGAATAGGAGAGGAACATGCCAGCACAGAAATGGAGGAGGAAGAAAATTGGACAAGAAGATCAGAAGACAAGGTGTTAAATAAAGAAGGTGAGAGATTACTGGCGATAATATGCCAGGAGTTTTGACTTATGGTGCTGAATGGTAGAGAAAAGGGAGACGAAGAGGGAAATTTCACATATATAGGACCAAGAGGATCCTCAGTCGTAGACTATGTCATTGTGAAAGAAGATGATGAAGAAAGTTCAATAAAAAAGGTCAAGGTGGAAAAACACGAAGAATCAGACCACCTGCTAATTATAGTGACATTGAAGCAAGTAGAGGAAAAGCGAGAGCAGAGTACAATACCAGAGGGGCCAAAGTGGATATGGAAAGAAGAGAGAAGAGAAGAATTCCAGGAATGGCTAATCGAAGAGTGGCAGAAATATGAAGAAACAAAGGAAATGAAGAAAATAGAGGATAAGATGAATAACCTTACAACCATAATAAAGAAGGCAGCAGATAAGGCGAAGATGAGAAAAGAAACTACAAAAGGATCGTGGTACACCAAAGAATGCAAAGAGGAAAGGAAAAAAGTATTAAAACTACTGAAGAAGTATTACACCTCAAGAAAACCAGATGATAGAATAAAACTAGTCGAGGCAAGAAAAAACTTAAAAAAGAAATACAAACAGAAAGTACAGGAATGGAGAAACAATAATTGGAATAAGGTAGAACAAAGCAGGGATATAGTAAGCTCCTGGAAAGCGATAAAAAGGTTCAGGCAAAAGAATAAGAGAATGGATGGAGAAATTAACAAAAATAAAATGGTAGAACATTTCGTAAGGATGCTGAACGGAAGTACACAACAAGAGGAGAATAGAGAAGAAGAGAGCACACGAGAGCAAAAAGAGGAGGAAGAAGAGGAGAGAGAAGAAAATCGGGATTTAAATGAAGACAGGAGAAGTGAAAAAAGTAATTAGCAAAATGAAAAACGGAAAAACGCCGGGCGAGGATGGATTGACAGTGGAATTCTTTAAGGCATTAACTATAGAAATAGGTACAGAGTGGGTAGCTGGGCTAAATGAACTATGGAGAAAAGGTAAAATCTGCAAAAATTGGGAGTCAAAAAATATTTTGCCTAAAATTTACTGATGATGCGGTAATAATAGCGGACAATAAAGAAGACCTGAAAGAGATGCTACATTGGCTGGAAAAATATACCAAAAAAAAATGATCTGGAAGTGAACGCTGGGAAAACAAAAATCATGATATTCAGAAAAGGAGGTAGGAAATCAAAGGATGAGAGATGGAGCTTCAAAGGTAAAGAATTGGAAGTAGTGAACAGATATAAATATCTTGGGGTGTGGTTCACAACAAACAATTCCTTAAAAGTACATGTTACAAGACAAGCGGCAAAAGTACAGAAGGCAATCAACGCAGCATGGGGGATAATGAAAAGAGCGAGAATAGGAAATCTAACGAAAAGAATTTACCTTCTGGATATGCTAGTGAGCGCAGCACTGATGTATGGAGTGGAAATATGGGGTTGGCAGGAGTGGAAGATAATTGAAAGGATCCAAAATAAATTCATGAAAATGATAATGAGACTAGACAGAAACACACCTGCCTATATTTGGCGAGCAGAGTCAGGAAGACAAAAAAATAGCAATACAGACTAGAAAGAGGGCAAGCATGTACCTGATTGACATAATGAAAATGAAGGACGATAGATGGCCCAAAATATGTCTGAAGGAAGAAATAAGAGGAATAGAAAATGGAAATCCTACGGTATGGGGAAAAATTTTGAAGAAAGCACTACAAGAAGTGGGGGAAGGATCAGTACTGAGAATTTTGAAGGAAGGCAAGGAGGAAGAGAAACTAGTCTATTTACTAGAAAGAGATCTCAAAATAAAAATAGAACAAAATATACAGGAAGACTGGAGTAAGATTGACAAGTCGAGCTATTGTGGAAAATACAAGGAAAGGAAGACGGACTTTGGCCAAGAAAGTTACTGGATAGAAACAGGGGTTGCGGGACAGCACAAAGAGCAATGGACAAGGCTTAGGTGTGGAAATGTAGGTAGAAGATGGTATGAGGACAGTGAGAATAAGGAATACAGAATGTGCAGACTTTGTGAAAAGGCAGAAGAAACGGTGTATCATATTTGGAAATGCATAGGTATGAATGAAAAGTAGAATGACAGGATGAATGAATGGGTAAAGAATGTACGGAATGAAGACAAGTTAGAGCTCAAAATAGAGGAAATGCTGAAAGGGAAATTGGTGGTGGAGGCCTGTATATTTAGCGACAAATTTGAAAGGCGAGCAATAAATAAACAAAGACAAAATAAAATAAATATATAGTACTAGCATAGAAAAAGAAATAGACTGTAAACATTTCGGGTAGAAGTAACAAAAAACGGACCAAAGAAGTAAAAAGTAGTGTTTTTAAATAAGAATGTATATCCAAAAGTTCCTGATTTAATGTAAAATATGGTAGACAATAAATATTATAATTATAAGATAGTTTATAAGTAATATAAATGTTGAAGCACAAGTACCAAAGAACAACAATGTAAAAATCCAAAAGTTTGCTTTATGTAAAACATGGAAGTGAATAAATATTATTATTATTATATTGAACATAATACATTCACATTATAAAGAGAATGTAAAAATGAAATGTATTTATCACGATTTTGCCCAAAATATTCTGAAAAATTCGGTTTTTGATTTTTTAACTATGGCTACTCTACAAAACAATTTGAAAAAAATTGAAAATAATAGTCGTACTGTTATGTTGCTGCTGTAAAAATAAAAAAGTGGTCACTTTAAAACTTTACTACATAATCTGCATTGTTCAGCATTTTTTAAAGTTTTTTATTTTTCATGCTTGGAATTCGCAAAAGAAAAATCTGGAAGAATTACTAGATGACAATTTAACACGCGCAAAATTTCTTCTAATAACGGAATCAAATGCATAATGCATACAACATATGAAAGTACATATATAAGTACATACAATATTTCTTTCATTCCTTGAAATCACAAATGCTTATCAGTATCTTTGATTTTAATTTCCACCACCTATAGCGCTATGATGTAAAACCAGTCCCAATTGATACAGTCGAATGTGACATGAAATGGTAAGGTGGCACTAGTGATACAAAACACGTTGAACTAAATAGGTTCTTGTCTTTGCTAGTGTTGAACTAAAACTGTTAGATTCCTACTATTTTGCTATGATTGGCCGCTTGGTGCAGCAATTGTACTCGGGGACAACGAAACCCTGGGCGTGAGCACTCTCATTTCCTCTCTGTTAAAACTATCGATAGTTAAGGGTGTCGGATACTGGAGGAGCGACGCGTAGTGGCAGAAAAGTGAACTAACCGGCCCCATGTATTTTTTATGAAACAGTTTTTCAAGGATTCCGGGCACAATAACGGATAAAATCCATAATAACTAGCTGGTTATTGTTGCTCGCTCGAACGCTCGCAAGGGGAGTTATTGTTGCTCGCTCGCTTCGCTCGCTCGCGAGTGGAGTTATTGTTGCTCGCTCGCTCGCGAGTGGAGTTATTGTTGCTCGCTCGCTACGCTCGCTCGCAAGTAATGATGCCTATAGCTATTCATGTTTATTTTGTGTGTGACCCTTTACGGGCCACACAAGGAACTTCCCGATTTGCGAGTTGTAATTTATTATTACCTTTATTAATTGTCGCTAATTAGAAAATTATTCGTATTCGGGGAAATTTAATAGTTTTCTACTTATCAACATTGTTGCTATATATGACGTCGCATTAAACGAACATCTATATATATATATATACATATATGTATTTATCACAATTATATTATTATAATTATATATTGTAATAAATAAATATATATATGTGTGTTATATACATATAAATATAATAATAACGAGATAGGCGAAAAATCGAAATTTCGCAATTACAGCGCCATCTATCGCGAATAAAAAAAAATGTTTGAAATAAAACCTACATATTTGGTGGCGTAGAATCCGAATCTGCAATAAAAAGTAAGGTGGTCCTAATTAAAATTCTAAAGTGACCCCCCGACCCATTACCCCAGGGTGTAGGGGTGAAATTTTTTGACAGGATCAGATGTCCCCCTCCAAACCATCAAACTTTTGTTCAGGATGTTTTTTGATCCGATGCATATTTCTGAAGTTATCCGTGGTGACGGATTAAAATGGGACACCCTGTGTGTGTGTGTGTGTGCGTGTGTGTGTGTGTGTGTGTGTGTGTGCGCGCGCGTGCGTAATATTATTTCAGTTTAGTTATTCGCTCATAAATTTGTATTCTCCCATTTAGATTGCGTTATTGAGTTAAGTTTTCTTTAAAAAACTAAAAAACTACTGGACAGAATTAGAACAAAATCTAATCAGCTCTAAGTTACATTGTGTTAATGTTTGTTAGGTTTTGGGATGCAATCACTGGAATTCTTTTCGCTAAGTTATTAATAATACTTTTAATGATAGAATATGAATACAACTTACAATATAATTATTTGATATTCAGTCTTCGGTGAGAAACCTAACTTGTACATACATTGCGTATCGTTATCGTAAGACGCATTATCACACGTCCAGGCTGAGAGCTTGTCAACGCTAGATTCGCGCGTTCGTAATTCTTTTCAGTTCTACCAACATAATAAAACTCAACACATTGATACACATCGATTGCATCATCAATCATTTTGATCTCGTTATTAGTTTTTTAGAAAACGTTATTACGATTCTCATCTGTATGATGTTATTATATCGAAGATAGCTACAGATATCGAAACAGCGAGGTTGAATGTAGAGCGAAATTTGAAACTCGTTTTATACAGAAATATAAGGTCTGTTTTCTATTCCTGCACTTTCTGAACTAGTGCAGAATCAACCACTTGCTCTCTTTCCATTTTATGAAATAAAAGAAAATAGCGATAGATGAGTTCTGAACTAGTGCAGCCAGTGCAGGAATAGAAAACAGACCTAATATTGTCAAGATTGTAACCGTATTGGTTCCATATATATATATATGTCGGTATATAGGAAACACCATGAACTGTATGGCTGGGATATACGTGAGTTTGCATATTCGTGTGAGTGGATCGCGAGAAACAACGACATCCCCTCCAGAATCGTCGCGCCACGGATCGCGTGATGCGCGACAGCGAATGATAATTACCGAAATGATGGTCCCCTCTATTAATTTATGCGTGCGCAACTATCCCTTCTTGATCGCGATCTCGGGAGCTCGATGCGAGCGGATCGATCGTCACTCTGATTTCGGACGGGAACGGAAACAGTCGAAACGGAGTCCGTTGGGCGAGAAACGGTGCGTGGTCGAAGAATCAAAATGATTCAGTGCGAGAATCAAACTGCTTCTCGCGCTTTCGCCGCGTATGCGCCTCAAACCGAGGAGTCGCGTGTTCAAACCAAGCCGTGGCACAGCCCATCGTAAATTAATAACATCATAATTACATTAAATCAATGCATTGCCTTTGATTCACAAAGTGCACGCGGTTACCGGGAATCTCGGCTTGGGGCGCATACGGAGGCGGGGCGCGAGTCGTAGGTTTCGGTAAATATTTCGTAAAGTCATACAATCTCGCACACCGTTTGTCGCCGAACGAAATATAAAAGTGTTTATAATCGCCGTCATCGACTCCACTCGGAGTCCGCGAGTAAAATTTGATCTTTCTGATTGTTGCGCGACGAACTGTCGACGGATCACGTCGAGGACTGTATCGGCATATCTTGGTCGTGCAGGGGCGAATATAAATTGGATAACGACGAAGGCGGATACGAATTCTCCATCGTTGCCGGAGATCGCTTGGGGATCGCGTCAGACGTGCCTCCTTGCGAACTCTTAGGCATCGCGGTGCATTCGATCTTTGACTTCCCGTTACGAGTGACGGCGTCAAATCATTCGTGATTTGGCACCGTTCTCGGATGCGTAATTCGCACCTGCGGGGTCGGACGATCGACGGAACCGGACACGAATCCTCCATCGTTACCGGAGATTGCTTGGGGATCGCGTCCAACGTGCCCCCTGGCAGACTCTTGGGTCTCGCGGTGTATTCGGTCCTAGGCTCCTCGTAGTCAAAAGGAGTGTCGACGCACCCTTGGTGTGACTCGCCGATTCTTCGCTCGTAAGTCGGCCACATTGTGAGTAACAACGGTGGAATCTGGAAAGGACTGCGCACTCGTTATCGGAGATTGTTTGGGGATCGCGTCTCACGTGCCCCCTTACAGACTCTTAGATATCGCTGTTCAGTTCGGTCTTTAGAACCTCGTCAGTGATTCACATATAAGCTGGTTATTTGCGAATCGGGACGTCTGTGAGACAAGGTCGTGCCCGGAAAGGGTTGTGCTATCGATGTCGGACATCCCTTCGAGCTCCTTCGGCCTCTTGGGGAAGTCTTAGGCATCGCGGTTCAATCAGATCTTAGGGTCGTTGTGGGTTGAATCATTCGCCCGAACTTTCGGACGAACATTCAACGGAGGCAACTCTTGTCGAACGGTCGTCCTCCGCTACGGCAATGTACGGAACGACCGTACGGGACGAGGACGGAGACTAACACGCCGAGTGTGAGAGAGAGAGAAAGAGAGAGAGCTTTGAGAGTGTAGAAGCGCGAATTTTAATATTGGTCCCGGCGATACGAAACAAACGCATCGGTTCGAGCGTTAACTATCAATTCCACTATAAAAGATCGTGATCAGAATATACCAACTTTTTTTTTTTTGCCTCTAACAAGGAGTCCAAGTCTTGTCGTTTCCCCACTCAGTCATTCTCCGCTTTCCAGTGCCTGGAGGCACGAATTCCACCATCGTTCTTTAAATTCGTAAATTCGAACTTTGTTAAAGAATAACGATAATCGAATATCGTTACATTGGCGCCCAACGTGGGGCGATGAATGTCTGAAAAACGAAAAGACTCGACCAAAAGCAAGATAAGTAACGAAACGCGATCAAAATCACGTAAACAACCCAACGTAGTTCCTCCGAGCGATCCACCGGTGGCGGAACCAGCCGCGAACGATTCAATTCAAGCCATTTCGCGTGTGATGAGATCGCCACCTCCAGGGTCCGCGACTGTTGGTGTCCCTCGATCCGGACAAGTCGAATCAGCAAGCGCGCGGGATCGGGCAGGTCAATGCGATGACGCCGAAGCGAACGACCGGTATTTAAACATCATTCGCGAAATGCAAGAGACAATCGCGCGACAGCAGAATCAAATGCGCGAGCTCGAGGAGCGGTTAGCTGCCCGAATAGACGACCAAGCGGTAGAGTCATACGCGGAATTCTCAAAGAAAATTGGCGATTATAAGGACCACGTGTTAAACTGTATGCGCGATATTGAGGAACAAATAGAATCTGCCCGCCAGGAAGGTGCACAGCGTCGGGGCGAAATGCGTAAAGAAATCCGTGAACAGCGGGATCGAATCGACGAACTCACGCGGCAAGGTAGGCGAGATCGCGACAACGGGATTTTAGAACGAAATACCTATGAACGCCAACATTCGGTAGCCCCGTCTACGCGGACAAACGAATCACATAGTTACGAACGTCCGGGCGTTCGACGGGAAACACGAATGACCTCGTTTGAGACGCGATCGAATACGGAAGATCAAACACATTACGATACCTCCTTATCAACAGGACCCCGCGCGTTCGTCGTAAAGCCAAAATTGCCAAACTTTGAAGGAAAATCCACGGAAAAACCGGCTAAGTTTCTCCGCGAGTTAAACGGTTTTCTGCAAGCCGCGCGTGTACCGGACCAGGAATTAAAATTCATCATCACCCAAGCATTGAAGGGTATTGCTGGCGAATGGTGGGATCTTGTATCAGAACAGGTCGAGACATGGGCACAATTTTCGAGGGCATTTTTGGATCGATTCTGGAATAAAGCCACAAAATGGCGAGCCGAGACGACGTGTTTTCCGAAGACGAATTGCGCGCTCAAACCGAAGCATTACGAAATATAGGAGAGGAGGTCGCTCGAATATTAGAACGCGACGATACCGGTGTCATCTCCCAATTCCTTTCTCAATCCAGATTATGGGAAAACAAATTCAGTTTGTTAAATGCTTTAGTAAACCGCGTATCCTTGTTAGAAGAAAACAATTCTGCAACCGCTCACGCAGCACCCGATCACACCCCCGTCTACCCCAGGAACCCTCCCTCTTACGCACCAAATCATGGCAATCCGATCCCTGAAATTCCTAGACATCTTCTAAGTCCCTTCACTCCCGACGTGTCACAATCAATCAAAATCAAAGACGCACTAGAAACTATACCCGTCTTTGATGGATATAAGCCGACAGTTTTCCAATTTTTAAAAGCATGCGACCGTGCAAAATCCATGCTTCACGTTAGGCAAGAACCTCAACTGGTCAAACTTCTAACTAACAAACTTAGGGGTCACGCTTTAATGGTAATCGACGAAAATAACTTTTCAACAATTGCCGAATTTGGTACAAAATTAAAACAATACTTTGCCCCACATAAAACGGTGAATCAATACAAGGGAGAATTAGCAAATATTTTCATGAAACCGGGAGAGAATATGTTGGAATACATCGCGCGCGTTCAAGACCTTCGCTTAGCTATAATAGACGGAGAAACATCAATGTACGGATCTATCTCGCCCAGCACACAAGAAACGATAAATCTAGATACAATGGACGCCTTCGTAAACGGATTACCTTCTGAAGTTTCCATACGCCTAAGAATCATGAATTATCGAAATTTAAACGAAGCATATACGGGAGCAATAAAAATCGAAAAAGAAATCAAGATAGAAGAGGAAAGACTAAGGAACTTTTCGAGCAATCGCAACTTCAAAAAACCATACTCTCCTAATACCTCACTAAATCAGTCACCCATTAACCAACACAGTGTAAACCAATTTCGGGAACGGTCCGCACACCCAAGCCAATTTTCGAATCGTCTTGCCCAAACACAAAATCAAAATAATTATCAAAATCGACCTCTTCATACGCAAGGTCAAAGCAACTATCAAAATCACTCCCCTCAAACTCGAAATAATTACCAATATTCCCCTTACCAAGTACAGAATAACCGCCCTCTGCAAACATATAATTCAAGTAACCGTCCTTTCCAAAACCAAAATTCCCCTCAAAATCATCAATTCCCAACCCCGAATAGAAGCAATCCCTATAACCAATCATATACGCGAACTAATAACCAACCCGCCCCAAACAATCAAACTACTCCCGCTCCTTATTCTCCCAACGTCATGTGTAATTATTGCAAGAAACCGGGACACGTGCTAAAAGAATGCTATAAATTTAAAACGAAAATCGAGTCAGGAGAAATCGTCCCCTACACAAATCAGCAACCGGGAAACGGGAGGACCCACCCGGACAACAATGGCGCGAACCGGAGTGGAGTCCCCTCACAGCGCCAAGACGTCATGAAAATCGAGAAGCCCGATCACCCTCAAAGGGAATTCAGACCAACTGCAAGTACTTCGCAATCAACGACGGTGAAACTGAACGACGACCAATGCAAGAATCCGGCAACATTCTAAAGTCTAGTTATTTAAACCACTTAAAATCAAAAAACTCAAGTGAACCTAATATAAGTCCCTCAAGTAAAAATAATACAAGTCCCTCAAGCGAAAATAATACAAGTCCCTCAAGTAAAAATAATATAAGTCCCTCAAGTAAAATAAGTCCCTCAAGTAAAAATAATATAAGTCCCTCGAGTAAAAATAATATAAGTCCCTCAAGTAAAATAAGTCCCTCAAGTAAAAATAATATAAGTCCCTCGAGTAAAAATAATATAAGTCCCTCAAGTAAAATAAGTCCCTCAAGTAAAAATAATATAAGTCCCTCGAGTAAAAATAATATAAGTCCCTCAAGTAAAAATAATACAAGTCCCTCAAGTGAAAATAATATAAGTCCCTCAAGTGAAAATAATATAAGTCCCTCAAGTGAAAATAATATAAGTCCCTCAAGTGAAAATAATATAAGTCCCTCAAGTAAAAATAATATAAGTCCCTCGAGTAAAAATAATATAAGTCCCTCAAGTAAAAATAATACAAGTCCCTCAAGTGAAAATAATATAAGTCCCGCAAGTGAAAATAATATAAGTCCCTCAAGTGAAAATAATATAAGTCCCTCAAGTGAAAATAATATAAGTCCCTCGAGTAAAAATAATATAAGCCCTTCAAGTGAAAATGATATAAGTCCCTCAAGTGAAATAGCTCCCTCGAGAAATCCAAGCAACATGAATACCTCAAGTGACTCAAGAATTGTCCACGTGCAGATAAACACAATCCGTAACATACCATCGATCCTAATCGTCTCCGCTCAATTAAAAAATAAAACAAGACTTATGCTAGATTCTGGTTCTGAAGTAAATTTAATCAAGAAATCTGCCCTCAACCAAGACGTCGAAATCGATCAAGACGAAATAATATACCTCAGGGGAATAGTTGATTCGAACCTGGCTACCCTAGGGACTGCCATCATAAAGGTCGCGAATCACCCCATCAAGTTTCACGTAGTAGATGATTCATTAGTCATCGATCAAGAAGGAATCCTAGGATCCGAATTTATGGTTCATCAAGCCGCAAACATCGATTTCGCTAACAAACACGTCAAGTGGAAAAACCATTTTATACCTTTCGACGTCCATGAGGAAATAAAAGTACCAAAAAGAAGCTCAGTACCAATTAAAATAAACATCGCGAACCCAGAACAACAAGAAGGTTACATACCCAGAATCGAAGCCAAAGAAGGACTATATTTTGGAGAAGTGTTAGTG
Source organism: Perdita meconis (assembly GCA_030770465.2). Taxonomy (NCBI): domain Eukaryota; kingdom Metazoa; phylum Arthropoda; class Insecta; order Hymenoptera; family Andrenidae; genus Perdita; species Perdita meconis. Next base: position 602,463 of record JASKOS020000036.1, on the reverse strand, counting down.
TCCAATCATTTAGGAAGAGCATATACAAGAATCACAAACAGCACCGACGAGGATCTTACAGTCGAAATACCCACACTAACAATCCACGAATTCGATACCTTACGTAATTCAAACGCAGAGGAAAAGGAAAAATTCATAGGAAGCACATCTTTCGGAAACAATAGCAGATACGATGAAATACTGAGTCTATTAAGGTTGGATCATCTTAACGAAGAAGAATCAAAAAGTGTTAAAAAATTAATAGAGGAAAATCAAGATCGATTCCATTTACCCGGAGAGATATTAGAAGGGACAAATGTACTGCAACATCCCATTCACACATCCGACAATATCCCAGTAAATACACGGCAGTACAGATACCCACCAATACACAAAGAAGAAATGCATCGTCAAGTTCAAGACCTTCTGGAAACTGAAGTTGTAGAACCCTCAGAGTCACCCTACAACTCACCATTGTGGATCGTCCCCAAAAAAGCTGACTCCCACGGCAACAAACGTTGGAGATTAGTAATAGATTATCGAAAACTAAACGACAAAACAATAGGCGACGCCTATCCATTGCCAAACATCACCGAAATTCTTGACCAGCTAGGAAACGCCAAATACTTTTCCACATTCGATCTTGCATCCGGTTTCCACCAAATTAAGATGGCCCCTGAAGACGCACCTAAAACCGCATTCTCTACTCCCTATGGACATTTTCAATTCAAACGTATGCCATTCGGATTAAAAAATGCACCAGCAACCTTCCAACGCCTCATGAATTGCGTTCTTTCTGGACTCCAAGGTTCCGAACTATTTGTTTATTTAGATGACATTGTAATATATTCCAGTTCCTTGCATGAACATGAAGTTAAATTTAACAGACTCATGAAGAGATTAAGAGAAGCGAAATTAAAACTACAGCCAGATAAATGCGAATTTCTGCGACGAGAAGTCATATACTTAGGACACATTATTAGCGAAAACGGAGTGAAACCAGATCCCAAGAAAATAGAAGCCGTAAGAGACTTCCCTCGACCAAAAACCGCTAAAAATATAAAGCAATTCTTAGGATTAGCCGGATACTACAGGCGATTCATCCCCGACTTTTCAAAGGTCGCAAAACCGTTAACCGACCTTTTAAAGAAAGAATCAAAATTCATCTGGGAAGAAAAACAGGAAAACGCTTTTAATATTTTACGAGAAGCCTTAATAACCCAACCTATTTTGCAGTATCCAGATTTCACTAAACCTTTCAACCTAACCACTGACGCCTCAGGATATGCAATCGGCGGGGTGTTAAGCCAAGGTCCAATTGGTCAAGACCTGCCGATAGCCTATGCCTCTAGGTTGTTGAACAAAGCCGAACAGAATTATTCGACCATAGAGAAGGAGTGTCTCGCAATAATATATTGCACCTCCCACTTCAGGCCTTACTTGTACGGACAAAAATTTAACATCATAACCGATCATAAACCTCTCGTATGGATGGATTCAATAAAAGACCCGACATCAAGAGTTTGGAAGTGGAGACTAAAACTAACAGATTACGATTATACAATTCAATACAAACCAGGAAAAACAAACGCTAACGCCGACGCGTTATCCAGGAACCCGCCGGAAGCAAAACTAAATACAATAATCCCACATCGAAACGACACCCTGCGTAAAGAAATACGCAGAACACTAAACAAAGTAACATTGGGAAATTTAAAGAAATTAACACAGGAGTTACTAGGAAAATTTCAGGAGCCCGAAACAAATCTCCAAATCTTCGCGACCCTAATCCTTGAAAAAGTATACGCAGAACCCGAATTCACAAACTTGTATGCGCAAATGTGTAAACTACTAGAGAATACAGGACCTTTCCCTACACTCCTAGAAAATAAAGTAAAAACTGAATTAGAAAATCAACGCACGGAAAAGCGCAAGAAATTAAACATTTACAAATTTTTAGGAGAACTCACGAATCTACAAATCCTTTCAGACACGTTACTACGGGAACACGTATTCAAACTACGCGAAAACAACTTCGAAAATCTAAAACCCGAAAAGATCGAATATTTTTGTCAAATAATGAAAACTAGTGGTCACCTCCTAAGCATCGGAACCCTCAAGGAATCAATTAAAGAGATTTTCTACAAACTAGAAGAGGCAGTCCTAGACAAGAAACTCCCTTCAAGAATACGATTCGCGATACTTGAAATAATAGAAAGGAAAAACAACGGATGGAAACCTCCAGAAGAATCGTCCGAAACCCAAGTCTGCGCACCAATAAGAAAACGAGAAGACGACACCCCGGAATATCTTCCACCCCCAAAACGTGCTGGAGACACCTCCATAGAATCATCCCCTTCCGAGTATGAACGACCGATAACTAGACGAAGGAACCCCAAACCTGCTCTGGAATTAATCAGTCAAATGTCACCACAAACCATTTCATCCGACGAAACACCCCCACCACCCAGGGAAGAAAACCCA
>JASKOS020000035.1:600000-804604 GCA_030770465.2 Perdita meconis | reverse complement strand
TTACACCTTTCTTACTGTGCCAGTTTCTCCGTAAATATAATTCTCACTCCGTCCTACTGTGACGATCCTACCTTCTCTTTCTCTCAAACATTCTCCTAATATCATTCTATCGGTACTTATTTTTTCCTCAATTTTCAAGACACACTTTTTTTGCATTCACTTTTACCGTCTCTCTTCTTGTTTCCTCCAAAACCATTTCCTAGTATACATCTGCCTAAACCTAACAGCCAGCGCACGTTATATCTCTTGGGTCTTTTTATCTTCACACACTCTTTCCATCCTCACACTCTCGCACCATACAAAATCACGCTTTTTAATAAATAGTCTTATGTTATTAAATTAATCATAAGAGTACATTATCATACGTCTAAATCTTGTAAGGAGATAACAAGAATTGCGAAACTTAGTGAAATAATCCTCGAAGGCTTGAAACGCTTTAATAAAAACAAGAATTGCGAATCTCGAGTGGCTTAGCTGCATGTGCATTTAATACTTTAAGTTGATGAGAAAAGGCATAGACTTTTATTTTTGACAAATGAATAAAATATTATTCAATGGAATATTTCTTATTTATGATGTGGAGAATATTCTGTAATAGTAATTAGAAAAGAAGGAATGTAATCCATCATTTTTACGACACTTTTTTTACTAATTTCGTGAAAACAAAAGGCTGAACTTCAGTTAACAATCTTTTAGACAAAAGTTAATCAATTTCCAAGGTATTAATAATTAAAGCTTCTTGTAATGAAAACGGTCAGAAATATTGATCCTTTCTTATAAACTTGTTTATTGGAACGTACTTACAAGGGAACATTTCGAACCCGGAAATTCAAAAAATTATGCAATTTCGGGTATATGTAGAGTATGTGTAGGTATGTATTTCGCAATTTTTTTGCTGCCTAAATTCACTCTAAGGGGATGGAACTATGTACCCTTCGAAAATTTGGCTATTTTTTCGATTCTATTTTATAACTCGTGAACTATGAGAGATAAGAAAAAGCTTTTGAGACAAAAGTTACTTCTTTCAATTATATCTACCAAATGGTAAAAGACTGATTAAAAGTTATTAATATTTTTGTTTATAACTATTTCTAATTGTTTAAACAACCGATCAATCTTTTACCATTTGGTAGATATAATTAAAAGACGTAACTTTTATCTCAAAAGCTTTTTCCTATCTCGCATAGTTCACGAGTTATAAAATAAAATCGAAAAACAACCGAATTTTCAAAGGGTAGTTTCAACCCCTTAGAGTGAATTTGGGCAGTAAAAAAAATTGCGTAATACATACCTACACATGCTCTAGATATGGGATGTTCCCTTGTTAGTATTTGAAATGCAACTGTTAGCAATATAATATATTTCTCAATATTGCGTTTTCTCATTTTCAAAGATTTTCGCTCATCTTTTATGTTACCGTTTTATGTTAAAATATTGAGTGCACATGCAGTCAAGTCATTCGAAATTTCACAGTTCTTGCCATCTTCTTGTTACTATTATTTCAGCAAGTACAAACCTGCGTAGCTATTTCCGTGTCCCATGTATGCGTCGGATGATGCTTGACGAAGATAAGGAGAGTAACGAAGCTAAGGCATGCGTTGATAGTGAAATATCTGGGGAACAGGATGCGCTGCACTTCGCCAAACGTGTGTCTTGGTAAAGCAAAGTAAAGAGAGAGACCTGCAATTAAAGTATAAGTTATGTATAAGCGTATTAAAAGTATTCTTACAAAGATTTTTCATTGTGACTAGTAGAGTCAGATCAAAGCTCGTCTGATCCTAACTGTACATATTCTATTTTGTTTGAGTGAATTACCTGAGACAAAGGTCATCCAAATTTGGGCACCAAGATGCATCACAAAGGAAGCGAGGTAAATGAATGAAGTTACTCTCGAATGAGGATAACCAGCGACTTGTATCCTGTCTTTCGTTGGCACAAGAGCCGATGTCACGCACAGGACTGCTGCGATCATAATTACGTGAGCAGGTTGTGTGGTATAAAATAGAATTCTGTAACAAAAATAATTTCACGATTAGTATTATATTTCTGTCAGTTATTTCCATGGGGAAATAGGTAATTGTTTTACTTAAGTATACCTAATCACTATGGATTCAGTACAATTAACTTCAGTATCTTGTTCATGTTAGGATTTGCATAAAGGCTGTCTGATTTGTCCGAGACGACAGCCTATAATTTCAGATTCCAGGCTGATCATTAGCATCGTTATAAGCTTTCATGGAAAGGAATCTCGACGAAATTCCTTCACGATACTGAAGTGCCTCGGATAACGCTAATTACACTTCAGACAACGACTGTTTTACAAGCAGCTCGTTTCCGAAAACGTTACGCATAATGATTGACAAATAGGAGGCGAATTCCAATGTTTATTTCTCTATTTTTATTTTCCATAAATGAGTGAATGAAAATTATTTGCACAAGGAAAATAGAACAGAGTGAAATAGAAGAAACGACATTACTAGTAATTATTCGAAGAACTTTCGAAACTAGTTTCCCAAAGCTATAAGCGTTTCCAAGGAACTTCCTGTCGATATTTCAAATTACTTTCCTCGTTCACTTAGCACGGTCTAAAAAAAGAAGGAATTCCGTAATAGGTTCTTAAGCGGTACAGATTGGCTCAAAAATTGGACGAATATACACGGCAGCATCGTCACTGATATAGTTTACACGCGACTCGCGTGACCGTGGCTTATTATCAAATCCGGTTTCTCCGTTAAGTTCGAATCACGAGACGACTTACAGCCTCCTCGTCAGTCCAGGCGCCAGACAGTGCGAGGACCCGATGATGTATCGCGTCCGAGTTTTTTTTACAGACAAGAACAAATTTGCGGCGGCCAGAAATATTCGTCAAACAATCAAACGCAAGTAGTAGCTCAAAATATTTTTGAGAACGAAAACGCCGTTATGTAAAGATTTGCTGCAATTTAACAGACTTCATTTTTTCGCGAAATAGAAATACAACACTGGGAGTAAAATCAAAAATAGTAAATAAAAAATAAGAGAAGCTGAAGAACTGATGATAACTGATCTAACAGGGAAACATTTCGAGTAGAGGGTTGCAATATCAAGTAGATTTTAGTACTGTGACAAAATGATTTGTAGAATATTCTATGCTAAATACTATGATAACATTAAAAAAAATCTCTAAATCAAGAATTTGAAGTCTTTAAAAATTGTTGAAAAATATAAATAGAATATAATCTGGGCAAATTTTATCGTTTGAAGCAGCACAGAAAATCTGAAAGAAGAAATTGAAAATTATACTTCAAATCCTTAATTTTAACTTTTCCACTGTTCAGCTTGAAATTTTCGTATCTTTAACTTGAAACTTTCAAATCCTCAATTTTAACTCCGAAAAATCTTGAAATTTTCCAGCTTCGAACCATCAAATTGCCAACTTTAAATATTTAAATTTCGAATTTTAATTTTGAAAAATTCCTGAAACTTAAAATTTTCAAATCTCAAACTTCAAACATTCAAATCTTCAATTTCGACTGTGAAAAATCTTGAAATCTCCAAGTTTTCCAGCCGCAAATTTTCAAATTTCTAACTTTAAATCTTTAGAAACTATCCTAACTAAATCTTTAAACCTCTAATTTCCAACTTTAAAAAATCCTTAAAACTTAAAATTTTCAAATCTCAAACTTTAAACCTTCAACTCTTCAATTTTAACTGTGAAAAATCTTGGAATTTCTAAATTTTCCAGCTTCAAACCTTCAAATTTCCAACATTAAATTTTTAAACTTGTAACTTTAATTTTGAAAAAGTCCTGAAACTTAAAATTTTTAAATCTCCAACTTTAAACCATCAAACCTTCAATTTAAACTCTGACAAATCTGGAAATCTTCAAATCTTTCAGCTTCAAACCTTTAAATTTTCAACTTTAAATCTTAAAACTTCCAATTTCTAACTTTAAAAAATCCCTAAAATTAAAAATTTTCAAAGCTCAAACTTTAAACCATCAAATCTTCAATTTTAACTCTGAAAATCTCTAAAACTGTAACTTTGTGTCTTGAAATTTGCAATATAAAATCAATATCATCTCTGAAAATCTCTAAATCTGCACTTTGAAATCTTTGAATCTCCTATTTTTCATCCTAAAAAGATTCTATGTTAGATACTATGACAAAACAAAAATAATCATTACACTGAAAAGTTTGTTTCTAAGATAAATAAATCTAAATCAAGTGTAAAAAAATAAAAGATCGCGATTGATTTACAGCGAGAAAATGCCGTAACAAGTGCTACCAAAGATAACAAAGGCGGCGAGTAAAGTAGGCAATTCAGGGCGATTATTCGAAAGATCCTCTTGCAACTTTTGAGCAAACACGGTCTCGCGTCACACAAATTGCGTCAAATTTGCTAATTAGTATTTTACCTGAGATAACAGCGTCGCCCATTGCGACACTATGCGAAACAAGGTGAAAATATATGGATCAAGGGAGATAAGCAGCAATTTCAAGGGTGGAACGACACGACAATTGAGAGCCAAGGTGTTAAAGTGAATTCATTGTCGGTGTTGCTTCACGACAAACGAAAAACATATTTGTACAAGGGCTGCCAGTGCAGAGTTGGGAGCAGTGTATTTACTGTAGGCCTGCTGCCATATCGGCACAATCAATTCGCACGTAGCCGATAGACTGGTTGCATCACTTCCCCTCCACGGAGGAAAGTTACCCACACGCGCGTGTAGGCAGTAGCTCTTTTCAGGTTCATTTGCTTCGAAAGATTTTCCACGAAGAGAACCGTGCAAAAAAAATATTTTCTTGCTACTTTATGAATTAAAATGTGTGTCAGACAGGCGAGCAGAGATACCGACATTCTGATCTTCATTTTTGCGACTGTAAACACGATTTACATTTTTATGTAGTCGTCGGGAACTTCAAGGTGCAGTTCTGAGATTAATGCAATGCTTTCCGATGCTTAACATGCACTCAATTTTTATGAACTGCTGGTGACAGTATAAATCTGTTTACTACAGGAAATCCCGGAGATTCTTGTACGACTATAAACGGGGACTTTCTGTAATTTATTCGAGTATCTAGAGTAGTAGTTAGATAGTTAAACAGTAAACAGGTTTCCTGGAGTTTCCTTTACCATCACTGTATAAGTAAACGATAATTAATTAAATTATCCTTCTTTCTGTATTTAGCTAACAACTAATTATTTTATGGGGGAAATTGGGGGATATTTGGACAGTTTAACTATTAAAGGGTTAAAGACGATCTTGATGCCAAAAAGTCGATCATTTTAGGATTTTTTTTTTCCTGAAGAAAAGTGAAACATATCGAAAATGTAATAATTGCATGTTATTTTTGAGATTTTTATTTATATTTAACTTAAAACACTCAAATTTTGCAATATGCAAATTCAAATTTACAAATCTTCAACCTGAAATCTTCCAATTTGTAACTTCAAATTTTTTAAATTTCCGACTTCAAACCATCAAGTTTCCAATTCTAATTCTAGAAATCCTTAAATCTCTAAATTGAAATTTAAAAAATTCTTCAAATTTCCAGTGTTAGCTCTTCAAATCATTCAACTTTAACGATTCGAATCTTCAACTGCAATGATGAATATTGTATTGTACAGTAATTTTAATAATACTTCAGTAATTTTTACTAAATTATTCGTATTACTTACAACTTTTATTTTCGATAAGCATAAAACAATCTGCAACATGAAATCTTCAAATTTGCAACTTGAAATCTTGAATTTTATATCTTTAATTTCATATCTTTAATTTCATATCTTTAACTTTATATGTTTAATTTTATATCTTCAATTTTATATCTTCAATTTCCGAACCGGATATTCAAATCCATAACTTAAAATTTGTAAATTTTCGATTTCATATCTTTGAATATTTAACTTCTAGTTTTAAAATCTTGAACTTCAAGTCTTCAATCTCTAATTTCAAGTTTTAAAATCTCCAATCTCAACTCTTTAAGTCTCTGAAATCTTTAAACCCGCAAAACTGAATGTTTAAAAATTCCACAATTTTCCATTTTTAACTTTTTAAATATTCAAATTGCTATTTTGGAGCCTCATAATTATGTTGGGCCTAGAAACCTCAAAAGTATAATTATAACATGCTGTATAATTGGTTTTTCAACAAAATTAAAAAAATAGGTTTTTCCACTTTTTAAACTTGTGCAAGATAAGAATCGTTAATTATTTTTATACCAATGATTTTTATGAAATTTAATTTTCTGTTTAAGCATTAGGATTACTAGATACTAAATTCTGACCACTAACTGGGTAAAATGATCGCTTTTATAAACTTTTATATAAACGATATTCTATAACTAATTTCCTGAAAGAAAAAAGCTCGAGATCTAGCGATTGATCAAACATTCAGATTAATCTATATTGTTTTAAATTATACAAATTTTTAATAACTGCAACCTTCGTCTTGAAAGTCTCAACCACTTATTCTAATTTCTAAAAATGTCTGATTGTGCCTCGATCTTCCCTAATGCTACGGAAAACCCGAAGCGTACTAGGCAAAGAAAGGGGGTCGCAATTTATTTCAGTAACAGCACCTAGTCGCGTGGAAAGTTTGTCGTCTCTTGAACGAATCTCTTAGACGTTTTATTGCTAACGTATTAAGGGTGGAGCCCGGTTTGTCAACTTCAAAAAATCGATTTTTTTTTTTTTTTTGCTTTAATCAATAGTAATACATGTTAAAATTATGTTCCCAAAGTTACAGACCGAAATTCGATGGAACTATGTAGATACGGATCATGAAACTGCAGCGCGTCAAGCAGGTATACCTGCAGGCGCGCAGCGAACCGCGGTTCTGGGTCCGTCGCATAAAGTTTCCGAGCTTGGTAACTGTTTACCTGAATTTTGTGAGTCCACATTTATGACTTTCCGCCAGTACTGCGTTTTTTTAGGCAGTTACTGTCAACGGTCAGTCAAACTCCGAATTTCGGCCTGTAAAGACATTTCCCAACACGAATATGTATCCGCGTTTTTCTCGAAACCACTTCTTTAAAACTTGCGGGACAAATAGAAAAAAAACTATTAATTCAATCGACTTGTCCTTGTACATACAATTAAACAATGATCAACCATCGTCGATGAACCTAAAACTTTTATAAAAAAATTAATTTAAACAATTTTCTTAACATAAACAATATGAAAATTTTTAGCCAAAATCATAAGTTTTTCTTTGAAGTCCCATTAATTGACTAATTATGTACTTTTCTTTAGACTTTTAGGTTCATCGACAATGTAATTACATGAAAAACAAGAAAATCTTTGTGTTTTTTGTTTTAGTGAAAAATTATAGCCTCCAGAATTCCCGCAAATCGAAGACTCCGGCGGTGAAGTCTTACGAACTTGTTTATATAAAACTATTTCTACGAATTATTTTGTAACGAAAAAATTAATTTTTATTGTTGAAACATAGACGAATATACCCTGAATGTCTCGAAAAAATTCGCTCAATAATTTCGTAAAAAAAAAATTCCCGAAAATTGGCTTACTTTTAGCGTTCCAAACCGGGCTCCCCCCTTAAGTCCTGGGTTTTCCCGATCGGTGTAAGTTTACATCCTGTGCGGTTCAGTGGCCGTCTTCACGCGACGAGGAAGAATATTTCTCACGTCACGCAGCAACGGGAAGCAAAATCAAATGCTACTAACAACTCGCTTTCACTGATTCCATTTTCCTTTTCCCCTTCACCCCTAAAGTAAAATCTACAACTTGTCGATGAAAAGATTCGCAGTTTTAATCTTCATCGCATCTTTAATTATAAATATTGCAAATCGTATCAGGATATATCTGTCCAGTACACGAAGAAAGGTCAGTCGCAAGGGAATACGAGGAACTGCGACGAAAAAATTCGGCGAGCAGGAAGTCGTGTTTGAATTGGTCGCATCCAAGGCGAATGACGCACAAAGAAGACGAATGAATCGCGCGTAATTCGACTGCTTGAACTCGTGCGGGTAGTAAACACGAAGCGCATTCGGATATGATCGAAAACACATAGGGAGAGCTATTAATAAAATACACTTGATTAGTTTCGAGGACAATTCGAGAGATTCTGTTCGATTTTTGAACGCGCAGAATGATAACAAGATACGAAACGCGCAAGGACAGTTATGGACGATGACGCGCCGATGAAATTGTATAGGCGGTAGCATCGATAACAATTGTCTGGGTCCAGTGACGTGGATCGTCCGCGTTTCGTAATTACATCAATCATTCAGACTGCACAGTCAACGACAATTCTCTCACATCAATTATTAGCGACGCGATTAGAGATCTAGACAGAGACCTCCCTTGTTGGACTATCCCCTGCTTTTCTTATAATCTTTCGATTTCATGTTAAAACATCCAGTTAAAAAAAAAAATAGTCAACTTATTAACCTTTATTAACCTTTTATTTTTCCATTAAAATTTTGAACCTTTTTTCCGAAAAATTTGTATGTGCAACCTACGTGTTCCACAGAGTCCCCACATTTATTCTTAGCCACTATAATAGTGGCTTTGCGGACTTGAAAGGATAACAATTGAAAATTTTTTAATTTTGAAATTATAGTGCTTATAATTATTTTTGAAGATACTGATTGCAATTATGAAGTCAGATTCTGAAAATTTCCAACGATTGAACCAACATTACGGACTTTTAGGCAAATACTTATGAGCATAAGTCTACTCTACCGTTATCATAAAGCTGTCAATGTAGACGTAGAAAATTTTTGTATCTCTTTTTTATTTTTGTATGCAATTTTTATTTCTGTCCTTTGTTTATCTCATTTTAGCTTCTAACTATTTTAGTCATTTTCATTTTTCTATTATTTTTTATACTACAAACTATTACTTATGGTAATATTATTTTGGTAAACTTCAAAATATGGTGTTATGCACAATGAAATATTGCAAATAGTGGATACATAGCGAGTTCGACATTTTCTTTTACTTATTACTAGACCACGGGTGTTTATGCATTTATAGTATAGCAATTTTGAATCTGCTAATATGCATAAAGAAGTGCATAAATACAAAAATACATACAATATCGAAAACAAAATACGTTTTATGAAATTTAGAAGGTAAAAGACTGTTGATTATCGGTTTCTATGTCTTTCAAAATATGAATTTGCATAAACATCCGCAGTCGAGTCATTACAGACATTACGCATTGCCGCCACAGAGTTCACGATGAATTTTAATGACAAAGTTTAGGAAAGTGATTGTACATGGATATTCAAATACACAGATATACAAGTTTATATACACTTAAAAAATAGAAAAGTTAGTATATTATCTAAAGCCATTAAAATGGTTTTCTAGCCCTCTAAAGGTTAATGATGACTAGACTGCGAATGTTTATGCATTTATGACGATTTTAATTGTTACAATGTATAAAGATGTGTATACAGGGTGTTCAGAGTTACCGTGATTTTTTAGGCATTTCCGATAATCTGATAAAAAATGTTTTGACTATAGATTAATCTGTTCTTAATCGGCAAGATTATTATTAAATCATAGTTCAAGTTTTGGTCAAAATCTTACTCTGTTCTTATACCTAAGTGCATTCAATAAGAAATCCCGGAAAGCGAAAATTGAGGATAATCGAGGTTCTACTGTATTTGGAATGTTAATTAACTATGAAATCCACGATATTATTTGTTTTTCTTTTAGTGACTCGTTTTCAGCTTACGTATTTAATTATTGATCAGTAAACTGCGGTTGTTTATGCAAATTTAAATTTGTACCGTGACAGAAAAAGAACTAAATCTTGAATAAAAAATACTTCACATCTTCTAAACATTATAAAATTTAATTTTTGATACTTCATATGCTTTTGCGCTTATGCACATTGTTACAGGTTATTGCAAATGAAAATTGCCAAAAATGCATAAACATCCGCAGTCTATTCAGTTTTAATTGTGCAAAAAAAAAAAAAATCTTCTTTAGAGTTTAAATAAATTCAACGTATTTTTCGTGAACAAATTTGTAAGTCACTGTAAGTCGCTAATAAACCCATAAAGTTGGAACAGACTTTAAACCAATAAAAAAAAAATTCTAAATATTGATTTTCATATTTCTAACTCAAAAGAGACTTCAGATGAAACTCAACTGTCTAATGGTGCCATTAAATTGGTATCAAAGTAAAGACATTTCACTCATCACCTCATTCTTTAACTTTAAACCTAATCCCAAAATACACTTTGCTTTGTATTTAATCTTGAAAAACATATTTGCAGTTTGCACCTAAAAGCCTCTGCGATGTCTTTAACACCTGCTCCTAAGAATTCAGTATTAACGGTATTTTCAAAGTTTATCTCTGCCATTCTCAAACATTTTACTTCGAAATACTTCAATCTTATTTCAGATCTCTTTAGAACCTCCCTTTATGATTTCTCTTTAGGACCTCATTTTGCCTCCAATGTTCCCTTCAAATATTGGCCCTTAGAGCTAATATTCCACTCTTTCCGTGCTAATAAGGGTTCGGCTCCCTCCTTAATCAGCGCTCCCCAACACGGAAAATGGATTTCCATTGTCGTAAACCAGCCTGAAATCATTTTCCTCGTTTCAAAAGGGTACGCCTACAAAAGGGAGAACCGAATGGCTTCTAGGCGCACGGCCGTAATTCGAGGCGCGAATGCCTCGCGAGCTTCGCTTCTAAAGCGTATACCCGCTGATATTATAGTACTTACACTGGGGGTATTATGAGCCAGTTATCAAGAGGCGCCTGGAAAACGTGCGAGATGGCACGCAGGCCATCGCTTCGATTGCACACGAACGCGACACGGTTGCAATTGCCATACCGATTTAACCGCCGATCAAACAATGCGCCTTGCACTTTGTACGCGCGAATTGGAAGACGCATCTCCGGGGGGCTTGAAATTATCGGAGAACGGTAGACAGCTTAACGAGTTTCGACTGAACTTTGTATTGCACTAGAAACGCGGGGAATTTGAGTGAGTTCTTGATAGACCTTTGCAAAGTCTAGCGGAAAGTCTGTACCATCAAGGACCCAACTTCTGATCACTTAGAGGGGATCAACACTATGACAGCTCGATAAAATGTGTGTGTTTTTAAAGATGCATTGTAGCGACGGTATAATAGATAGAACTATGATTCTTTCTGCATTTGATAGTACATTTATCGATGAAAAAAGAGACAGAAATTTCTTCTGGGATTAAATAAATATGTCGGAAAATATGGAGTCTATAATTTTCGACATCATAAAAATAAGTTTCCAGTTATGAAATATATTATTGAAATAGGAAAAAAAACAAAAAGGAAATTTCATACAATTAAATTAGTACAAATCGATTTCCCGAAAATAGCAAAAATTAAACATTTAGTCGCCTGTATTTTTTTAACAAATTCGAGAAAAACAAAATGATGACTTGACCCTCTCTTAATTTCATGTGGACTACATCATATTCGATTTCGAAAAAAATCTCTAACATGGAGGTCAAAAAGTGATGTGCAAGTGTGAAGCGAACACTGTGTATGTGTAATCAATCACTACATTGCTTAAAAAAAATTTCAAAATTATAAAAAAAGAATATGATACAACAGTGCATACGGAGCAAATCAAAGGAAGAAAATATAAAAATAACACGTATACACGTATACTACATATGTATATATTTGTGTATTTAAGGGGGAAATTTCCTTTCTCTTGCTGGAAACTATCATTTTTTGGTATTTTTGTAAACCTAATAAATCTTAAACTTTGTATGTGTTTTCAATATACTTTTATTAAGTAATACAATTTTTTTCGCTTGAATTTATTCGAAAATACAGTTGAATCCTAGCTTCGCGAAATTACGGATGACATATCTGCCCTTTAGTTCATATAAAATAAAAAATTAGAATATAGTTTTATATTACACACTTATAGTTATCGTTCAACCTATATAGACAAGGCGATAGGTTGTATATATTTTTTTTAATTAGCAAAAGTTTGGGCAATTGCGGGAGTAAAATCAAACATTTGGGTTGGAACACTTAGCATTTTTCGAAAAATAATTCTATTGGATTCAAACGATAACAACATGTGCTTAGAATGCACATTAGCTTCTAAAGAATTTGTTTCTCGCTTTTAATTAGATGTAACAAGGAGCAAAACAAATTCTTTTTGAATTTCGGTGCAAAGATAATCCACCAGGTACAAAGTAACCCCAGTTTACCATATATTTTTTTTTTAACAATTCTCTTTTTCATGTCGAGTCAAAGAAATAATTTTGTAAACATTTTTCTTCGATCTACTAAAATCAGATAAAAATAAAACTGTATAAATTCAATTAATTTTTCTTTTGACCAGAGGAAATAAAACAACTGTGAAAATGGTCTTGGACAAGATTTGCTACTAAAATTAGCATAAACTGCATTGTTAGAAGAGACATGATTATTTTTATATTACAGACAATACTAATAAATTTGTGTCTTGACCCACAGCACAAATTAAAAGTGCAATTGAATTCCACAAAAATAGAGATTTTCTTAACTGCATGTAACACTTAATATCTTTATTCATTGTGCTAACCTTTCGATCTCTGCTTTAAAATATATAGAATAACCACCTGCGCAGTGTGACCTTTTATCAAACGTTGACACAAGTCAGTGAGATGAAAATATGAATGGTAATATCTTCTTCAATGGGACGCATCGACGTAAGCGGCTTATTTCCAATGAAATGCAAAACAAGCCAGGAAACGTGGAATAAACCAAATATCGCGAAAATAAGATTAAAAGATTGCGACGCGATATCACGGTATTATTCCTTCGTTTGTTTACAACGTCGCGAAATTTTATTCTTCCTGCGACAACACGCATCCGGTGTACTTATTAAAATGATTTATGTATCTCGGCAATCTCGGCACGTTTGACGTAGAGAAAGATAGACGGGTGCATTCTGACAAGCGAGAAACGTTTATAAGATTGTATTTTAGGGCGAAGATGACGTCGCGACGGACGTCGTTGACGCACGTGGCCGTTGCAATCAGTGGCTTTCAATCCCTCAGTAAAATGTGTTTCTTGATCGAACGCCAAAGATCAAACTCCCCTCGGCCAAATGTCCGCCGCGATTGCTATCGCCATTAAGATTCCTCCGCGACTACCTGTCGTTTCTTGCGAAACGTACGCCCAGGGAAAAACCTCTCGGGACCACAGAATTTCGGGAATTAGTCTCAGACGACTTCAGGTTTCGTCCCAGAAATATATCTTGGAACTTTTGCTTGAGTCAGACTTCCACTTGTTACGCAGAAGGATTTAACAAGAAGCATGAATTTGTTTCTTTTGCATGACAAATCGCTCTTTCATCTTTTATCGAGTTCTTTGTGGTCGTGGAAGCGACGTCACTAATTAATTTTTCGCAGTTTGAGCACGGGAATATTCCCGGCATTCGGAACTGTGTGGGCAAAAAATTTTTAGTTGAAGGCAGTAATGGATGTTTTGGAAGTTTTCAGTTTTTTAGGACTATGGAAATTGAAGTCACTTTGAACCTGATTTGAAACTTGCAAACAAAAAATTTTGACTCAAAGGCAGTGATGCATGTTTAAAAGTTAAAAATTTTTTAGAACTGTGGAAATTCAAGTCATTTTAAACCTGATTTGAGGCTTAGAACTCTTGAATATTTTGTTCTGGAAATCTCAGAAATTTTGATATAGTAGAATGTAGAACTTCGGTAAACTGACTTGATATTTATGAAATAAAATGCTAATAGTGGATCATAGTTCAAATTTTAATCAGAGTATCATTATATGTATTACTAAACGTGGTGCATGAATTAAAACCCAAGGTAATTAAAACAGTAGGATAATAGTGATTAGGATATTCGAGGTTCTACTTCAGTTCAATTAATTAAAAATTATATATAATGTAAAAGCATTTCTACTGTCCAAAACTTTAGAGTTTTTTTTAGGGATTCATTAACAGTAAATAATTTATGACAGTTTTTAATCTACAAAAATCTATGAGCCTGTTGATAGATGCCAAAATATACTAAATATCAAATATATAATTAGACTGCGGATATTTATGTATTTGTGACAATTTCAAATTTACAAAGATCTATAAGGATGCCCAGAGATATAAAAGTATATTAAATATAAAAAAGAAAATACATGTTATAATCTATATATTTAGAAAATAAAACATACTAATAAAGTCTATTTAAAATTCTATTGCTGTTGTATGTCTATAAAAATATGAATTTGCATAAACAATAAACATAAACGTTAGAATAATTGGAAAATGAGCTTTGACTATCAAGAATTTAAAAATGATCAAAACGTTTAAGACAATCAAAATCTTCAAGAGAATCAAGAATTTTGAATTTCGAAGTTTTCAAAATTTCTAAGCTCCGAATCATGTTCAAAGTGATTCAAATTCTTCGTCACATGATTGATTCAAAATTTTTTAAGTTCCATCATTGCCTTAAGAATTCAAACAATGTTTAAAAAACCTAATCAATGATATAAAGATATCACATAAAATAATGCGACTAACATATTTATTTATTTATTTATTTATTTATTTATTTATTTATAAACGGAACGAAGCCCTTTTACACAAATATTTGCAAAAAAAAAAAAGAATACAAAGAAAAGACTTAATGTTACAAAAATGAAGCATCATCCAGGGACGAGATTCTGCTGAAGATTTTTAAATCGTCTGCGAATAGGAGATACTTACAATATTGAAAAACTGCAGTTCAGTCATTTATGAAAATAATAAAAAGTAAATATTTATTAAGTCTTCTAATTAAAAGATTGGAGATTATCCTAAATACAAAATCCATTTAACAACAAATCTCTCAAACCCCTATTCCATAAAATTCGAGACCTAATTTATATGACTTACAATTAGTGTTACAATGGGATTTCATAAATGACGACTAGTGTAATGTATTTTAACTAAATCGCCGAATGGCGAAACTTGTTGATAAGTATCAACCGTATCTCACATTTACATCGCCCTACAAATAAAGATTAGGCAAATTGCATTAACCATTAAGCATAACCTCGTGTTACTTTTGCTTTTCCCAAAAACCTTTCGCGGAATTAGGTTCGTTAAAATTAAAAGAATTCAAGGGCAGGAAATCGAAACATTGGCAATTCCTTGAACCAAGGTTTTGCCTGCTTCAATGTTCCGTGGGAATGTAAAACTATTTTTTTTCACACGCAGGACAGTGTATTTCTGATCTTGAAAACTGGCCAAACGTGTTCGCGTCCCATTTTCGGGTTCCAAACAATCTTGAAAATAATCTTTGCCAATCTTATTTTACATCAAAAAAAAAAGAAAGATAGAAAAAAACTTCCTTGATAAGTGAGTTACTCGACAATCCAAAAGCGCAGTAAACTCAAAATGTGCATCCATTAATTTTTTACAAATTCTTGCAAAACTACATTCCTTGGAAAAATAAAAAAAAGCGGAGGTTTTGCTTTTATGAGTAACTGGTCACAGCTGGTATAATCATAAAGATCCGCATTGTTATCAACATTGGTCACGACGTCATTACATGTTATCGAACTTGCACTTCAATTATGTAATTGTTACGGTGCTTCGACCGTTTCGCGCGCAGTGATCCGTACGTCTTTTGATCTTCCACGCATGCGTTCAACGTCGTATTCCGAGAATACTGGCACTCACGTGCCCGAGGAATCCTCGCGAGACACGCCTAATTATTATTTAATGTTGCTAATTTTAGTCACGAGTGAATGCACTTTATGATGCTGAACGCGATAAATATAACTATAAAGCGTTTTCGACGCGCGTGTCTGCTATGCAAATTCAAATACGCGGCGAACAGCAACGTGTATATGGAAAACGCGTCGCATGTGATGATAGAAAGTTGAAGGCGAGTTTTTTTACACCTGTGCGAATATTTAACAGAATCGTGTTTGAACAAGAAAAAAGGTGCCGTTACTTTGACTATATCCTTATCGATAAATTATCAGTGTTGAATGTAAACATTTTATATATCATTACTTTGGATAGTATCGAATCAAGAGTGCAAACATAGAGTTTCGAAGGAACGATGAAAGCTGAAGTAATGTTCAGAAGCACGCGGAAATAGATCAAAGACTGTTGAATCAATAAGCATGAGGTATGAGAAACAGATACGGTGATTCATGCTTATTCAAACTAGCAATAAGTATATGGTCTGTATTTGCTGTGCAAACAGATTAGCGGAAAATTAGTTTGTGAAAATTTATTGGCTTCTTTTCCTTTTCATTTAATTTATTACCTGTTGCAAGTTCGTTTTTGTAACAATCAAATCGAATTATTACTGAAGAATTAATTACTGTGCAATACAATGTTTATTGATGAAGTTTAGAATTGAAAAGTAGAATTGAAAATGTTGGAAATGGAAATTTAAAGAATTTTAAAGATTTTAATTTACTGATTTGAAGATTTTTAGAATTAAAATTTAGAAATTTAAAATTGGAAATTGAAAGATTTCATATTGAAGATTATACAGTTTGAAGTTGCAGATTTAGAGATTTTTAGAGTGAAAATTAGTTTGAATTTAAAAAATTTTAGAGTTGAAATTGAAGATTTACAGATTTCAGGCTGAAAATATGATTTCTAAGGGAAATTTCAGGTTGATTTTAATGTTTCAATTTGCAAATTTAAAAATTTCCAGAATCGAATTTTCGACATAGAGATCTGAAAACATTAAAGTTGAAGATTGAAAAATATTAAATTGAATATTTAAAGCTTGAAAGTTGGAGATTTTCAGAGTTGAAGTTAATAATTCTAAAATTTGAATAGGAAATTTGAAATGTTAAAATTAAAAATTTGCAAATTCCATCTTGTAATCTTTAAGAATGAACTTCAGTAACATTAAAAAGTAAGCTAAAATCTTTAAAAATTGAAAGAATAGATCTTGAATACAATAGTATGACCAGCAAATTTTCAATTTTTGAAAAATTAATTCAAAATTGAAGATTTTAAGAGTTGAATCTAGAAATTTAAAGATACGAAGTTGGAAATTTAAGGATTAGACTATTGAAGATTTAAAGATGCAGATTTAAAAATTTTTAGAATAAAAATTGAATATTTAAAGTCCTAAGTTGGAAATTTAAAAAGTGGAAGTCGAAAATTAGTAGATTTCATAGTGATTTGAAAATTTTAAGTGGCACATTTAGAGAATTGAATATTTGAGAGTTTGAAGTTGAAGTTTTGAGAAGCTGAAGATCGACAATAAAATCGAAAATACTATTCCAACTGGAGAATTAATTTTCAGCAGCTTATAATATTTATTTTATGAATTTAATAATCAAATAATTTAGTTGTTTAATATTTTTATTTATTTTAACTGATTTTGTTTATGTGGAGCAAAGTTTAATGCGTCTTATGGTAAATGCGGTGCTGGAAATAAATAACTTTATCAGTATTTAAACATTTTTTTCAACTGCATTTCAATCTTTTTCTTTTTCTTCAGTTAATTTAACAGGATCATTTGTTATTCTCTGGTAGCGAATTTTTAATTCTGGTCTTTTCTTTAGCGCTGTTTTTTATGTTATTTCAAATAAAAGAAGAAAATTATCTACATGTACATTATAAAACCAAATTCAATCGTAGATAATGTCTCATTTTTGGGCAAACATACATTTTTATCAAAAAATGTGTTTGGCTCCTCAGAATTCGAAGGTTGAAAGCAAAAAACTCGCAAAGCAAATTATTATTATATCATTCTGCTATTAAAAAAAAAGTCATCTACCAAAATGATATATTACGTTTAATAAAACTAATTAAAATTAATAAACCTGAAATAAACTAAAAACCAGGGAACTGAAAACTTCATCAACACCAGACTACTTTTGGATATAATTAAATTAAATCTGCAGTTCTTCATGCGGATGTTTGTACATTTATGGTAATTTTAAAATTACAAAAACCTATGAGAATGCTCATAGATATAAAAATATATAATATGAAAAATAAAATATATTTGATGATATTTCAAAGATAAAACATACATTTATTTCAGATTCAGTTGCTGTTGTATGTCTATAAAAATATGAATTTACATAAACATCCGCAGTCTAGTTATTATCTTCCTCCTTGATAGACATACTATCAAGGACCTAATTTCTGATATGGTTTTCCTAACGTGTAAATGTAAAAATTAACCTAATCTCAAAATTTGTGTGATATTTGAGTAAATTCATGTTTTATCTTTAATTGAACAAAGTGCAAAAATAACAATGATTAAATTATAATCTAAGTTCTAAAATCAAAAAAGTAAAGGGATTACCAAAATTATATGTCTAATATTAATTGACAAAGTTTACTTTTAAAATACAAAACAGGCCACCTAAAAATATACATAGACATAAAAAGCACAGTTGATCTGGAGAAAAGCATTTAAAAAACAATTTTACAACTGAATCATTTATTGAACCATTTGATATACATTGCAAACATTTTTGGATTTGACGAGGTAGAAAAATGTGTAATGCCTGTTTTAAACGAAACACCCTGTATACTAAACTGATCAGAAATTGGGTCCTTGGCGATAACAGAATTTAATCTCTTAAAAATTGAAAGCTGAAAAAATTCCTATTTCTGTAGAAATTCTAATTTAATAAAAATGCTCCGAATTGTTGCGCAAGAGATTTCATTCGCTAAAACATTATCTTCTGTAGGTAAAACGTAACTGGGGCACGTGTCGTCCGGTTTTTACGCCTGATCGCATCTGTCCTATTATAGATCAAATCGCGTTTATTAACGCGCCAACCAGCGTGCAGGTTGATGCACGGTGCCATTCTCATCCGAGCGTGTAGTCACGTAGCGCGTTCCGTGCAACGATGTGCCTTCATGTTTCCGTATGTCCTTTCGTATTTTCGTCCCTCCGATTATTACAAATCACGATGATAACGTTAATCTAGCCTTGAATTTTTTAACCCAGTTGCGGCGTTACAATATCATTCGAATTTTTTACTACCACCATTAAAAACCGTGGACGTAATCAGTTTTAATTAATGTAAAGCTTCTTTCAGGTAGACGGAAGCATTAGAAAGTTTTCCTTACTCTTCGTGCATCGCTTGGAAAGACAGTTGAATATTCTTATAGTAACAGAGATTCTAACGTGAAATTTCGAATTATGAATTAGAGTTGGACTCATTATCAGATGTAAAATACATATATGACATTTAAATATATTTGATTTTTAATACACGGGGAAAATTGAAAAATATAGGATTTCACGATTTTGGCCCTTATCAGTGGACAGACACGATTTCGATTATATCAAAGAGAATTCCGACAGAATAAATTGCGAGTATGTAACATGTGATAACAGATGACGTATAGAAGTTGAACAGACTTCCTTCCTTTCAGCGCGTGCTAACTTCTTGATACGATTGTTCAAAATCTTTCTCGATCAATAACAGATTTTATTTGATTACACTCAAGTACTTACTACCGATCTACGTATAACGTGATATTAATTATCATTTGTCAGAAATTCAAATTTTTAATCGTTGTCTAAAGTCCCGAATTAGTCCGCAATTAAACGTATTGATTCTAAACTAACGTATCAATTTTTTGTAACACTTCTATTTCGTTCTTCGATCATTTTATTCGATAAAATTATCTAAAATCATAGATCGCTGACAGGTTATGTTTATGATAAAAAAATGTCATGAATTATTCCACAAACGACTAAAATAATTGTTATCCATTTAAAAAATGACAGAATTTATAATTTCAACTTTACTTCCTTGTACTTTCTATGCGTGCAGAAAATTGTCAAATAAAAATAACATGCTTCTATTGTTATACAATCTCAAGCACCGAGCTAATTATATTTTTGTTACCACTAATTGAATCGATACTTTCTATCTTGTCGTGAACTGATCGAAGGAATGTGACAAATCGTGTTATGGACATCCATCTGACCTCCATGAAAATTCGATTCCTTCCCAAAAATTGAAAGAGAAGAGCAAAGAGAGCTGCTACTCACTTATAAAATTTTGTTTGTTGCATTGCCTCGTAGTATTTGGACAAAGTTTTCAGGAACGAGCTGTAGTTAATGGTGCTGGTCCTCAAGATGTCATCAGCTAGTTCTGGTATGAAAACCGTTTGAGTTTTCTGTTGCTCGATCTCCAGCTCCTTCGTTACCAGATCGTCGTGCAATTTCATGTATTTCTCCTTCGCCTTTTGCAATTTATTGTTCTGAGGGTTCGGCACTATGACCGGTTCGCAGGTTTCGGTGACCAACGTACGGACACACATAGTTCCTCGTTCTCGTTTACCTTGCCGTGTGCGACGCGAAAATAATGAAAGAAAATTGTATCCCCAAACTTTCTGAATCGATAATTTTATCGGTCACGCGGAATAATCGCCGACGCGTTTGAAAATTCGTTTCTCAACAGATAATTTCGATAACCACGACGCGACTTATGCTCTCGTGAACTTATACTGTCGCACAGTACGCTGCTCCGTCCAGTAAACCTTTTTATACCTCCCCACCATCGATCCACGATCGACCAATCGCAGGATTAAGCGATCGCAAGGGTTTACCATTCGGCAAAATTTCACGGGGGATGAGTTCAGTGATCTTTGAAGATCATCGTTGCAAAATTCGATAGGCTTTCATGTCACGAAAATTTAGAGTAAGTCGAGATAGCGCAGGTTTTTAATTATCATATCGATTCGAACGATCGACCGGCCAAAAATCGATCGCTTTTCACACGAAACCGACTTAGACGCATTTTCAAAATTTTGTAACTCGATATGTATATGTTGGAATGAAATATACGTTACAAAATAAGTCCGAAGTATTATTTCTAAGATAAAGATTTCGAAATCCATTTTGCGTATGTATGTAAAATATGATTCATTTTCCTCAGAGTTCCCCCGATCAATTTCCAACTTTCTTTCACCTATCGTAATGACAAATCAAACGATTGCAGTTATTATCAATATCTTGATATGAATACAATACAATGACGCAATACTCTGCAAAATTGCCAGTTAGAAAGTCCTACTTAATAATTACATGTTTATCGTTGAAAATGTAAATGTAATTTGCAGTGATTCTCGTTTGAAGAACATCGTTGTGAAATATTTGTCTTTTGAGTAATGTTCTTCCATTGTCACTGAACCTGCAATGTTACTTAACCTCCTATATTTTTACCTCTTTATCATTTCTATCTTCTTTGCGTTGTTCCGTTTGATCAGTGGAACGGAGATATTGGTCAAGAAGAAAAAGATTCATTATACAAAAAAGGAGTAAGAAGAAACAATGAGAACGGATGGCGCAGTTTGACCGCGTATGAAACTGCTTTATATTTGACAATTGTTTTTCTCGGTCACTCAATGTTAAATGAAGGACCACAACCAGCGAACTCGATGAAAGAATGTGAGAATAACTGAGAGAACGTGAGAACGTCCCCTCGAATTTACACTTTTCACACTGACTTTGACTTTAAAATCCAAGAGCGATGCCATGGTGTTTACATCATAGGTAACAGAATAGTAACACATTATAGTAACAGTGATCTCTGGAATTTATTGCACATTTCCCTACGAATCAACGATCTCTGGTACACACAGGGCCGACTCAAGAGTATGTGGCGCCCTTAAGTCAAGTTGATTTTCAGCGCCCTACTTTTCTATTTATTTAAAATTTATGAGCTTTACAAATTTTATAAAACAGGCATATCGGAATAGAATATATATATATATATTTGAAAAATCTTACATAAACTTATATTTTTATTTCACGTGGTGCGTGAACTGAAAAGACAAAAAATGCTAAAAATGGCGACATTTGCAATATAACTTTTGGGCGACACTGCCTATGTCACTAACGCTTCAAATTTCTGGTCCCCTTTAGTATTATTTGGCGCCCCTAGTTCGGTGCCTCTTGTGCCTAAAGCCGACCCTGGATATACTATAAATTTTCTCAATTTTCCTTTAAAAAATCGTCCAGATATGTACGAATGTAAAAAATCTTATAAATGAAACTATTTCAGTAAAAAATGGCGTAACTGTTTTGATGTCAGGTAACGATTGTTAACAACGCGAATAAAATAACTGACCTTCCAGTCACGAACTGGTTTAAAGATCCAAACATTAAGAGCAGGCATTCGTGAAAAGAGGAGATAAAAGAATAATGTCGTTTTATATTTCGCTATATTTCATTTTTAATTCAATTCTCTTTTGTTTTAAACGTTCGAGTAAATATATATGTAATCTTCCTATTGTTTGGAACAATGAGTTTCACCTTATTCTATCTTCTATCGCGCGCTACAAAAACGAAAAAAAAAATGGAACTGCAATCAGTGACGTGCGTGTATTGTTTCGTTAGAAGTCATAAATGCTGATGCTGACGAGTCGATTAAGTTGTGTATGCGTGGCTGTGTCTGTATACGACACACACGCGGAGTTAAAAACGGTTTGTCTTACGGTGTCTACGTGATTTCCTGCTACGTCAGACGTTTGATGCGATGGCTTTCCTAGAATTTTTGGGTATAAAGTGTGAAATTTTCACGTGCCAAACTTTTTCTTGGGATGATGACTCGTAATCTTCCAGTTACGACATTTGTATCACTATATAATGACATAAAGAAAACCTATTTCGAATAACAACGCTGCAAACTCTCTTTTTCTTTCTTGCGAATACCGAAATACACCATTTTTTTATTTAATAATTTAGGCGTTAGTTGTTTTAGATTATTGAAGAAACTTGAATATTTTTAAATGATAAATATAGCATTTGGCGATGGCTAAGTACTATAGTTTCGTAAATTAGACGTCGAAAACGTGATTCGTAGCAGGTTTTGGAATTAGGTGAAGGACTGAAGATTCTATGTACATGAGGATCGGCACGACTTTATGAGAAACATAAATTCAGGTCTTTCATATACTAAATGGTTCAACAATCAACGTCTCAAGCCTTGAACTATGTTTACTATTTGCAGGCACGACTATATTGTTGATTGCGAAATGTTGCAAATACTAATAATTTGTAACTTTAATTATTATATTAACAAATTTGCATGCAATTCGTTTTTGTTGATTATAATACAAAAATATTAGCAAATTTATATTAGCAAGCCTATGTTTTAACAAATAAAAATTAATCAATTATAGCTGTTGATCACCAAAAATTTAGCAAAGTACTGTTATTTACGTCTGAGTATCCCTAACACCTTTATTGTTAGTAGGTATTAATTAAGAAGAAAAACTTGAACTTCAATACACTGACAATATAGGTTCACAAGAGTATTAAAATCATGGTAAAGATTCAAAATATTAGCAGCTTTTATCGCGGCGTTACTTAAAAGAACCTTCGACGATTAGAAGGGGAAAGTAGTAGTCAGCCTTGCTAATAAATTCATTAAGGAACCGAGAAGTAGGTCAGTAAAAAAGATGCGAAGGCAAGCAAGTGACCATAAATCATAAACATTTTCGGGTCGTTCGAAGCAATTGAACACTCAGTGCAATTGATTCCTGCCCCTAGAGAAAAATGGGATAAGGAAAAGTGTTCATTCCCACTTATACATAAAAAAAATATATATATATATACACTACTGTATACATATATTGTATTTGATATACTTCCAGCGGGCAATGGGTATTTTTCCTGATCACATTTTTTCCCTAGGAGCAAGAAATCAATGAAACTGAACGAACAAGATGTTTGTAAATGCGAGGATCGAATTATTTTCGATTTCTTTATGTCGATCCGACTGAAACAAAATCAATTATTGGTGTTAATTATAATTTACATAATTCTTTTCTGTTTCTTTTTCCTTTTTATTGTTAAACGAAAATCCGATACGTTATCATAAAATGCTTACAATTGGCAAATTTTTATTTCTGTAATTTATACATGGTGTGTTACATGAAATCACATTTATCTCAAACTACGTGGTTCAGATCGAAGACAATAATGAAAAAATAACGTATAGAAATAAACTATGAATAATATGACCGCGAAATGCATGGCTAACAGCGATCAATGTGAAATACAAAAAGGTTATTAGACGCGGAGACTTTTAGCTCTGATCCATCGCATTATTTTCGTTCACGTTAGTTCCGGTACAATCCTTTTGGATTATCTCGAATAGTGGTTGTAATTCGGGCGTTGCTTTGATCTGCGTTACAAACTCGCACAGCGATGGGTTTTTATCTGAAAGAGAAGCTTATTATTTCTAAATCGAATATCGAAATCATTTCATTTCTACGTATTTTATGTTTATATCGTTTACCAGCATCTGGGATAGTTAACAACGCTGCTACAGCCCTCAATGCTGAGCGTTTAAGTTCGTCTTGCTTTTCGTATTCTTGTTTCACTGAATTCGCTTTTACTTTCATTGTACAAGTACTTTTTAGTGGTTCCACTAGCCGTTCCAGCCCTACGTAATAATTAAGTTAATGATTGAAAAATGTCTTCATACATAAAAGTTACTGGGTCTCATTGAAATTTCCGACACTGTTTTTACCGACAAGAATTCACCGACGATAAAACTAACGAACAATAGTATTAACCGACAGCAATATTAACAGACAAAAATATTTACTGGGAAGCTGTTTAACAATAAAGATACTGATTATAGAACGAAAATGAAACAAAGAATACATATATTATCACATTTGCACGCGTACCTATTTAACATAAAAATCTTAGGATCCAACCATAATCTCGATATATATATATATTTATTTATTTATTATGGTGTATATATATATATACCATAATAAAAAAATATAGCATAGCATGTAAAAAAATAAAGATGACTCTAAAATCTCTGAAACCCCTCCACTTAGAAAAAATTATAACTTGTATGTTGCGGCCCCCTCCATACCACACAACTTTTGTAAAGAAAGCTTTTCAGTATGTCTAAAAATAAGAGAAAGATAATGGGGTGATCAAAGTTATTGGGCTACCGTGTATTTTTGTTTTTGAGATTACGTTTGATCCTAAGATTTTCATGTTAATAACGCATAGTTCCCAATAAATAAGGTATCATACCTCATGCTTTTGTATTAAATATTGCCATTTTCCTTTAACGCCTCAATTTTTGTTCTGCGGAAATCGTTCGATCTGTGTATTGCTGTCTACGTAAATAATGTATAATGTGTATCTCGCTCTTTATTGTTGTCTGTTAATATTACTGTTGGTAATATTTGTTAATGTCGTCGTCATAGTTCTATCGTCGATTAATTCTGTTATCAGTTAACTTTGTTGCGAATTCTTGTCGATGAAAACAGTGTTGGTGAAATCTGCGTCGGTGTTTTCAATGGGACTTGCATCACTTACTTTGCAGAACTGCCGTGGGACACAATTGCGCGAGTCTCGCTGTCATAAGATACGTCAGCATCTTGATGTCGTAATGATCTCTGAGACCATTTTCGACGTGATTTAAGAAATTGAAAACGTCTAGTCGATCCAGACAAGAATCGAGCAGCGTGTACATGCATTCGAACGCTGCTTTTCTGAGATCCAGACCGTCATCCACTGTGTGTTTAAAGGGACCCATTTCAACTTCTCTTATTAATTCTTTCTGTATTAAAAAACAAAAAAAAAACACGAGAATTATAATCGAATTTCTGTAGACGATCGATCAAAAATTCTTCTCTGATCTACTACCTTTATTTTCGTTTCGGCGTAAAGATGTGGCAACACAGAATCCAATAAATCTCTTATAAGCATCGGTTTGTTGTGAGCCGCTGAATTAAATGCAACTAGAGCTACCCTTCTCACGTTCAAATCGGGGTCTTCTAAAGCGACTAAGAAACTGCCCATACATTGTTTCAACATAATATCAATTTGCTGTGGCTGATCGGAGATAGTGAACTTGACAGCGGTAACTGTGGTAGTTCGCATAAGCGCCGATGGCGATTTCAACGATTCCTGCAACCTGGGTAACAAAGTAGCTGGATCGATCAGTGTGAGTTTCCCTAAACACTCCGCTGCGACGTTACGCGTGCCTTCTTCGGTACATTCGCAATGCCTGTATAAAAGCATCCAGATTGAAGGCACGAAGTTTTGCAAGTGAGACACGCCAGACGGACTGGCAGATTGACACGTGATAATCTGTAACACATATCATCGATAAACGTACATTTATAATAAAATCAGTGCAACGCGTTTTTATAATACGTAACATTGATTACCTCTTTTAACGAGTGTAAAAGAAGATACTGACGTTTTGGTTGCGCCTCGATTTCTTTTAATATAAATGGCAAGTATTCTGGAAGATTACCGACCGCTACGTTCCCTAATGTGTAACTGGCTGCTGACTTCACTTCTTCCGAATGGGACGAGAATGAACTTAAAATGACGTGCTTTAGGGAGGCGATTCCACTCAAATCCCTTATTAAAAGAAATCAATTAGAAATAATAACCTATTGAGTGTTCTAATAAAAATTAGAGCACTACTTACACATGTCTACCTATTTCACCAATAACCAACAGTGCAAAAATATGTTGAGCATCGCTCTGAGGATTCTGAACGTCTTTTAAAAATTGTTCTACTACCGCCTGAGCTTCATCGTGCCACGTGATTGTTAACGCAGCCGCGCATTTAGCAAGGGAGTGATAGGCTTGCTTGTGAAGCACCGACTGCGTGACAGGTGCCATCAACATCGAGAGCAACTCTTTGTAACCAAGACCTTGTATATCTGCTTGTACTAGCGCTTGGAAGAAATCCAGCATCGAATTCAGGGCCACACCTAAAACATAAAAATAAATCAGTGATTAAATGTTATCGTCTCGTAATGGAGACTCGAATGTTTTAAACGGGGAACCTCATTTAGAACACTAAAATAATAATGGCTGTTTGAGATTTTTTTCGCAGCACAGATAAATCGAATCTTTGCAAAACTATAGGGGTGTTTTATTTTACACTCGGGTCATTCCATGCGAAAACGGACACTTTTCGGAGTAACATGTTGGATTTTGTTCCAATTTGGATATGCTGTAGTCTTTAGGGGCATATAGACGTATCTCGAAGGATTTTTCAAAATGTCAAAAAATGTCGATTTTACAGCTCTTTAAAGTTTGATTTTTCTTAAAAAAAATTGCATCTGTGATTTTTCTTCGAAAAATTATAGCAGTTGAACTAATAAACCAATTAAAATGAGCTTTGTGGTACTTATAGTAGAGACTTTGGAGTATCTATTAAAAATTATTTCAGTTGAGACAATAATTTTTTTAACCATTTATTTTGCAATTGTTTTAAACAATTGCCATTTGTAACCGCAGGGGAATATTTAAAAATTTGAAAAAAATGAGGGTATAGCCTTATTCGTCCCCTTCATGGTCAACTTTTTAAAAATATGGTCATTTTAATATAAGCCACAGGAAAATTATTTGAATGTAACGCGGCGCGTCGAAACATATCGCTTGATTGGCCATATGCCCCTGAAGACAACATATCCAAATTGGAACAAAATCCAACATGTTACTCCGAAAAGTGTCCATTTTCGCATGGAATGACTCAATTAGATAATAAACAAATTTTTTTTGTTCACAATTAATTACATTTTCAATGGGGAAAATATTCATTATTTGATTTTTCTCTTTCAGGCAAAAATTAAAAATTAAATATAGCAACATTGGAGTAATCATCAATTGTTTGTATAGTCTGAATGAAGAATAAAACACTCTCGAAATTTTATAATGATTTGGTTTCTCTTTCTGAAAAAAAAAAAAAATTCTAAAAAAACTATTATTATTTTAGCATTTTAAACAAGGCTCTCCTCTTAAGATACAGTACCTTGTAAAAGCGGAGATTTGACCAGAACTAATATCTCTGGAAGAATATTATCGGACACCCTGGTTAACGCGATAGGGTGCAGTTTAGCGATAGTGGTAAGAAGATTAAGAGTCAATTGCGCGATATGCAGATCATTTTCGTTTAATAACGCTGGTAACTCCGTAGTAACCTTATCTAATAAATCTGGATGAAGAGCGGAACTGTAATTTCGTACAAGGGTGTCTAACAGTGGCAGAGAACATAGTTTTAAAGCTCGTTGATTTTTCCTGAGGAAAGATCCGAGAATCGGAACCGCCTCTTCCTGCAAAGAAAAATGCAACAATAATACTTTACATACAACTGCAATATAAAAGTTTATATTTATACGCGTACCATAATAGGTTTGAGGTCCACTCTCAAAGGCGACGACGCTATACAAGTTAAAGCTTTCACAGTCGTGAGCCGTGTGATTTCGTTACGAAGTCTATCCAAAAATATAGGGAGGCATACGTGCAATTCATCGGACAATGTGTCACCAAAGTGCGCAAGAATTTGTCCCATGCAAGCGATCGCTCTTTCTTTCACTTCTTGATCGATATCAGCTGTTTTCAGTCTCATCAATGTACAACGGTATATATCACCCGATAATGACGTAAAACCAAAATAACACGGCTTATCTGAGGATAACACGTGCAAGGATTATATTAATTTTCGTCTTCACAGAAACGGAGATACAGTGCATAACAAAAAGATAGATCCACTTGGAGTTTTGGTCGAAACTGTAGAGCAAGTAAATTGAAATTCGGTTGAAATTCGAGCCCCTCAATTCATTAATTGCGTAAGTCCAAAATTATGAAAAATGTGAAAAATTCCTCCTATATTAATAAAGAACACGACTCAAATTTACATCGTAAGTAAAATGGTTACGGAAAAATCTAGAATAGTGACTCAAGTTTATTACTAATAATACAAATTAGCTTGCTATTGAAATAAATATAATTTTTCCTTTAAATTATGTTATTATAATTATTCGACTGCGGAAGTTTATGCAAATTCAAATTTTTATGGACATACAACAGCAACCGAATCTCCAATAAATGTGTGTTCTATTCTTAAATATTATAAAATGTATTGTATCTGATATTTTATTGTACTTTTATATCTGGAGGCATCCTCGTTTTTATAATTTTAAAATTGTCATAAATGCATAAACATCCGCAGTCTGATAATTACTATTCTTTCACTTTACTTTCTCCTAACAAAGCTACATTCTCTTCTTAATTTTTGTAAAGTATTACACAAAAGTCCAATTTTCTCAATATTAAGAAAAGGAACTTAATTCACTTGTCAACTAAGGGGCTCATTTGTTTCTTGGATTAAGAGTTTTTTTTTTTTTAAAGCAGTTTTCGTGAAAAGAAATTTGAGAGTTTTTTTCCTGGGGAAGTTATGTCCGTTTTGCTATGGTTTTGCTAAACGAAATTTCCATCGCTGTTACAAATGTCAATATTTCGATATTTGGAAAGATAAATTCAGCGTTCTTCAATGCTTGGATTCACGGTAGTATTAGGATGTACCTAAGACACATCTTCTACCACACATGCGTCGTTTTCGAGTAAGAAAGAAAAATCGGCACTCTCACCTGACTAACAAAATCTCCTATTATTAACTCTATCCAGAATCCTTAGGGTCAACTTATACATGATATACATGATAATTAGACAGTGAATTTTATGCCTTTATGACAATTTTAAACATTCTAAAAATCTTCAAGGTTGTTGACAGATGCCAAAATACATGAAATACAAGAAATATAATTCCAGTTACAATACATTATACTCGTTTCTAAACATTTTATTTTGCAGAACAATCCGCAATCTAATGATAATAGTCGGTCATTTAATATCATTGTCGAATTGAAATTGCAACGTAGAGGAGGATGAATTTATGAATAAAAAATGATGGCAAACTTATAAACGATAGAAAACCTTCATTTCTTTGAAACTTTAAATCATAATGTTTGAATTTCTTAAAATTTTTGTTTCTCTGAAAGATTGGAGAGAAAAAAAAGTTAATGTAGAAAAATTAAATTTTATATAAATACTTTCTAGTGCTTAGGTTAAATGTTGAAATAAATTTCAACCGAATCGATTTATTAGCTCCAGAACTATAATCAAAGGCCTAAGCGGATCTATCTTTTTGTTACGCACTGTACACTGAGAAAAATAATGTTCCAAATTTGACTACATTTTGTACAAAATTAGCAGGATAGATTCACGTGTAGTAAAAATCCTAATACAGAGTAGTAAAACTCACAACCCAGTAGTGAAGGCATCTGAAATTTCAGCCTTTCCTAAGAATATTTACTACACTGGGTTCAGATTTTAACTACACTGTGTTAAGATTTCCACCACACGTGCTACTATCCTGCTACTTTAGTACAAAATGTACATTATTCTTTTCAGTGTACGTTATTTCGCAACTTACCGTGCGGTCGGATCACTTGAACAAGTTGCTGCAAAACCAGCAACGCCTCGGCCGTTATTTTGTAAAAAGGATCTCCAACGGCTGCTATGATCGGAGGTGCTAACACTGCCATGTGAGGATGAAAAACTTCGGGCTGATGAGATACCAGCAACGTATGAACAAAAGCTAACGTGTCAATCTTCATATTCGACGAAGAATTCTTGTCGCCCAGAGAGTATTGTATACCAGTTATCAACGCGGGTATATGATTGCTTAACGCACCGGGCAATACGAGTACCAATTCTTTCAGTAACGAGAAACAGTCTTGCCTCGTTTTAATGCTCTTCTCTTTCATTTGACGGTGAACTGCTTTTACGATCAGCGGAACTTGTTGTTGCAGTAACGATATCGGGCCATCGTCGTCTTCCATCGCGTCTGGATCGAGAGGCACGCCAGTGGCTGGTCTCGTTTGTCTAAGGAGCGCGATGTACGCGTGAAAAATATCGGATTTCACGTTCTCTTCTCTTTCTGCGAAACCAAAATGTTCGTTTAAATGTTTATTCCTCGATAAGTAATGCGAGGATTCGGTTCGCATTGAATGGTACCTTTAAATCTCGAAATTAAAGCTAGAGAAACAACTTTGTAGAGTTCAGGGAGAAGTTCTCGTCTAGTGGACACGACAGCTTCGAGACACTTCGCAGCTGCTCTACGAACTTTCCAACTCATATCGTCGTCATCCGAATATTCGTCTTCCGCATCTTCCTCTCCGTCTTCCTCTACTTCCATTACTACGCCTTCTCCGTCTGACATATCGTTCATGTCGTCATCGTAATTATAATTCGGATCGTACGTGATGTAAACCAAACAAATTTCTATAATCTGAAATCAAACGCACATTAAACTAAGAATACTTGAACAATATTGAAAATATAGAAACGATTGTTTACTTTATTTATGTGTGGCGTGATTTCTTTAGGACACCTGTATACAAAAGATTCAAATGCTTGTAAGCAATATTCTCTTAGCTCATCGTCATCTTCGTTGCTATATTGTACGATCAACGGCATAACTCTCTCTATTTGTTCTCCAAATCTGTGTCCTGCTTGACGACTGCAATTTTGTGGTAAATAAGAAAATACTGAATACATATAAACGTCTCGCGAAAATGAAACACTTACCAAATAGAAGCAATACACTGTATATAAGTACGTATCACATTTTTTGCAGTTTGCGTGGTTAGACCTTCAAGTAAATGATCGAGAAGTTTATTGTACAAATAATTGTTACTCGAAGTCAGAAGATGGCTGAGCGCTACTATAGTACGCTTCCTGACTGCTTGGCGAGGGGAAGAAAGTTGTGGTAATAAAGCGGACAAAATAATAGAATGAAATGTGACTAGCAGGGCACCGAATCTAGACAATAAGTCAGCCACAATATCAAGGGCCTCGAGCTGTACAGACACGTCTTCTTGCTGTGTAAAACGAACAATTAGTTTTCTTCCGTTTATCATTTACTTAGCTTAGTACCGATATTTACTTTTTCTATAGCACTGCTGAGTCGACCAGTTATTCTTTTACAAACATTGGCTACAAGCGCACTGGATCCCAAAGGAAGCTCGGAAATGACAGTTTTCAGACCGATACTGGAGATATCTCTTAACTGTTCTTTATCTGACACCATGTTAGTGCACAGCGCGTCTACGATAGTTTCCACTTGATACTCCTTAACCTTATTGACCAATGGCCCCAAACTGAAATCGGACACGTTTCTGTAATCGTGTCCAGATACAAAGAAAATCTTGCCGACGCAAGAAGAGAACTTAACTAAAGATAAATTATTGTGGAATTTCAGAACTACGATACTACTAATGTCTATTTTAGGCTTAATCTACAAGTAAATGTACCATTTTACAGCAAGATTTTGTACTTCTCCGTTTTTGTCTTCTAACAGTTTTAAAAGCATTTTTACAACTTTGCGCTCTGAATCGTCATCCAATTTGATGCTGTCTTTTTGCAACTCACTCATCAGATCGTTGGTTGCCATAAATCTAAAATCTTTATCACTGGACGTCATCTAAGATAATAAATGTCTGTTAGAATATATAAGAGTATAAAAATAAGACATAAAATTACAAATGAAATATTCAAGTAAAAATCTATATTATATAATTATAAGGAAAAAATGATACGAAATAATAAATGTAAAAAGGAAAGAAATAATGTAAAAAAAATAATTCAGAATAACACATTTTGGAAATTCAAAGGCATTATAAAATGTAAGATCGTGAATCCTTTACTGGAAAAATTGAGAAAGTATCTTACAAAAATTGCTTTATGACAGCTGAAAACACCTTTGTTTCTTACTGATACAGTTTATTTATCAACGAGTAAATCTGATCGTGCAACGAGTAAGTATTCAATTATATCCTCATTAAAAATGAAGTAAACTCAAAGAAACATATCATCATTGCCTGTAATAGATTAACGCAGAGATCTTTAAATATGCAGAATATTCTTTATGGAAACAAAAACAAGGTTATGCAGAACTTGGATATTATCACTGGTTCAGATGCTTAACGTTCCTGTTATTATTTCGAAGCAATTGATTAAACAGGTTGCAATATTGAAGCAGAGTAAATATATTCGCTAAAAAAAATGCACTAAATACCTTCTCCAGCAAGTTTGCGATTTGATAAGAGACACTAGCCATGATTGAAAACTTTTTTCACAGCCGGTTACAGTTGTCGTTCCAATAATCTACGTTACAACAGAACGAAAAGAAAAGAAAATTCACGACGTTTCGTGGGAACTTAAAAGACACTGAATTCGTTTTCGTTTGTTTGGTGAATGATCCAGTGTTAGAAACCGTATTTTAATGAAATTTCGCCGTCGGCAGCATTTCAATACTGCAAATCTTTACCGCAACTTCGACTGCCAAAATTTGGATGATAATTCTGCGTTCCTAAACCTATCGAAACAATAACCGGATAGAACGAAATATCGAAACGCCGCTTTCTAATTGGCCGATTCGATCTCTCCAATCTCAAAATTCTCTGGCAAAGTATTTCCACACAGTATCAATAACTTGCAACAAAACCGTGTCACGTTCAAATAAAATAAAAATCTACTGATTCCATTTCAGAAAAATATGTATGTAATTCCAAATTCGTAAAAAATTTATTTTCCTATTTTACAATGTTATACATTAAAAATGTTTAGCTTATATCACAACACCGAATATTTAGTTAACATTAGTTTATACATTTAATACATTTTGGACGCATTTTTATCACTTTAGCAAGTAAAACTTTATCTCTTTTCTGTGAAAACAACTAAACATTAAGTCGTCATTTTGCAGTAAAAAAAATATAAATTGCTATATCTATATTATTCTTAAAAAAATAAATAATTATTGTACTAAGTAGTTATAAATATTACAAAATTGTTTCAGTTTGTTTCACAGTTTTAGTCCGATTCCTTTCCTGCTTCTTCCTTGTTTTGATCTTCAGTTTCATCTTGCTAAAAATTCATTGTTGAACATTTTATACAAATGACATTTAGATTACATTGATTATGAAGCAATTTCATATTATACCTGTGCTTCTGTAGCTTCTTTAGAAGAACTCTGATTCATGAAACATGTGATAGGTTTTTGCCATTCAGGCGTTTCTCGTGGATGATAAGGATTTCCACCCGAATAGCTTTTACCTGAAATTATACTTGCAATTATGTTTAATAAACTAAAGAAATCTATAAAACTAAAATTTACCTTTGCTACTACTTCCTGTAGTTTTTTTCACCGCAGGACTTTTTCCCACACTTTTGCCTGGTGCTTTACTGCCAACAGCTACAAACATAAAACACAGATTTTCATTTAAATATTTACGTAATTCGTCATTACTTTATTAATTTCATTATTTATTATAGACATATGCAGAAAAAATTCATTCATGAAAACTTTTCGAAGTTTTCTTCCAACTTTCCGATTAGTTGCCAATTCTAGCTCAATAGGAAGGCTGATTTTTAATCTTTTTCAGGTAAAATAATGTGTCTTAGTCATTTTTATATGCAAACACCTGATGGATCGAAGATTCGATCGAACAGGGGATAAAAGACAGACAAAGGAATGGTGAAAATGCTTTTGGAATCTAACGAATATCATGGTTTTCGAAAAATTCCTTACCTTTCACTGGCACACGGTCTGCCTTTGTCCGCACCATGCTTATTAAACTAAAGTTTTGCAAGTGATAAATTTAATGAAACGATATTAGTAACTACGTTGTTAGAAGTTTTCGTTACGATCCACAATCCACCCGATCCACGTTATTTGAATCAATCAACTTGAACAACTCCGAATCCCTGCCCCTGTTACCAATCTTAGCATCTAAAGAAATCAAATACCAGGAGTGCCAACTTAATGGCGGAAGATACAAAAAATAAAAAATTTCAAAAAAGTAAAAATGTTTCTCCGATTACCTGAATAATTAAAATCTTTTGAATCATAAGTATATTAATCCTCAGAATTCAACAAATCATTATAAAATTCGAAAATAAGTGTAAATATTATATATATGATAATAAATAATGAGCTTCTTTAAATAACATTCAAAATTAAATTGAAATCTATTACATAAATAAAGAATATAGACAACTTAACAATACGATAACATTTTTATTAAAAAAGAGATTTCTCGTTGCCGATTTTAACAATTTCAATTAAGCAAAAATACTTTTGAAACGGCTTCGCAGTCGGAGGAACATTCAGCTTTTATTCCAAATGTTTTTTGTATCGTATGTAAATTAACAGAATGTTGTATATTGATTAATGATCCTGTTTTCAACAAATTTCTTTTATCGATGAACGGTACATTGTCCGATTTAGTTATAGATCTGTTGCATATATATAGTTGTAGTTATATGATATATTTCTTGAGATTCTGAGTGTAACGCGTATATAACATAAATGCAGACATTCAGCGAATCGCAATTATATCGATAGTTCATCGTATTTTATTATAATACTGATACGGCGCAATCTTATCAGGTTGAAATGATCTTGTTCGTATTCAGGGGAAAAAAAAATTATGGACGTTACTGTAAATTAATTAACAAAATAAAGACAAACTAAAATTACGTAAAATAATTTATATATGTATACATATAACTACATATGCCTATGTTACATTGAACAGGCCTTTTGTTTCTTCAATGACGTGTACCTCGTGTATAACAATGTTGTTTCTCGGATGGTTATATAAAAGGTTTCATCTTGGACAGTGACCATGTACTTTGTCGGTACGAAGATAAGTTTAAAGGAATTTTGCGTACACTCTCGGGCGAAAAATATAGCTATGTTCGATAAATATATATCATATAACTTAATTTTAATACTGAATCACAGAGACCCGTCGATGGGTAAGCAATAAATTATATTCTTAAGAGAAAGCTTGCATGCTTATTGGGAGAGAATTTGTGCTCACATCAGAAAGGAAGCAACATCAATTTCGGACGAATCATTCAACACTTTTTTCTAATATTTTCAAACTTTACAAGATCGTGAACGCGTATTTTTTTTTGGTCTTTTTCTTTTCTTAAATGTTAATATGCCCAAAATAACGTTCGAAAACTGTTCTTCTTTTTTTCATTTCATCCATCACGGAAATGTTCGAAACGTCAACAACGTTTCGTCCAAAGAAACAAGCGCAAAAGTGACATTTGAAGTTATTCATGTAGCTATTACTTTCAACCGTTGTTCCAACGATTTAACAATGAGTGAATACAATCTCTTAAATTTCCTGGCAATGAGTAAATTACAATTTCAGCTAAATCTATGAAATTGAAGGTATCTCGAAGTTAACACTTAGATTCTCGGATTGTGCTAACTTAACGATCGTTGACAATTTCACTGCCACTCGCGCGGCCTCGTCGAGATCGTCGATTGGGACAATTTTTAAACCCGCGTTCGCGATGAGAGCTTTCGCCTCGTCCACGTTCGTTCCCTGAAATCAGAGAAAAAATAACATGCGATATTATTTCCTATCAATTATCACGCGCGAAGTATCATTTAAAATTGTACCTGCAATCGAACAACTACAGGAATTTTCAAACTGAGTTCCTTAGTCGCGGCTATAATTCCTTCCGCAATGACATCGCACCTCATGATTCCACCGAATATGTTAACTAAAAGAGCATGGACCTAAAACAATAAAAAAACAAGAAAACGAATATTAATATTAGCGAGATTGTTTTTCCACTTCCTAATAACATTGATTACTTACTCGTGGATCAGATGTAATGATTTTAAATGCTTCCTTCACAGCGGAAGTAGACGCACCGCCTCCTACGTCCAAGAAGTTGGCTGGCTCTCCTCCATGTAATTTTATGATGTCCATAGTAGCCATAGCCAAACCAGCTCCGTTAACCATGCAACCGATGTTACCATCAAGCGCGATGTAATTCAAATCGAACTTCGCAGCTTCGACTTCTTTCACATCTTCTTGAGACCAATCTCTCAAACTGAACAATTCCTTTTGCCTGAACTCAGCATTGTCATCGAATCTGCATTTGCAGTCCAATGCGAAATCTAAAATAAATTCGTCGATGAAATATTTTTCTCTACGTATGTTCAACTAATTTGCTTTCAGACGTACAATTTCCGTTGATATCTTCGGCGAGTGGATTTACTTCTAACAAAAGAGCATCTTTCTTGAGGAACAATTGGTACAAGTTCAGAATAATATTGGAAATATAATCCTTAACGTTTTGAAGACCAAGCTTAACGGCAATGCGTTCTGCCTGGTCCTTCGTTATTCCTTTCTCGATATTGATAGGTTCGTACATGATAGCACTAGGATTTGTTGCAGCAACTTCCTCGATATTTACACCACCCTGACTTGAAGCTATTATGACTGGACCCTTTAAAATGTTCCAATTAAAAATCATAGTTTTATCAATTTATAGTTTGGTTGTTCAGTAACTTACACCGAAGGCTCTTTCCATCATGACTGCCAGGTAATATTCTTTTCGAGGGAACATACGCTGCGTTACCATCACTGCATTACATATCCTTCCTGCTTCCCCAGTTTGTTTGGTAATTAACAATTTACCTAACATTTGACTGGCTAACTTCTTCGCTTCCTCTGGTCTGCAAATAAAATAGGAAGTTAATAGAAAATAATATATATTTCTCTTTCTGTAAGATGTAAGAGTAACTTACGTTTCACACATCTTCACACCACTAACGTTGGTACCTTTAAAGTGTCCTTTTCCTCTGCCACCGGCTAAAACTTGTGCCTTCAAGACAATATCTTTGGTCTTCAAGTCGGCAGCAAGTTTTGCAGCCTCGTCCGGAGTTTTGGCAACCCCGAATTTCGGGGTTGGTACACCAGCTTCATTCAGAAGGCTGTAACTGATGTGTTCGTGCACATTCAAATTCCTGACTGGCTGTTTCACTAAGTTGGTCTTACATCCTAGTATCTGTTAAAGAAAGAACTTTGATTAATGAATTAATATTTAACAAACAGTTGAAATGTGTTGAAACAATTTCTATTTATAAAAATAAACAAGGAACACGAGCGTCAATAACATTGAGCATCATT
The DNA here is from genome assembly GCA_030770465.2 of Perdita meconis. NCBI lineage: Eukaryota > Metazoa > Arthropoda > Insecta > Hymenoptera > Andrenidae > Perdita > Perdita meconis. The sequence continues at coordinate 766,828 of JASKOS020000035.1, read as the reverse complement.
ATTGACACCGCTGTGAACTTGAAAGAGGAAACTTTGAACGGTACGATTTAAAAATAATCTGAAGTCAGAGACTAAGCAGTGGTAATGACCTACATACTTCTAATTTGATCCCCGCGACCTATGACTTATTCTGTCTTCGATGAATAAATAGCTTAGTCCAACGAAACGAAGGAACGAAAATGATGTTAGCAAGAAAACAATGACTGGAAAAATAGCAACAAAAGATGCATTAGAAAGTATTTGAAATTTCGAAAATGACAGAGAAATTCGAGGAAAACGATTCGACAAACGGAGAAGGCGACGAAACAATGAAAGACGATCTTTGAAGATTTGTTCGAACACTTTGAAATAATCGAAAAGCGTGACAGTCCTTGACAAGTAGTTTCCAATGGTCCACGTAATTCAATAACAGTTAATTACATACGAGCATACGTGTCAGATCTGGTGATCAAAGAATTCCGCGAACAACGTGGAAATGACCGCGGTAACATTGCATAACTGTCACACTCATATTTCACGAAAAAAACGAGTTTCGTGCGAGGCCGCGATCTTTGGCTTCGAATCGACTGACCCTGGCGCCTAATTTAGCAGACTACAGATATGTAATATGGCGATTATCCCCCTTGTGAATCATTGGTCGTGAGATTCCAGGAATTTTCGAGTACGCGAACGGATGGTGTAGGACCGTACGAGTTCACAGAAACAATTGAAATATTTTGATTTCGCGAATGATCTATAGAACGTACCTTGGACCCGTTGAATCGGGTAAGATTCTCAACGAATGAGACAGTCCGCGACAACATGGTAGCCATCTTATCAAAGCAGTGGCAGTGGACTGCGAAGCGTAAGCTGCGTCTTCAGGTCCCCACCTTTCTTGACGTTTCCTGTAAAAACATGACGCAAACTCCGCGCGGCACAATGAGCGTAGTGGCGGCACCACTTTTCTATACAGTCGGTTATTATTTAAAACCGAACTGTTTCGAACGCTGAATTCAAAATTAAACGAATAAAACAGAGTTTCGATATATTCGAACGATAAACAAATGATAGTTGGTTCCTTTGCATAGACGATTTTTACGGATCTAAGAAAGTAAAATGAATGGCTACACCGGCTACACTAGAAATTCGGGGGAAACTTTTATTTTTTTTTTTACAATTATCTGCCAATATAAATTTGTAGAGGTAAAAATCAAGCGGAGTGTCAGTTTGATACATTTTACGATAAAACAGCTTCGACATCAAAAACTTGACAAAAACAAATTGTACAAAATCAGCATAAAAGAATTACATTCCAAAATGATAAATATATATACACTCTCGAATTGGCTTTAAATATTAAGTAATAAATGTACTTTTGTATGAAATGATTTAATTTTTCTTTCACTTTTACTTCTTTTTCTTTTTTGATTCGTTCTTTGATTATTTCTTTGGTTTCCCCTTTGATTCTGTCTTCGATTTCTTCTTTGATTCTTTCTTTAAATCTTTCGATGTGAAAGTAATGTCTAAGTTTAATGAATTCGCTAGCCGTATCATCGTCGCTAATTTTACTACCGCTTCAGCCGCATTAGAAAAATCATCTATGGAAGTTACTTTCAATTGCGCGTTTCGTATTAATTCGTTACCTTCGGTTACATTGGTTCCCTATAGAAAAAATGAAACAATCAGAATTTCGGGAAATTAAATTGTTTATAAAATAAATTAATGCGAATTATAAAATGACACTAAGTTGCTTTCCATGCATGTAAATGATTTGACTTTTGTTTTAACGACCTTTGAATATCTTTAAATATCTTAAAATACTTAAAATTATAATTATATTTATACCATTATAGTTTAATCAAATAAAGGATTTCATACTGCTCGCACTAATCAAAAACTGCTTGTACAATTTTTAATTACCTGCAATCGTACGACTATCGGCACAGCCAAATTCAAATCTTTGGACGCGTCAATGATTCCTTGTGCGATTATATCGCATCTCATAATTCCTCCAAATATATTTACAAAAATTGCTTCAACCTATTGACAATAAAACTAATGAAATTTTCAGATACAAGATGTACATTCTACTATTCTAAAACATTTCAAAACACCTTCGAATCAGAGACTATTATTTTGAAAGCTTCTTTAACGGTTTCCGCCGTGGCAGATCCTCCGACGTCTAAGAAATTCGCGGGAAATCCACCAAAGTACTTTATGATATCCATAGTAGCCATGGCTAATCCCGCGCCATTTACCATGCAGCCTATGTTGCCGTCTAACGCTACGTAATTTAATTCAAATTTACTCGCTTGGACTTCGTTAGGATCCAGCTGTGTTAAATCCTGCAGCGCGAATAACTCTTTTTGCCTGAAGTGCGCGCTATCATCGAAGGAGCATTTACAATCTAAGGCGAAATCTGAAAGCATATGAATTTCACTAAGAATCTGTTCCATTCAGTGATCAGTCCTCTTCTTACATTCTCCACAAATGTCCAGCGCGAACGGATTAATTTCGAGTAGCAGAGCATCCGTGTCAATGAACAGTTCATAAAGATTGCAAGTGACTGTGGACGCGATGCTTTTGCCTTCATCTTCCATGCCCAACTTCTCTGCCACGAGCTGCGCTTGATCAGGCGTTAAACCCTTCATGATGTCAATTGGTATATACGATATCGCTTCTGGATTCGTAGCTGCGACGTCTTCGATGTTCACGCCGCCCTGTTTCGACGCTATTACGACTGGACCCTGAAAAATATTATTCTCCTCAATCCCAGATCAAATTTGATAAAATTCATATTTGCATGATTGTTCACATCAAAAGTCCTTTCCAGCATCACTGCCAAGTAGAATTCTTTACGAGGAAACATTCTGGTCGTCACCATCACGGAATTACAAATTCTTCCAGCCTCTCCGGTTTGTTTCGTTATTAATAATTTGCCTATCATGCTCTGGGAAATCTCCTTCGCCTTCTGGGGCCTATAAATCATGTTCCAAAAAATTTTTTTAAACGTAAATCTAGTAGCAGAGTTGGGCAAAAATTTCATCGACGATTGATGATTAAATTTCTACTTTAGTTGTTAATTGTGATTAACAATTAAATTCCTCCTTTAATTTCGATTAAGGAGAACTAAATCTCTACGTTAGTCGTCAATTTTAGTAGTCAGTTCAATAATTGATTAACGATTAACATTATTTTTGAAATTAGTATTTTATGAGTTTGGTCTAAACTCTAAACGTTTCCGTTTGTGTATGTTATTTTTGACTTCTTTACACAGTAATTACTAGACTGCGGATGTTTATGCATTTATGACGATTTTAAATGTGTTAAAATGCACAAAAATGTGTACAGATGCAAAAATACACGAAATATCGCAAATAACATATATTTTATGATATTCAAAAGGTAAAAAACACTTTTATTTAAGTCGAATTCCTTTTTTCATGCCCTTGAAAATGTGAATTTGCATAAACATCCGCAGTCTAGTAATTACACTGTTCGCCAAATTTGACAAATTATAATAAAAATAATTTTAAATGGAATATCTAATTTAATTAAAATTTAATTCAACAATTGATAACTGACGATTAATTTCATCTAAGAATTTTAGTCGAATAATGCCCAACTCCGTGTAATAGCACATATTTAGGAATCATTTTCTATAGTAACTGATGTAATAGAATTATCATGATTTTCAAACTCACGTTTCACACATGACAACGCCGCGGACATCGGTACCTTTAAAATGTCCCACTCCACGACCTCCTGCAAGAACTTGCGCTTTCAATACGATATCTTTCGTCTTCAAATCGGCAGCTATTTTCTCAACCTCGTCCGGCGTTTTGGCTACTCCGAAAGGCGGAGTCGGGATTCCAGCTTTTTTCAGTAACGAGTAAGCAACATGTTCGTGAACTTGCATAAGTCGTTTCGGTTGCACATTAATAGACGTATGAGCTAAAAACTGAAGAAAATATATTTTTCAATGATCGCCAGAACGATTTAAGTAGCGAGTAGAAAATTATGCAAACGTCTACCTGCGGTTTGATCCACCGGATGAAACACGATATCAATGACATTACGGTTGACAGTGTCGACTATTTTAAATGATTTTATCTGCGAGTGACTCGCCTAATTCATCTGTGCAGACAAACGTTCAACTTTTGTAAGAACGTTGCGCGTTGTATGTGTTACAAGAACTTTTCTTTGTGAAATGCATTGTACGGAGTTGTCAGTTTTAAAGCAACTTTACTGTCTGCATGACGAGGATAATTACATCGAGTAGGCAATGAACGAAAACTGTACACCCTTTTGTTTTATGTCACTGATAAATGCTGTGTATAGTTGATATTACGTCTTGTAGATAATAACTGGTTCATACAAACATAATTCGCTATACATAACAAATGATACAGATGATTAATAAATTGAAGTATCATGCTGAAACTTTCTTGAATTCTTTCTTTCCTTCAGAATGTACTATTTGGGAATAAACTTGAATAAAAACCAACTTCAGTGATTCAATTTGTCTTATATTACTGTAATAAACGTACTATCTTTCTATTCTTATAATATGCGTTGAGAATACAATGTATTAAATCATGTTAATACAGTAAAATATAAAAAAGTCAATTTACATTTTACATCTAAGTGTAATCTCATTACTACGACTTTATAAGCACTTATATTTATCGAATAACAGAAAAGAAAATTCAAATTTATGCTATATTATAGGTTTATAATTCAGTATATCACGTTTATATGTAATTCAATATACATTGCATCTGAATCATTCTTTGCATTAATACGCCTTATAACAATTTTTTTTTTCTTCGTTAAGTCAGACTTACACGTATCTTAGGAACTACGTCCTTAACAAGATATCTAAAAGTTTCTGGCGATTGGTAATAATTACAACGTTTCATTTTCTTGTCATAACATTTTGCTTCGAGATGCATATTTTTATAGAATCCAAAATGTTACTGAGGTCGCACAATACTATGAAACGTATTATGTATCATCGATCAGAAGTCTCAGGTAAAAATAGTTACGTGAAGTATAAAGAAACGATAGCAAATGAAATCAAATTTCGAGTAATGTTCGCGAAGTCTTGCCGTCTCTATTGAATTTTCCGTGAATTTTTACGAGCTACCGCAACTGTTACAATTTTGTTAGTCTAACGCATAAATGAAGAAGCTATGTTAAGGTAAAATAAACAAATAATTTATCACATGAAACTTCAAAGTGAAACGTTATAACGTACTGTCAGGCAAATATATTGAATTTATTCCAAATTCAATGCACCTAATACTTTGAAATATATTCAAAACATAAATTGGTTTACATCTCATAACTTAAAAATAACTTCTCATACTTTTTGATGTATGAAACAAAGAAGCGAGCAGATTCGAACGAACGAAGTCTGCGTTTTCCACGCGATACAATCTAAATATCCTTACAGTTTGCGGAACATAAATTGCTTCTTTTATCTACGTTTCAAGCATAAAGAATCTTCGTTTCTGGCCTAAACAGTCTTATATTCTAAATACAAAATGAATCTTTCCCGTTTTAAAAACTAAATCTATCGTTAAGCGTTCTTCCTGTGACACCAAGATTGCCAGACAGACTGTACATTACTTCACTAAATGTACGATCATCGACTTCTGCTCGAGTGTCCGACGAAGGAGTGTTACGTGTGCGGGAACGGGAACGCGATCTTGACCTCGAACGTTGCCGATTAAATAAGGGCGCTCGACCAACCTATAATCCACAAATTTAATTATAGCGAGTTCAGCCATTTCGTAAGCTAATTTGTCAAAATAACACTGTGGAACAAAAAAAATTTTTTTTCTGTTTTGTAATATACATTGGGTGATTTCTATAGGTCTACTCACCCTAAAAACGAATCCGGAAGCAGAATTGCTCTATCACCCTCAGTTTTCAAAAAACATGAGTTTTTGTAAAAACGCGGTATTTCCGGCAAAAATGAGTTATTACGTGAAAACTAAAAATGCTAGAACATTCAAACTTGTCTTAAATGAAAGGGGAAAGTTTCCTGCATATGATAGTGCCCACACTTATAATTGCTTATGGTTTTGAATGGTTGTAAATGGGCATCAAAGTTTGAAAACAGGCCGATATCCGCAGTTTGTACGCGCTATTCATTCATTTTCACGAGAAGCTGTTTATTTCACACGAATTTGCTACACACTACCGGATTCTGTAGACATTTCTGACGAAGAAACAGTCTGCAAAAAATGTCAGAACGGCTTTTAACTCGAACAGGGTGAGAAAATCTTAATCGGCAGCGTACGCGTGGCGTTTTGCCGCCGCGTGGCCATTGCTCGTCTGTCGTGCCTCGTCAGTGCCGTAACTACGCTCAATCGGCACGAATAAAGGTGCCCAACAGGGGCCCACTTTTTATATCTATGAGATCCATTGATTTTACAATTTGATCAACTTTTTTTCCTTTATACTTCTTTTTTCTATAGAAACGATATGAAGGGAAAGAGAAGATTGCAGTGCTTGCAGATAGAAGTGTTGAACATGTATTTATGTAACTGCATAACATTCAATATGCGTTTACTTTATAAATAGCTAAACATGTTTAAATAATGATCAGAGTGAATGACTCCCATGTTTATATGTTAATAATGATCAAAGTAAAAAAGCACATATTTTTTCTGATATCTTTAAATTTATTTAAAAAACTAAGGGACTACAGGAAAATCTAATCATAGCATGCTATAGAGTACATTTTTTGCAACAGAAAGCTTCAAGGAGAAATACAAAATCGCTTTTGCTTTAAATATGGAAGCGAAATAGTTCGGGAAAACGCCAATCAAAAACAATTTAACAGTTCTTTACCATTCGATGACTAATAGCAAGGAATGCATGAAAAAATTAAATATAATAGTCAAAAAAAAATCATACGTTAGATATAAAAAGTGGGCCCCTGTTGGACACCTTTATTCGTGCCGATTGAGCGTAGTTACGGCACTGACGAGGCACGACAGACGAGCAATGGCCACGCGGCGGCAAAACGCCACGCGTACGCTGCCGATTAATATTTTCTCAACCTGTTCGAGTTAAAAGCCGTTCTGACATTTTTTGCAGACTGTTTCTTCTTCAGAAATGTCTACAGAATCCGGTAGTGTGTAGCAAATTCGTGTGAAATAAACAGCTTCTCTTAAAAATGAATGAATAGCGCGTACAAACTGCGGATATCGGCCTTTTTTCAAACTTTGATGCTCATTTACAACCATTCAAAACCATAAACAATTATAAGTGTGGGCACTATCATATGCAGGAAACTTTCCCCTTTCATTTAAGACAAGTTTGAATGTTCTAGCATTTTTAGTTTTCACGTAATAACTCATTTTTGCCAGAAAGACCGCGTTTTTACAAAAACTCGTGTTTTTTGAAAACTGAGGGTGATAGAGCAATTCTGCTTCCGGATTCGTTTTTAGGGCGAGTAACCCTATAAAAATCACCTAGTGGTTATTACAAAACAAAATTCGTGTTGAACAGTGTAATAGATAGTATTATCGTACCATATTTAGACTTTGTACACTTTGTCTAAACGGTGAACGTCCTCTTGGTAGCTGACGCAAACTGTTCACGGCGCTTCCATTTCGGTTCGGCGTGAGAGCAGGAGGCCTAGTAGTGCAATCGTGGCCCAACGCACAGATGAAGTTGACATTCGAATTACCGCTTAGACGCGAACTATAACATTCGTTTGCATCATTTTAATTGAGTTTGAATAAAACGTTCAGGGAAAATCCTGATCGAAGCGTTATTAGAATTGCAGTAGAACCTTCTATTAAATTAAATTAATCAGCTCCTGAAGGGAGTATTTTTATTTTTAAAAGAGGATATTCTCAGTTTTTGAAAACTGTTATGCAAATCTGTGAATTCTATGAAGAAACCGAGGGTGTTGTAATACACTCCGCGATAAGTTAATTAAAGGGACTCAAAATTGTCTTCATTCGGCAAAAGAAATATACTTCCAATTTTAAACGCAATTTTTTTTTATATTTTCCAAAAATTGTCTGACGTGATGCCTGAATTGATATACTGTTGACGGTCCACTAAAATTTTTCGAAAATTTGGTTATTTTCAAGTGGTTATATCTCCAAGAAAAATCAGCATCAAAAATATTTGAAACTTCCATTTTGTAGCTCGAAGTTTCAAGTTTTTGAATCGTGAATCCAATTAGTCTTTCGTACAGTACAGCACAATTTTTTCAAGATAAAGCGTGATAAACCGTTATGCAATTTTCGTCAATTTTTGACGAAAAAATTTTTTTTTCCAGAAAATTTTCCTTAAAACTTTACCATTCCATCCTTTAATGACTGCCATTTCCAAAGTTTTTGTTATACAGTAGAACCTTGATTAACCGACTTCATATTTGTACTATAAAATGTTAAAAATTAGTGAACCATTATTAAATCACCATCAAAGTTTTACTGTTACACCTACTGCATTAAATGATTGATGCTTTGAATAATAAAATTGTGGAACAATTTTGATTCGGATAATCGAGGTTCTACTGTACAATTATAATTAATTGCATTTTTTATTTCAAGGGAAATATAGACAGAATATTATATCCGCCACTGGCTGAAGATTTCTCAGCAATCTATATTTTGGCAAATTTTACTAACTCTATCGATATTAAAAAAAAAAATATTAAAATATAGTAAACATTGTATAAATATGTAACAAAATTTCAAACTTTTTGTCTTTATACTTTTTCTGCAAAAAATTTCTTAAGAACGTCTCTCTATTATTTCTTTCCAATGGGAATACTCTATTAAGAGGGATTCTCATTTAGAACGCTAAAATAATAGTAGAAAAAGAAGAAAAAAAGAAGGAAAAAAAAAAAAGGAAAAAGTTTGAAATCGAAAAAATTATAGGCTTTAAAAAGGAAAGTACAACTTTGACGACAAAATGTCGACTTATTTATACAAAAAAACTTAAGTAATTAATTTTTTTATGAATATTTTTAGTGAATCGACAATGTAATTAGATGAAAATGAAGAAAATATTGGTTTCTCTGTTTTAGGCAACTGAATTTTCCATGTTGTACACAAATCGGCGGCGCGGATCTACCAAGATATGTAAACAATTTTTTTTTGTATAGTTCGAATGTAGAATAAAACAAACCCAAAATTTTGCAAAGATTCGGTTTACCTTTGCTAAGAAAAAAATTCTCAAAAAACTACTATTATTATAACGTTCTAAACGAAGCTCCGCCCCTTAATTATTTTCTATTTCTATTATTCTGGATACTAATTATTCATTGTACTGGCCATAAAATTGCAGTGGAACTATGAGTGAAACTTGAACTTTGATTTAACGGAGATACTAAAAATAAAATAATTCTGCATCATAGAAATGATTTAGTTTCACCTTCGATATCAAGTCGATTAATCAACAAGGTTCCAATTATTAGGAAAATAAAAACTAAAACTAATATAATTTATAAATTGATATGCATTCATACTTCATTCTCATTAATTTCTGTTCAAATTGCGCTCGTCTTTGTGCACGGGCGATTTGATCCGAACGTAATCCACCGGTAGTGAAACGCCGCTGCGATGTTAATATTTGCTGCGACAACATTTTCCTCATCTGTAATAATCATATTGTCTATAATTATTGCATCAATTCTCTCATGACATTTGTATAGTTTCAACTTACCCTGAATTGATTCTGCAAAGACAAGCTCTCATTCCGTCGCTGCAGCAACAGCTGTTTCGCTCTCTTGACGCGATTTCGGTAAGCAATTTGAGCGGGACTCTGATATCCCAATCGATTATGAACTGAAGTCGGATCACGTAGATTCGGTAGACTGTTCGTTCGTTTCAAAGGAGTTTTATTGTTGGTGAAGAATCCTCCTTGAGTGAAAGTCAAGTTCGTGCGACTTCTACTGCGAGTCAAACCGAATCTGTTGCCTCGACCGCGGCGAACGTTAAAAGCGCCTCGCGTGTTCGTTTTTTGGTTAAGATTCAAGTTACTTCGCGATCTGGTGAGGCCACTGTTTTTCTTGAATCTTTTTCGCACGAAATCACCGCGCACGTTGTTGTTGTTAGCGCTCTGTCCGGCTTGCCACGGCTGCTCTTTTTTAGCAGTTCCGACGTTGCGTTTCACTCGCGCGCCTCTACCTCTGAGTCCGCTCCGTCCTCGCGCGCTACCTCGAGTGCGTTTAACACCAGGTTTTCCATTGGCAGTCCCAGCCTTTTTCTTTTTCTCCTTTTTCTCCATCTTTATGATTTCATCTTAAAAGGAACAAAATTCACAAGGTTTAGTGAGCATACAGCCTTAGAGTGGAAAATTAATTTACGTTAAACTTTAATCTGGAATGTGTGAAAAGTTTTTCCTTCTCTATAGACGATGCCAAAAGGACAACTTCAAAATAATCTTTTTTCAGTATCTATTTTCGTTAGTCATTTTCCCTGCTTATCTTCCGATATATATATATATATGCATATGTAGAATCAAATTAATCTCACTGGGTATTTTGTACTTATCTGTCATTTAATTTAATGCAATTAAAACTGTATACAGGAATTTTTTGGATCTATTTCAATGCAAATACTTAAACAGTTACAAATGGGTAAAGTAAATAACTAATTTCCGAGTACCAAAAGTAAACAATAAGATTGATCAAAATCACGTGTACTACACTGTGCAAAGAATTAGAAAATCATTTATCAAGGTATCATAATTTTCCAGATAAGCCAATGTTTAAAAATGCTACAACAATGTTTCAAAAAGCAAATACATGTGTGTATAGTTTATCTAAACCAATGCATTGTTCTAATGTATCTTCCATGGTGTAATTTGTCAGAATATACCCAGGATTACTGTTCTTTTATTCTAATACAATTCAAACAAGGTTTCATCCATTACAAAACTGTTTCTCATTCTGAACAAATCCGACCGCTGTACATGAATTAAATCTTCCTTCCTCAGGTTTTCTTCAGTTTCTCTTACATGCTCTCAGACTTCTTTCTAGATACTGTTTCAGTTTTTACTTCTTTAGTTTCCCTCTTACTTTTTCTTGCGTTCTTAATTCGTGGATTCATGGATTTAATTTCCCTCAGTGTAAATAACAGCCCAACGCAGTGACGTCCAAGCGTGTTGTTTCTAATAGATTCAGTTTAGCTCTTCTCTCGTCGACATTTTACTCGATTTCAATGTTTGCCATCTTCAAGATCTGAATTTTACTAATTTAACTTAGTCTTGCTTTGTTCTTCTTCTTGTGATCCCAAAAGTTTTTTATTACGTTCGAAAATATCCAACATTTCTTTGTCGAAAGGGATGCAATTACTTGGTTAAACAGATGATGGAATATAATGCGGGTATCCATTTAGTGGCCATTTCGATTAAGACAGTGGAACGTTACACGAAGGGTATGAATATATTTCTGGTAAACATCAGGCATCCAAGAATGCAATTAAATAATATTTTTCTGTTTCTGAACTTTGATCCGTAAAATTGTTCAGAATAAAGACGTACATAGTTTTCCATGACAACGTCTTCAGATCGAAGTCTGCATGATTTTGTTGACTAAAATATTATTTTACCGCATAAAACGACTCTTGATTTTTTTTACGTTATTCATTCTTATCATTTAAACGCATACATTTGTCCACGCATACATTGATTATTTTCCTAGCAGAATCATATCTCTTTTAATTCTGAGAAATATTCCAACCTCATCAAACGTTTGTCATTATTAAACAGTAAACTGATCGTGTTCAGCTGTGAAAATAAATGTTCCTGGGTGATGCAGCATGCTCGCCATTCAAGTGCTCCCATTTTCCTTTGCAAACAAATTATAAATAGTTCGACTGAAATGTATCATGCGTTCGAGATAAAAATAAAATTTATTGGGAAGTTCGAGCGTGTACTTTTTATTTTTTTGATTTCACGGTTAGTGCGGCACTTCAAATATCTCGTTAGACGAATGAAGAGAAAATCCGAGGACCACGACAGCGACGGTAAAAATATAACTAAAGTTACGCAAACGTGTCTCCCACGCAACGAGAAAGTCGACTTCTTTTTACGACGCGTGAGTCACGTCTTTTGCTTGCGGCATTTGTCCAAAAAAAGGTTTGCCGGGGATCCGTGTTCGTCCATTTTCTATCGAACGAAACGCCAATTTCAATTGCCGAACGGAAATCATTTCGATCGATCATTTGCGATCGCACAGAACAGCATTTCCAAAGGAGTCGTTAATCTGGGTTAAGCTCATAATGTGCCCATTTATCTCTCCCTGGCATCGTTGAAACTATGCACTTGTCTTTCGTTCCTCGCATGTTCGATTCGTCTCTCAACTCGTACTGCATAAAACTCTGCCATGATAAAGATGGTCTACTATTCTTCTCGGTGACTATAGTTTCTCCTTCTTCACTATTTCTCGACGAACATGGGAAAATTGATTTACATATGCCACAGTAACGTCGAACCGAATTTTCGTCTCTTTCTAACTAATCCGAGATGCATGAAGTCGTCGTACACGTTGCAGAACACGTTCAACAAGAATCGCAACACACATTTTCCATTTCAGCGATCGAGAAATGTTCCCACCACGTCCTCGCCAACGTGAAACATTGATCTCTCGTCAGTCTTTAGTTATAAGGGAATCGCAATTTACGAGGACGAACGATCCTGTTAGAATCGCCACGTCGTTGAGTCGTTACGTTTTTTTTGGGATTCTATTATATCGTCGGGCGTTAAACGAATTGAAAATAAATGCGTATAGATTCTACGCCTTAGAGAATTCGTCGCCATTTTGAATCGGTGCAAAAAGAAGATAAACGGTAGCCGTACGCTCACCCGCTCACCCAGGATTATCAGCGGAATCGCTAGACTTTCGAGACTCTGGCCACTTACCGAGCGACATGTTCACTTTCGCGTCAATCTCAGACATATTTGTCCTTTAATTTGCTCTCGTCTGTTTTCTATCTCTTTTTCCCGGACGCGAGCCAAACACACGAGAACCGCGGAACGAATCAACCTGGACTTCACTGGACTTTTTGATTCTTTACAACGTCACCGCACAAATCGTATACAAAACGGTATCACACAACGCACTGCGAGCGAGTGAATATTGGAGTGAGTGAATGTAACCGAATGTAATACTGCGTTCATAGAAAATTATGAAGACATGTTACTCTACTTATTATTTCGACTGCGTGTTTACTACCACCTATCGATGTCATTTGGAATTCAATCATCGAGGGCGGGAATTTTGAAACACATTGTATTTTTAGTAATGGGCATATTCATTTTATTAGTTATGTTATCCATAAAACTTAGATTTTGTAAATCTATTATTATTTTATCCCTTAATCCTTTAACGTCCATATCCTTAAATTTTAATCTCAAAAGTGTGTAACTAATACATTATATATAAAAGCAATGAATAAAATGTTTTTCTATTATACATGTTATTTGATTCGACATCTTTATTTATTTATACACGTTAAAAAACTTCAAGCTGCGTGATGTTGATTCAATAACTTAAAATGAATGATTATTATTTTATTAATAAATATACTAATGATTGGCAAAAAGGAAATTGATTAAACTTTATAGCAGAATATAATAGTAAAATAATTGAATTGTATTTATGAATGAATTATTCGATTGCCCCTGAGATGAATTATTTAATTTGATAGCGGATAGAAATAATGAAGCAAGTAGAAGAATAATAAAACAGTCATTGTAGGGCGGTATTCATAGTCAGTTCTTATTCTTAAGCATTTGCTTAGTCCCCCCCCCCCGCCACGCAATATAAATTACATTGTAGGGGGAAGACTTAAGCAAATGCTTAAGAATAAGAACCGACTATGAATTAGGGCTATTGATTATGAGATACCCGGGTACCCGGGTATACCAAAATTACCTGTACTACCCGGGTATCTCACGCGGGTACCCGAACACATGAGATAGACAAGAATCTCATGCCGAATTAAGCCGAATTAAACCGAACTCAGCCGATAGTTTTTCGGCATGTGTTTCTGGATTTTAAAGTAGAGCGAGAGAGAGAGAGAGAGAGAGAGAGAGAGAGAGAGAGAGAGAGAGAGAGAGAGAGAGAGGAGAGGGCGAGAGAGAACTCATTTTCAACATAACCACGGTCCATTAAATTCAATTTTCATCATGTATACAGAATTGATTTCATTCTGAAATTTTTAAAATTTTTAAAGCCACAAATACGTACCGAAAAACTATCGGCTCAATTCGGTTCAATTCGGCTTAATTCGGCATGAGATTCTTGTCTATCTCATGCGTTCGGGTACCCGTGAGATACCCGGGTAGTACGGGTAATTTTGGTATACCCGAGTATCTCACGAGTACCCGGGTACTCGGGTATCTCACCCGGTTCACTTGAAATCTCGAGCCCTACTATGAATACCACCTGTAAATCTCATGTTTGAATCTATTTGATAATTCCGCTTAAATTCTATCGATATAGCTCTATTCTGCTTTATCGATCGACCAGTCAATTTCGATAGTCCAGCACTATCGATAGTCCTTATCATTGGTCCTTATACTTCATACTTCATACTATACTTATATTATGAAATGCGCGAAAATTTAAAATCGTCCAGTACTACTGGTCATAAGATAAAATAAATAGAATTTAGTGATTGCGTCTGATATCTCTACATCGCTTTCCAATCATTAAAAAAAAACTCTTAACACTTTATACATACCTACACTGTAATTCAAATTTTTTCAAACACAACGTTTATAAAATAAAAAATACAGTCAATAAATTCTTTGCTACATACAACATTACATTAATCAAACCCAATTGAAGTATTACATTCGTAATAAACATTGAATCAAATTGTACTTAAATACATAACCTTCGCTGCAGTCAATCGTTCTTACATTTTCATTTATACATTGCATTTACACTCATATTTTGTATTGTACATACATTCAACAATACAATTTATTATTAAACATGGACGAAATTATAATACGAAAAGCAAAACGCGAGGATTGCAGCGCTATTAGAGGCTTAATACAAGTAAACAGCGATTTAAATTGTTTATTTTTTATATATTTAGTGTTTCAGATTCTGTTGACTACACCAATTTATCGTAAAATTATAAATTCTGTTAGAAAAAAATACTCACATTTTTATTATGCTATGTTAGGAGTTAGCAGATTTTGAGAAGATGCCTGAGGGACCAAAAATTGATCATATAAGTAATTTGACTGTAAATACTCTTTAAATTAATATCATAATTGATAAGAAATATACGTTCGAACGCTGAATTATTTTAGCGCTCGAAGAAGATGGATTTAATGCTGAGCATCCTTTATTCTTATGCTTTGTCGCTGAAGTTAATGGAACTATAGAAGGATATGCGATATCATATTATACATACTCAACATGGTGTGGAAAAGCCATGTATTTGGAAGACATTTATGTGACGCTTGCTCAGAGATCGAAACACATTGGTAGTAAGCTACTAAAAGCCGTTGCTAAGGTGCGTTTCACAAAGTTTGGAGAACAGTTATCCCCTCAAGATTAAGGGACTATATTTTATAGCCATTCTTATATAAATTTTTTACACAGGAAGCAACTGATAACAACTGCTGCAGATTAGATTTCTCAGTCCTCAAATGGAATCCTGCTCAAGAGTTTTATAAACATAAGGGAGCCACTGATTTGACAGAAGAAGAAGAATGGCATCATTATCGTTTATCAGCTGAAGCTTTGAAAACTTTAGCTGTGGATAAATGATCACTATTATCCTATTACCTAATAAAATTGTTTCTCTAGATCAGAGCTTATAAAATTTCTAGATAAAAGCGAAAGAGTGGATAATTTATGATACAAAGTTTATCATAAATCTGCTACCAATTTGGAGATTCGATAAGTTGAAGTTAGAGATTTGAAGGTTTGACACTGAATTTTTGGAGAGCTATAATTGAGGATTTAGAGATTTTTAAAATTTCCGTTTAGAGAGGTTTAAAAACTTCAAGTTGGAAATTTCGAGATTTTAGGAGTTAGAAGTGTGAGATTTACAGAATTGAAATTGAAAATTCAAGAATTCAAAGTAACAAATTTGAAGATTTTAATATTTTTAGAATTTCAATTTAAAAATTTGAAAACTTCAAGTTGGAAATTTTAAGATTTAAAATTGCTGATTTCGAGATTTTTCGGAGTAAACATTAGAGATTTGAGGGTTTAAAGTATAAGATTTAACTATTTCAAGTTGGAAATTTGAAGATATTAAATTGAAGATTCAAAGAATTGGATTCTGAGATTTACAGAGTTGAAATTGAAAAATTCAAGAATTCCAAGTGTTAAAATTATAGATTTGAAAATTTCAAGTCATAGATTTAGAGATTTTTAGAGTTGAAGTTGAAGATTTGAATTTAAAGTTTCATATCTAAAAAAGTGAAATTGAAAATTAAAAACTACCAATCGAAGATTTGAATAGTTAAAGAGATTTGAAAGTTTGACATTGAAAATTTTAAGAGCTAAAATCGAAAATTTGACGATTTGAAGGTTTGAACTTTAAAATTTGTAGAGTCGAAACTGAAGAAATAATACGATAAAAACTACTGAAGAATTACTAAAATTACTATACAACAATGTCTATCATAGTATAATGATCATTCTTAAAAATAAATTTCCTCAAAATAGGAGCCTCAGGTAAAAAATGTACCAAATTTTTTTTCTTATTTCCGTAGACTCGCATTTCTTTCTAATATACTACGATTTCCGCTCTACCCTGTATAATAATATATTCAACTGTTTATAAATAGTTGAAATGACTTAGCATTTCTTCAAATAATCGAAGTAAAATGTGTAATAGGTCGTAATTACTTACAAATTTGATTAGAAATATTCTAAAAAGAATTCAGTGATAGCATCAACGCAAAAATGGACAAGAAGGTAAAATTTGTTTAAATAGTCACTTGAATTAATTTCGGTAAATTGAAGACTCGATGTTACAATGAAACGTGATGATATTCTATTTACACTATAACTTCACTTGCAGTTTCCGTATCTCTTCGGCTCTAGTCAGTTATTATTTGAACCAATTGCGACTAGAACGATTCCTAAATCGAGAAGGTCCTGCGAAGAGTATACTGACGATGCTGTTCCGATTGATTCTAATTTACTGACTCACAGTGAAATGAGTTGGGCACTTGTAGAAGATAGATACGTGTTATGTGAAACTGCATTAGGCTACCCAGATTTAACTACATCTATTGTGTCGTCTACGTTAGATGTAATTTAATTCTCAAGTATGAATTTGACATCGATTACGTTATAATTAAAGCTAGGAAACGTTTGCTTTTAAAGTCTGCTTCTGCATTTGTGCTCGATCACATGCCGTTATCAACGAACGAGGCTGCAATAAAATGTCTAACTGAAAGCATCTGGGGTAGTTACACTTTAGATGATAATGCATGGAACGATGAAAGAGCACCTGTTGTAAGGCTGAGGAACGTTAAAGACTTGTTATTTGACGAATTAGAATTTTGCGGTTTCTTTACTGATAGACTAATTGGAACTGGATCATCATTTTTGTCCAAGTCACCTGAAAATGGCCTCTACGTTCTGAATAAATGTAGTATGAGAAACATGGTATTTGAATATCACTGAAAGATCGCGTAAAACGCAAAATAAAATAAATTTTGATAAGAAATAATTTCTTTTCAGTCGCTTTCAAATATTACGTTGTTATATTACCATCGTTATTTGCGATATATTGATCTTGCATACAACCACATTTCGGATTTGATTCCTCTGGGAGGAGTTCCTTATTTAATGTTTCTAAACCTGGAGCATAATAGAGTTAGTGTACTTTTAAATTTCACACCTCCTTGGTACTTAACATACGTGAATTTATCGTACAATTACGTAACACAAATGAGCGATATAAGTGATTTTTGGAGTATTGTTCACTTGGACTTATCACATAATGCAATCGAAGTCATTTCTGGTCTGCAAGATTTAAAGTTAATATACTTTCTTATTCAATTATAAATGTTATTACTTCTATATTATATGTGTTAATATCTTAGGTACTTGAAGCATTTGAATTTGTCATACAATTTAATCGAATGCTTCGAGAATTTAGATAAATTAAACATTCAAGAATTGAACTTGGAAGGAAATTGCATAACATCATTCAAATCTGCTGTGCCTAGCGACGGTATAAATTCTTTGCCTCATCTACGAGAAATATATCTGGGATACAATAAAATAACTACTTTAGAATTTTTCCAAGTAATATTTTTCACGTAATTGAAATCCAATTATTAATTACTAAAGCAGTTAATATATAAAAGTTGTATTCTAATTTTTAGGGTGGATATAGTCTACGTGTAATAGACTTGAAATTCAATAGAATCAATGATTTGTTAGAATTATCAAACTTTAAAGGTTTAATATATAAAATAGATCTTAGAGGTAATGGATGCACAAGATGGCCCACCTATAAAGCTGTAATTCTGTTTTCTATACCGAGTCTAAAGTTTATCGATGGTGACGCTGTGTTTACTTCTGAAAAAGTAAGATTAAAGATTACCGATTCAAACAAACATGTCTTAAAAGCAAAATTCGGTTTAAATAGGTTTCTGCTGCGAATCTATTTTTATCGCCAGTGAATTTAACAGCTGCTCGTACCGTCACAAAGTTGACTTTGTTAGAGCATTTAAGCACGCCTAAAATTGGTCTACACGTTATGCCATACGATGAACCAGCTCCTCCTCTGATAATACTCACAGGTCCTCCTGCAGTTAAAAAGATATCTTTAGCTCTTCGCGTGGTAGCAACCTTTCCAAAAAGAGTAAGACAATTGATAGTTAATTTACATAGTTAATATGCATATTAATTAATACTCCGTTTCAGTTAAAATATTGCAAGTGGTACACCACGAAACAGCTAGATGAAGGTCCGCACGAGGACCAAACATATATTTTTGTGAACAGAGAAGAATTTAATGATATGTCGCGTTGTGGAGACTTTTTAGCGATTCAGGATGCATTAGGTCACAGTTATGGATTTCGTTAGTTTTCATTATTCTATTTTCTACGCGACAATCTTAATTCGAATTTTTAATAATTCAGTATATTAATCTAGATCACGATGAAATTGCTCGATTAGTATCAGAAAATAAAATTGGTATTACGCAAATGGGGCTAAATGCAACTTTGCAAATGAGCAAACGGTACTCCAATATCAAACCGATTCTGATATTAACAGAAAGCGAACAAATCCATCGCGGTTGGATACAAGAAAAATTTGATATTTATACGTGTGTCAAAGAAAGCATGGGAAATTTGTTGAAAGAAACTAAAACGGCGGAACAGATGTTGGAAACTAAAATCACAATAGATTTTATTAAAGATATTTTAAATAATGTATCAATTATATCCTTATCTATTGTTGCAAATAGTATATAGATACTATTATAGATTTCTACTTACAGATTATAAACGACGTTCTACATTCTTCAAGCCTTATATTAATTGACATAGAAGATGAAATTGAATCTTCAAAATCAGAAATGTCTATAACTATAGAAGAAAAATCTATTAGGTTCGATAACACAATCGACAGCAATGAAAGAGTAGAAGAAGTAGAAATAGTAAAACTAGAAGAAGTCGAAGTAGAAGAAGTAGAAGAAGAAAAACTTGACGATTTAGATAATGAAGTTTCATTCATATTCGAACAGAAATCAAGTGATCAAGCTGAATTAAGAGTACGAGATTTTTAATGATATAATTTTTTTATTAAAATTTTAAAAAGTAAGTAATAATATTATTGGACAGGTACTTTTAGACGAACACTCGAATATTGTAATTGAAGATGAACAAGCAAAACGTGAAAGACGTCAGGAGAGACATTTGCGTCGTCGAAATACGTTATATGAAGGCAAAGATGACATCAGCGACTCAATATCCAGCGAAGAAAAGGACTTTGTTTGTATTAGAAATTCTTTTTCATATTCTTCTTCTACTAATTAAAAAATACAAATATTGTTTAAGGTACCTATGGAAACGACAAAACCGGAACTTTTGAAAACTATTTACACAAATCTTATTATACAAACGAGGCAATTGTATCAAGATCATCACATTAACAATCCAGGATTTTTTTCTATAGTGGTAATAATTGATATGCTTTGTTATTATTGATAGCATAGTGTGAAATTTTAATTATAATTATGTTACAGTTGCTGACAGATAATTATTTGAAAGCATATAATAGATTGATTGATTTTATTTACGAAACATACTCAAACTACTCTGATGAGAAACCTAAATTTCAAATGGAGATCGAACATTTCTCTCAAGTTGCTGTTCCTGAAATGATTGAGAATATCGTTGATGAAATAAGACAGTAAGCTTATCTGTCTTCTTTTTTTTACCACTAATGTCATTCAATCTCGCTTTACAAAATTAATTTGTAGATCATTATCGACACCAGTATTACAAAGAAAAACTTTGTTGCGATCTTATGGTATTACTTCTTGGAAAGATTTGATGCCTAGTCAAAGGCTAGAGAATTTGCCTGAATTTACTGACCTTGACTAGTTACAAGGTAAACGCACATGAAAATCTTATATTTTATTAATAAGTTTTACTTGTACATAGCAAGCAGTTGTATATAGAATAATAATCATCGTTATATCTTTTCAGAAATACTTTCATACCAGGAACTTTCAATCAGGACATTGATATTTAAAAATACGTACCTAAGTTTGTTGTGCTTATTTATATTAATATAATATTATACTATATTATTATGTTTTTAAACACTTTCACTGAGTCACGAAAAATATAAGAAATCGCTTAAGGCTGATTCAGATACGTTTAATAATTTATTCGAGTAGTAAGTATTTCAGTAATTTACTATGTATGAATATTAAAATTTAGTTAAGTAATTTAGTAAAACAATATACATAGTTACTTGTCACTCGTCTAAATTACCAAACGTGTCTGAACCAGCATTTACACATAGAACGAAGGCATCTTAAATTGTTCATTTGTTCAAAATATTTTTTTCGACATTAGAAAATTCATTTTATTATTTCCTAAATACTAAAATTTATTATTCGATTTTTATATATGCGTTTTATTAATTGACGAAAGATTGCTGTTTAAAAGTGATGTGTTTGATGGTTCTATAATTACCTGCAAACTCGTATCGTAATTTGTACTTTCCATAGGTACTTTCTGGTCGTCAAACGTAACTGCAAAAGTGTTTTCATCGATCTCCGGCAAAGAATTCTGTAATAATATAAATTTCGTTTGATTGTCAATGTCTGCTTTCGAACGATTCATTTGAATCCACGTTTGCTGCAACGTATTATTCTCGGAACTTATTCTTTTAGGTAGCTCATTGTTTTCCGGTTGAATTGAAACAACTGAATAAGATTTTTTCAAATCAGATTCATTCTCCATTTCGTTGTGAGATTTCATGTGATCATTCAAACTCTGCTTTTTTTCGAATACCAGATTGCAGCGATTACATCTGAGGATGAAATAATTAAATAATCTCTATACAAATGTGATAGGGTCATTCCACGCGACTCGGACACTTTTTGGAGTAACATCTCGGATTTTGTTGAATTTTGGATATGCTGTAGTTTTTAGGGATATATAAACGTGTGCGAAAGGATTTTTGAAAATTTTGAAAATTGTTAACTTTAGAGGTCTTTGAAGTTTACTGTTCACTTTTTTCTATTAATTTTAGCTCTTAAACTAGCAAACTGATAAAAATGTGCTTTTGGGTGCTGATAGAGCAGACATAGCAGTACCTAGTAAAAATTATTTCAGTTGGAAGAAAAACTTCTTTAACCATTTATTTTGCAATTGTTGTTAACAAATGCAGATTTTTCATAGCGGGGAATTATTTAAAAAATCGAAAAAATTGAGAATGTATCCCTATTCGTCCCCTTTACGGACCACTTTTCAAAAATACGGACACTAAAATTGGCCATAAGAAAATGAATTGAATTGTACGCTGCGCGTCGAAATCCACTGATTCGCCCAACCAAGTGCTGCGCCATTCGGTTTGACTGTGCAAGGACCGCACTAGGGACACCGCCACGCCGCGCCGCGCTTCGCCTCGCCGCATTCGGCTGGTCGAATCAGTGGATTTCGACGCGCAGCGTACAATTCAATTAATTTTCTTATGGCCAATTTTAAAGTGTCCGTATTTTTGAAAACTGGTCCGTAAAGGGGACAAATAGGGCTACATTCTCAATTTTTTTCGATTTTTTAAATAATTCCCCGCTATGAAAAACCTGCATTTGTTAACAACAATTGCAAAATAAATGGTTAAAAATGTTTTTCTTCCAACTGAAATAATTTTTATTAGGTACTGCTATGTCTGCTCTATCATACCCAAAAGCACATTTTTATCAGTTTGCTAGTTTAAGAGCTAAAATTAATAGAAAAAAAGTGAACAGTAAACTTCAAAGAGCTCTAAAATTAATTATTTTCAAAATTTTCAAACATACTTTCGCACACATTTATATATCCCTAAAAACTGTAGCATATCCAAAATTCAACAAAACTCGAGATGTTACTACAAAAAGTGTCCGAGTTCGCGTGGAATGACCCGATAAAGTTTTTGCGATGCAGTTACATACTGATAGTGCATTTCATTAATCTTTTTCGGTTTAGTCTCGAGTGGGTCGTGAATTTTTTGATGAGCAAGCAAATTATATCGTTCTGCAAATCGTTTCCCGCATAACGTGCAACTATATGGTTTCTCGCCAGTATGAACTCGCATATGTCTTTTTAAATGAGACGTTGAAAGCAAGGATAAATCGCACATCTGAAACATACAATAATTTGTTATGTTTTTCCGTTCTATTATATATATGAAAAATGGAAGGATTAGTATTATTTACATGACATTTATAAGACTTTTTCCCGCTATGCGACAATTTATGCATATTATACGATGTATGATGTACAAATCTCTTGCCACACAATTCGCACTGATAAGGCATTTCGCCAGTATGCATTGGCAGATGTCTCATAAGCGCTCCTTTTTGCGTGAAACACTTGTTGCAGAAATTGCACTGAAATGGATTTATTCCATTATGCATTCCCACATGTATTTCCAATGCATGTTTGTGTTTATAAACCTGACCACATTTTTCGCACATATACGGTCTCAGTGTGGAATGAGTTTTCACATGAGTTTTTAATTCAGCCGATGTTTTCCATTTCTTTCCGCAAATAGAACACGAATATTTTAATGGTTTTAAAGTAGATTTTGATATTTTCCTTGACTTTATAGGAACTTTTATTTGTTCAATTTTCGAAGCTATAAAAACGAATTTGAATAGTTAGTGTTTGGAACTTATAAATTTCAATTAAATAGATTTAACGAATGAAAAGAGGTTTTATTACCCACTGCGCTTTCAGTACTTTCTCTTACTTCTGTGACAACATTTTCATTTGCTTTCTTCCACTTGAAATCAATCGACTCTGCGATGTTCTTTACTTGCAATTTATTATTGCAAAAAATGGAATTCGTTTTGATGAAATCTTTTGATTTATTTTTTTCTGAGTCAGTTAATGAAATACAATTTTCTTCTTCAATGTGCAATTTTAATGTTTGTATATCTGCTGAAAAATAATACATATTACACTAATTGTATTTTCAAAGATAATTTATTTATTTACCTTGAGAAGAAGTAATATTGAATATGTTATTGTCGTTAATTATTGCTATTGAATTATGAAGCACATCACTATTTAAAATATCATCCTTCTTCGCATCATTGTAACTGCTATTAAATTCAAAAGATCTTGTATTATTTATTTCGTTACGGTCTATTGGTTTCTTTTTAGTATTTCTTTTTGAGTCTATAATAGTCTTGGCATAAATATCACAATCTCTGTTTGGAAGATTTATTATTTGGCTTGTTATTTTATCTTGAATACTCTGCTGCTTCACCGCTTCTTTAATCTGAATCACTTGTAAATTCGATTCCTCTTTTAAATGCCCATCGCCGTTGTTCATATATAATTTGTTCTCTTCTAAAATCACATTTGTGCTTAAATTTAAATTCGTATCGTTGTTCGTTATTTGCTTAACGTTCCTTCTTCTCTCAGTAGCTTTGTATATTTTTAAAATTTCACAACGTATGTTCGAAACAGTCTTTTGTGCTTGTTCCAACATTTGGAACAAATTGTAACATTGCGAACAGACGTAGGAATCGTGTAATTCAGAAACCGTTACACGAAGTACCTTGGATACAAAGTTTACTAATAAATCTCCGTTGTGAGAGAAGGACGTGCAAAATATATTCACACAGGACGAAACGTCGAGATTAATGTTACATATTAGACAAAATAAATTAGGCATTGGCATCATTTTGTCGTATCTTTAAAATTTGATTACAGGTTTTAATTGATCGTTCGCTTTTTTCTCAGAAATACTCAGTGTTATTTTATAACGAATAGCAGGCACAAATACGACCATTTTATTTGATAATCGTAAATTACTTTCTGAAAAGGCATCTCAAATATAACCTTTATTTCATTTGGCAGCGTAAAACGTTTACAACAATCTTTTGTGCATGATTATTATTGCAGTAATTGTTTATGGTATAAAAACTGCAAAAATGTGACATCTTAATTTCTGACAAATAAATAAATAAAATTCTTACACCTATGCATCACTATATGTATGCAATATGCATGTAACGTGTGGTAACATGTGATGACGTATGGCACAACCACTGACAACCACTGACACCACTACGGCTACTACGCAGAAGAATTTCACTTGACTTTTCGGACAAATATTTTATTCATAATTAATTTTAGAGGCAGAATAAACTCATTTTATGAATAATAATTGTTTCTTTCGTATACCAAATTATTATTCATATTCCTACAATATGGTTTTCACCAATTATTTACACACGCATGCACAAGTTCATATTTACGTACGCAATAAACGTCGAGTTCAAAAACGAATTTACTGATACAAAATTTGTAATAAAATCGATTTTGTTTATTCCTTGTACAAAATTTCATATAAATAAATAAAATATTGGCTGGCTTTGTACAGTACAATGATTTCCTTAACATTAAAGACTAGAATGCGCAAAAACAGCAATACTGAGTTATTTTTTTAAAAGAATCTTCAATTTTTTAAATCTTTTTATATGAATGTCGGCTGTTAAATTATTCTAATTTTAGAATCCTGTCTATGTCAGAATCCAAATCGGAAACTTCTGATATCGATTCTGCACGTAATATCTCGGTTATTTTATCTCTAGAAGTGCGTGGAGCTGGTTGTGGTAAAGTATCACTTGTTGCTTTGATATTGAATGTTGACGCTTTTAGCGAACTTTCTAGGAGAGAACTTATGCTCGCCGAACTTAATTGTTGGCTATCATTGCCGTTATTTTCTGTATCTTGTGTTTGCTTTGGAGTAAACATTGCCTCAACTGATCCTACAGGTTTCTGTCTCACCATGTTTAACTGAAACGAAATATTGATTTTTAATATATTTTTACGTGGTTTCAATTTTATAATACAACATTACCTGCATCTCAAGTTTTTTCGATATTTCAGCAATTTTGTCGCTTTGAGTGGTTTTCAAAACAATGTTATTCGTATTTTTGTAGTTTTCCTGCTCGTCTAAGAATTGCTTTTCAGGTGTACTAAATAAATTGAAGAATTATAAATAAGTTTTAATAACATTTAGTATAAATCGTAATATAATCGAATAATTTATATACCTTGAAGAATTCCAATTATTGTCGTTTGAATTTTCCTTCTTTACATAAAAAGCAGACAACGATTCCTCATCTTCCTTTTCTGTTAAATCGAAAATAACTTTTTTCTTCGTTAAACTACTCGTCGAACCAATTGCAGATTTCAAAACACTTTTATTGTGCTTCAAAGACATCGAAATATTTTGTACATTTGTTTCGTCTGCATTGTCCTTTTTAAACAGAAATTTTATTCTATTCAAAGAATCTCTTCTTACAGGCGTCGTTTGCTTCGCATCTTCCAAAGACGTTAATGAATTTGAAGAAGCTTGTATTAAATTTTCAATGCTTTTACGATTTAAAGATTTTGCAGATCTTACTGGCGACGAACTGCGTTCGTCTCTATTTTTAATATAACTGTGATTCTCTGGAGTACAATACTCTTTACTTTGTGCTACATTCTGTGTTTGTAATGTAGATATATGACCGTCTGAAAAAAGAAACACGTACTTTTAACTATTGTTTTTCTTAGAAAAGAAAATTAATTAGTAATACGATTACCAGAATTTCTTCGTGCACCAATCGTTTTTATCTCAGTCGATTTTTTTATATGTTTAGAATTTTCCATCAATTTTTCCTTTCTAGATATCTTGTTACTAACTTCCTGAATTATTTTCGATTTAATCTGATGGTACTTTGGTAATTTCTAAAAATCAAATTAATAACATTTATTGACTATAATGAAAAAGCTAATACTTAAAACTATTTGCATTTACTTTCACAGTAATTTTCTCATGATGTTTTAAAATATCCATTTTTTGTTTGAAAGTCTGTTTAGGTATTCCTTGCCATTCTGGGTCAATTCCCAGATCTTTCAACCTTTGGATAAACTTGTCTTGCAAACTCTCCTGCAACTTTTTATAAAATGAATTGGAGAGCTTTGTCCTCTTATATTTGTGCGCTGGAGAATTATTTTGGATTATGGTAATACTTTCTGACTTTGAATGTGTCTCTGATTCTTCAGAAACAACGGGTTCTGAATTCGTTTCAGAAGTTATATCCTCTTCTATCGTTTCTGTATCTTTATTGCTATTTGTGCTCAGAAATCTTTGAGTTGATACATTTTTAACAAAAGCATCTCTTGACTTATTCATGTCAGAATTATTTGAATCAACTGTTACAGCTACTCGATCATTAAGATCATATTTACTATGTTTCGTATCATGATATAATTCCCTCTCGGAGAACGATTCTTGCGATTGCGATGTATCACTTACACTACAATATTTTAAATCCATTTCCGCATCTTTTTTATTTTCAACTTTTATACTTTTTACAGCTTTCGTAGTTTTATGTTTAACATCTATTTTATTTTCACTTGCAGTAGCTTTTTTTTCAGATTTCAATGTATGTACATTTCTAGAAATCTTACGTTGAACTGTTACTGGAAATATTTCGGATACGGATAAATCGGTGTTGAACGCTTTATTCACATTTTTTACAATGAGACGTCTTGGTACTGTATTTGTTTGTTTCAAATCACTGTCATTTAAATTCTTTACAACTCCATCTGATTGATCTAACATTTCCAACTGATCATTACTTCTTTGTACAGTGCTTTCAGGCATTTTATTTTTCTCATTTAATAACGAAATATTTATTTCATGAGACAGGGAATGTAATTGTTTACTCTGTTCAATTAAAATGTTCGATTGATTTGCAGTTTCGCGTTCCAAATTATTAACTTTAGACTCGTATTCCGCTTTCATATCGTCCGCAGATTTCTGCGTTAATTTCAATTCCGTCGCGAGTTTTTCCACATCTTGCTGATGCTGTTTTTCTAAGTGTTCAATTTTCGATTTCCAATAATCTTCTTGAGCATATAATTTAGTCTGCATGCTTTCTATGTCTGGAGTTAACTGTAAAGATACATTAACAGATTAATTGTATTAGTAAACTTCAGAAATATTTTACTCACTTTTTCAAACAGCTGATTCCTCAGTTTCTGAAATTCCTTTTCCTGTTGATTCATTAATGCCTGAACATTCGTTTCCGGCGAGCGTTCGTTCATCGTCTTCTCTTTCTGCCTTAAATTCTGTTCAAATTTAATCATTTAAACTATACTGAAAATTTTTAGATTTACCTCCAGTAATACTTACATGTATCTCATCTAAAAGCATTGTTTTCAAATTTTTTATTTCCTCTTGATACCCTTTATACTCTTGACTTTCCTCTTTTCTGTTTATATCGCATTTAAAACTTCCAATTTCATTCTCAGATAATCTTCTATCATAATAAACTATTTTTTTATCAGCTACTCTTTCAGAATCATTCCTAATTACCCTTTCAGTTTCATTCAATCTTTCTTTTAAGCTTTTTATTTCATTGTGTAATCTCTCAGTTTCATTACGATAATGTTCATGCACAGGCGAGGAAGTTATACATAAATCTGGTGTGTAGGCATGTCGGCGTATGATGTGGGCACTTACAAACACAGAAGATATGAAAGTCTTTGGACAATAAGGACACTGAAAAACAATAAAGTTTAAATTCAGTTTATTAAAGAATTGCATTGTTATACTGCAAAAATTAGTGCTTTTTTTAAAAAGAACATTTCGTTTTATATTCCTTACAAAAAGCACCAATCAGCATAAAATATAATGTATAATCTTATTACTTTATGTATTTCACCGTTGCTATCGCCGATCTTAGTTTCTATCAATTTACTTCTGTCCTTTGACTTTTCTTTCACATGCTTCATCGTTTCTTCTAACGTAACTATTTCTTTCTTTAATTTAACATTTTCTTCTATTTTTGATTTTAACTCGTCTTTTAATATTACTACACTGTGATCCAAATATTGCTTACAATATAGTAAATATTCAACTGACAGCTGCGCAAGACGGAAGAGTTTTACAAAATTAGGATCTAAGATTTTAACGTCGTATTCACTCTCCAAACAATAATCAATCACGCTGTTTACATTGTCGTCAATCATATGAAAGTCTCTTTCTCTTATGATTTGATCTATATCTATGTTACCTAGAGAGGATATATGAAACCAGCTGTAAGATTTCTCAATATAGAAAACATGCAAAGTAATACAAAAGATTAATTACGTACTTATACGGTTCCAATCTACACGTATCCTAGACTTATGCATATTAAAATAAAATCCTGATTCTCGAGCCAGTTTCGGAAAATCGTGGCACCATTTAGTGCCAATGCGAAAGGAAAATGCCATTATTATACTTAAAAGTCTTCTTTTACAGAAGTTTACAGATTACTCAAATCGCTATATTATAACTATCAATAATTGAAAAGTAATTACAAAGTACAGTGAATAGTTGCGTTTAATTCGTGTCATTATTACTTCGTGAAGAAAATTCTATTGTGAGGAGAGAATAATAAACAGTGTAACTATTACAACTATTACATTTGTACATTTCGAGGTTAGAGTATTCACAATGTAAACAAAATTTAACAGGTGTGTTATCTGATGTAAAGTGACATCTGTAGTTAGAGATATATTGTATATATACAGGGTGTCCCAACTAAGTGCGGGAGCCGTTAAAAGGAGATTCCTGGGGTGATTCTAAACAACTTTTTCCTTTGCAAAAATGTCCTTGGAAGCTTTGTTAACGAGTTATTAACGAAAAACACCGACCAATCAGGGAACGAATACAGCAGATTAATGATGGGGCGGACGATGGCTGGCCAATACTACTCACAGCTGAAATCGCGCTGAAATTCATAGACTGTATTCGTGCTTCTATTGGTTTCGCTAAGGGAAAAGTTGTTTAAAATCATCTTAGGAATCTCCCCTTAACGACTCCCGCACTTAGTTTGGGACACCCTGTATATATATTTCAAATTTTATTTATTTTCTCGTTATATGCAGAATATTATGCAAATATAAAAATGAAGGAATATAATTTTTAACTGATTATTGAATAAAAATATCGGTCATTATCATTTTTAAAAGTGTCACTTGAATATATATATATTAAAATTGCGATTATTAGATTGATATAAATATATTTTCTAACATTTCTATTTATAAAAGATATTAAAAATTGCAATTGTATGAATTTCAAAAAAATATAGTTGAATTAAATAGTAATTTTTTAATAGAAATTATCGACTGCGCGAGAGAAAGGGGTGAAAGCAAGCATATGAAGCGATAGACAAGTGGCCATTGGCAAAAATGTCCGACAGGTTCGCTCATGTTGGTTCGTTCAGCGTTCTTGACTTTCTGCGCTCTTCGTGATCATCCACGCTTCCCTTCGACCGGTACCACCATCTTGTTTGTTTCATCAATAAAGAGAGCTCAAGGTTCAAAGGGGCAATTAAACTTGTTATAAAAGTGTTTCAATTCCCGTGTCTCTTGCACCTTGAACGATAGCAAACATTTCAAACATGTCCCACGGTGGCAGAAACGAGTGCAGGATTTATGTGGGCAATTTACCGCCCGACATAAGAACGAAAGACATCCAAGATCTTTTCTACAAGTTCGGTAAAGTGATCTTTGTTGATTTAAAAAATCGTAGAGGCCCACCGTTCGCTTTCGTCGAATTCGACGACCCAAGGTATGTTCGATATCCTCCGATTACGTAAAAATATTTTTTCACCTTCGCATATATTCAATCGTTTATTTTCGTCGTATTTCTGTGCTTATATTGCTGATTACTATTCATGAGCTCTATCATTTCCTTGCAGCTTATTAACCCATTTAATTACTCGGTATTTTTTTAACTTAGAACGTTTTGAATTAATTCACGCGTGTGATTTTTATTTTTGAAATATTTTTCAACCGCGTTTCATTTCGTTTTGTCAATTTCGTATTTTTTCTGTCTCGAGTATTTCGTGAAGTTAGAGATCTTTGGAGGTTCACAGTGATAAAAATGCAATTAGTATTGTGTAAAAAAGTGCAAAGGCACTTCAGGTTTCAAGCAAATATTTCTCTAAAATTAATCAGAAAGTATATTTTTTCAGGGATGCGGAGGATGCGGTTCATGCAAGGGACGGATACGATTACGATGGTTACAGATTAAGGGTTGAGTTTCCAAGAGGCGGAGGTCCTAGTAACAATTTCCGCGGCGGTCGTGGTGCCGGTGACAGTGGAAGAGGTGGTCGAGGTGAAATGAGTAATTCCCGAGGCCGGGGTCCGCCTGCGAGGAGATCTCAGTACAGAGTGCTTGTTACTGGTTTGCCGCCATCTGGCAGTTGGCAAGACTTGAAGGATCACATGCGTGAAGCCGGTGATGTTTGCTTCGCGGATGTTTATAAAGATGGCACCGGAGTTGTTGAATTTTTGCGATACGAAGACATGAAATACGCAGTGAAGAAATTAGATGACTCAAGATTTAGGTCCCACGAAGTAAGATATAAAAAAGATTGAACTTCATTTTAATAGACGTTGAATAACTTTATGTTTTTAATGGTTCCAGGGTGAAGTAGCCTATATTCGAGTGAAGGAAGATCATAGCAGTGGAGATAGAGGGCGCAGCGAAGACAGAGAAAGGGGTCGAAGCCATTCGCGAAGCTATAGCCCACGACGTCGTGGCTCACCCACC
Organism: Perdita meconis; assembly: GCA_030770465.2. Taxonomy (NCBI): domain Eukaryota; kingdom Metazoa; phylum Arthropoda; class Insecta; order Hymenoptera; family Andrenidae; genus Perdita; species Perdita meconis. The sequence continues at coordinate 735,525 of JASKOS020000035.1, read as the reverse complement.
TATTCACCATTACGGCGTAATTATTCGCGATCAAGATCTCGCTCCAGATCTCGTTCATACGACTAGTGTGTACGTATATGTTTCACATGGTAATATAAGTAAAGGCTTATCAATATTTGCTTTACCATGTTTCATTATTACTGATTTGAATTTCACTTAAAGACACCTTCCAATCCAAAACCAGTTTTTGTACAAATTATGAAATCATTATTTTTCACGTTGCTTGAATTTAATAATTGTATTGTACCTAATGTATAGTTAGAGCACGGTTCATTTCGCATATATTAAATTTGTAATCCGAAAAATTTCACCCATTCTTCAATGAAATGTTTTAATCTTTTACTTTTCTGTCTATTGCGAATCAGTTTGCGTGTATCGTTGCATTATAAAAGGAGACACTCGGAACTAATTCTTTGGATAGACATAAAATAGTAACTTGATCTTTTAACAGTAAAACACACGAAGCTTTGATGTCTTTATTTTTATTGCTTTAATAAACAAGAATCGTGCTCGCAGTAATTGCATATTATTGTTGATGGTACTGATTAGAGTTACTTTTATGTTTAAAAAATACATTCCTTTGTATTTTGCAATTTGTTTTGACATCACGACTATATCTGAAATGTGTAACAATTTTGAAGTATTACGAATGAACAGTTAATATGAAGTTATTAACACTAGATCACTGATCTAATTTGGTATTCACGTTGGTAAAACAAAATTGTATAATTACCATATTGCAATATTTCCATTGCACTATACAGCACAATAATTGGTAAATATACAAAAATACTCAAATTAAATGTGAATATACACTTCGATTTACATTTGTCTGTTTCACTTTTGTTCATTCACATTTGCAGTGACGAAAATAGCACATTTTTTAGCATATTTAACATGTAAAATTGGTCCAAGCTTCTAATGCTAAAGTGCTTGTGAAAACCATTTACGAAGTTAACACGTTTTTAATGGTTAACAGCTCTTGTCTTGTGTACAGGAAAAAAAAAATAATGCCATAATGAAATAGTTCTATATGCATAAGTAATATACAAGATGGGATAGCCTAAACGTTGCATAATATATACATATCAATTCGAAATTAGATTAATAATTATCTCGTGTAACAAACAAATTTTCAGTAGTTTCAGAATTTTTCTTCATTCCATATTTAATCGAGTAGAACGCAAGAAAACCTGTCAAACACGTTATGGCATCTTTGAACTTCAATGTATTGACAAATTTTTTCTTTTTTGTTTTTCATATTAATTCCGAGATAATTCGTGTGTACAAGTAAATACATCAAGGTTGTTTACACGGCTCATCGTCGTTTTAGTTGTCACACAAATTTCAATATTTTTCTTTTGGCTATCTAATGATGACAATACAACATACTCTATGTGCTGAAAATATAACACTTAATACCTAGAAAATGTAATACATCGATATCCATCGAACGATGGTACATATAAGACGTAATATTTGATAAATATAGGAGAAAGATTTATTTTTTACTAAACAATGTTCATACGACCAATTTTTCTTTGGAAAATCTGAATACAACTGTCGTTCATTATGTATTGATATTTTTTATTTGATGCATTGATGAATTAAAAATACATCACGCTTGTCTAAGCCTTTTTTAACGACGATTATCGGGCCATTCTTCAGGTTTGATAAGAGATTATGTTATGTAATACTTCGAAATTAAAAAGATACTTTAATCGTGCTGAAAATATTGTTGTTAAGAATATAATAATAACATATCTGTTACTATTATTTGGTCTACATGAAATATTTATATTGAAGTAAATTTTAAGTTATACACGACTTATCTTAAGAAATGTGCTTTTGTAGTAATAAGATGATACATTGACAGAACACATTTCGCTACACATTTCTCGTTAAACGTTTTCAAAGTGTGCAGACATAGTTTTCAAATTTAGCAACTTTTATGAAAAAAACGAATACCCTTTCTTTGATTCTCTATTATAAATGAAAAATGTTGAAGGAAAACTATTATTTCGCGTATTCTTGAGAATATTATTATTGCAAATTGATCCTGTGATTTATACATTTTTTTTCTTTCGTTTATATATGTGTGTGTTTACTCGCGTAAAGCTTTTAGCTATGTATTAAGCAATTACAAACTGTCCCTTTGTATATTGTTTGCTCAATTTCTAACATGTTATACATTTGAGCATTACGCAAGTCACAAGGATTACATTTGCAATGATAAATTTTTATATGTAACATTATAATGCATATTGTATAAGGGACTAATGTATTTTTTCTTCTTTTGTATATTGGATTGGATTGTAACACAATGAATGAAAAACTGAAATCGACACGATCTTGCTTCTTGGATGGATATAATACACATTCGCTTGCCGGTGGGATGAGATGGAATGCGTTTTGGATGGATTTTGTATGGAGCATATATTATAAAAAGGATTAAAACGTAAAATGAGAATGAGAAGGATACTTTCAAGAGGAAGTTCAGGATCAGGAAAGGAATTGGATGAAAGACGTGATGCATTTCATTCAAGGATTCTCAATTAGCTGGATTTTCATCAGAAAATGTTGGCAAATCCATTACAAGGATTTCAACCGGTTCTCCGTAGCTTTCGCGTTCAAATTACAAAACAAACAAAATTATCGTTTCATCGTGCTAGCAGTGCTTTCACATTGACGGTCTTAAAGGAATTAAAAAAAAAAAAAAATAAATAAATACATAAATAGAAAACGCGGAATGAACGGTTTCGAATTTATCATACTCTGCACGCGATCCAGGAAAGTGATTTTTTTTTCTCGTATCTCGCTCTTACGTTCAAAAAAAACTGGTAATGGAATGTCAACCTTGCACATTTTGTTTTTAACGTATTTGCATATGAATCGGAATAATTGTTGTTATCGTTAACTGAGACAATAACTCCGATTCTATTTCGAAGAAGTTCGCTAACGGAATTATCAGACATCTCATCTGTATCACCGAAAAGTGATGATTCGCGAGCACAAGGAAGGAACGAACTGTGGTTCAACGCGGAGAAAGAGAGAATGCTTGTTCAAAAAAAAATCTTCTTAGTTTCTTGTCGACTCGTGGAAATAAGTTAGCATAGGCGGATCGGAAGCTCCGGTGTTTCGCATGATTTCCTCAGGATCAAGGAGAACGTGAACCCGTCGCTCCGAAGGAAATTGTCACGTTGTAAATAGTGTGAATACTTCGTTCCGCTCGGAATCAAGTCATCCCGAATTATTCTTCCCTCGGTCATTTTCGATCTCGCATTGCATTTATTTATCCGTTCCGGGAGCGTGTGTATGTTCCAATATACATGTGTGCGGTTATAGTAAAAACTATTACGCGGTTCGTCGGGACTAATACTCGCAAGAGGATAACTCTTCAGGGTCGGAAAGGCACAATCCTTCATCTTGACAAGGACTGGCTCACTAGTTGTAGAGGATCTCCCGGGACAATAAAAAAAAAAAAAATAAATAAATAAAATGAAAAGACAGGATTCGGCAAATATGGTTGGATTAGGATGCTGACAGGATAAATTAGCGTTCATGATGGATTTTTGGATACGGATAAATTGGCTGGATATGTTCACCGGATTCTCTTAAACCGGATCACTTGGATCTTTTGACCGGACGATAAAATGATACGCAGAATTCATGCGGGATAAATGGATTTGGATTATCGAGATTGTTGATCAATCGGACAGAGCGTGACGTCGTTCACGCTTCAATAGGGTTCACGGATTTATCGCCTAGGTCAGATACGGAATTTGGGACGCGCACTTCGCGGAATCAAAATACAGGATAGTTGGATATCATTTTTCATGGATCGAAACGGATGCAGTGATTCACTGTAAGGTATTTGATCAAGTTTATATCTGACGTCCCTCTCGGTACACATTTTTCTGCATGCATTCTTCTAAACAGTATATACCTCCTACATAAAAATGAAACCGTCTTTTGATTTTTACCAAAATATTGTCACAAAACTAACTTAAGTAACTGATCTATTGTACTGTCTGTCTGGAAGATGTTTAAGTGTGTTTCAATTAATCGTTCATGTCCTTTATGTTCAGCTTACACACGTTTAAACCTTTCAAAAGTCTCGGATTTTTTTGAGAGAGTGAATGTCTCCCGATAGTAGCATTAACCCTGTCCAAGATAGTGTCCAGTATTCCTTTAATTAAACGATGAATTATATTATGCTATTCTATTTTTTAATATTACATGTTAATAATTAATATTTTCCCAGGAGAACACCAGAAAATATTTCATTTTTCATTATTAATATTAAGAAGCCTGTATTTAATCGGAAATATTTTTGTTATTATATCACTAATAGAAATTGTGTTTACATTATTTTTTCACTTATTCAACAAAAAAAATAAAATTGTGCTTATATTCGAAAAAGACACTTAAATTATTTTTTCACTACAATTCCGAAGAAAACAGTAGTCTGTTAATAGAAGGTCAAAAGATTAGTTCAGTTATTAAAAAGCAATCATTATGTTTTATAAAAAATTTATGACAAATTTTTCATGATTATGTTTACTGGAAATTGGTAATGAGTAATTATTATTTAATTCACGAGAAGTTAATTTATAACGAGATTTCAAATTACCGAAGACAACTTTGCTCCAATATTTAAGGTTCCAGAAGCCCTGAGTTTTTCAGTATTAAATACTTGATATTCCGTTCGGTGAGTAAATCAACATTGAAAGAAAATACAATAATATGAATCTTCTGTTAATAGTAGTTCTATCTGGACGATTCATCAGATCAAGATAAGAATAACTTCTGCAGGTGTTGGATAAGTAACTGGTTGATAAAGTAAGCACACAAAAATTGCCTTGCATTGATATTATCAGAAAACATAAATATTACGTTTAAAAAATTTTATAATTCAATTAATTTTTGTCTATTACTAAAATTTTTCTCAGTTACTCATTCGTTTGAAAAATTAATAATTGAAAAGCAAAGGAAACTTCAACTGGTTTTCTTATTGTATAATGTATCACGTAATCTATAAATAAAATGCTTCGTTTTTTCTTAAATTAACCGCAAACGTCTCTTCATTATTTGTCTGCCTCCGTCACTCCTGAAGTCTTATAACTTAGTGAAAATATTTCATTAATATCCACTTGGTGTATTTGCAAGATATTTATTTTATATATTTACAACAATGTCTGTTGACATCTTTTACATTAACCAAATTGAAAAAAAAAAAAATTTTGAATTCTTGTTTTTACATTGTCTCACGAATTGGTGTGACTGTGAGATCCTTAATCAGGACGTTCTCAGGGGTTTGCAGTGCGAAGAGAACGCAGTTGGATACATCCTGAGGCTTCAGAGCCATGTGAGGATTTTGCTTCAACCACTCAGCAGTCATTTCGGTTTCCACCAATCCAGGAGAAATGGACTGTAACAAAAAATGATTCATCGTGAAATTCACGTTCGCTATTTACAAGCGAATATGTCGATAGAAATAAGATTATTAAGAACTTACAATAACTTTAATGTGTGATTCGGTTTGTGCCAATTCATTACGGAGGCAGTCTGTCAGAGCAGTCAAAGCGAATTTGCTGGCGATGTAAGCTGCGGAGACTGGACGGTCACAATGGATCGGAACCTTCATTCCGCAGATGTCATTAATGTTAACAATGATGCCGTTGTTAATTCCTAAAAAAAGGATCATGATCTAAGCTTTTTACAAATTACAGGACTTCTAAAAATTACAAATTACAGGAGATTCGAGTACGAGGATACTTGCCCTTCTTCTGCATTAATTTTAAGCATTCCTGAGTGATGCAAGTCAGTCCAAGGAAGTTGACGTCAAAGGTTTTTCTCCAGTCTTCCATGTTGCCGGATTGCACTGTGAGGTCAATGTTGATGGCAGCGTTGTTAATCAGAATGTCCACGCATCCCAGGTTTTTCTCAATCCATTCACACACGCGCTGGATGTCAGCTTGGTTGGTGAGATCGCATTGGAGAGGGAACAATTTTCCTGGCTTCGCTTTCAGCTCCTCTGCAAATGCCTATTGAGACAAATTTTATTAAACTAGACTCTCTACATCTAAGGGCCGATGTACACGAGCGATACGAAGTCGCTGCGACCGTCTGCGATCATTGCGATTTCATGTCATTGACGTTGCCCAATTTATTTGTATTTGTGAAAAACATAGTAGCACATATGCAGAATCGCAGCTACTTTTTGTCGCTCGTGTATGTCGGGGCTAATATTAATATATCTTTATATTACAAACAACATAGAGCTACTTATTCATTAATTCTGTTAATTTTCTTTAGGCATTTTCGTTCTGGAAACAATAGGACTCAACTAAAAGGACGGATATTATATAAAGTCTAAGGCTTCTACATTATTTTCATTAGTTAAAAAAGAAACATTTCTATTACAGATTTAAATCTACAGTGACTTACAGGTTTGTTCACATGTATTCCAAATGTTAATTGACTGTGAAATCCACAGTATTATATTTTTTCTTTGAATTTGTGTCGTTTGAGCTTGTTTCTCGGTTTCCATGATGTTTATTGTGCAAAGGCAAATTTCTTTTTTATAATTTAAACAAATTTAACATGTTTTTCGTAAACAAATTCGTGAGTCGCTGCAAGTTATAATTAAACTGCTGATTTTTATGCAAATTCATATTTTTACAGACAGAATTAAGGATTTGAAACTTCAATAATAATGGGTTTTACCTCGTAAATAATGCAGCAGGTAGTGTTTTTTTATATTTTGTATATTTTAGAATCTATAATCATTCTTATCGATGTTTGCATTCTAACATTTCTCATAAATGCGTAAAAATTCACAGTTTAGTTATTATAAATGTTTGAATATTGATAGAATAAGTTGGAGAGCTGTACCTTGATTTTGTCAATGCGACGAGCAATGCCCACGACTTTCATCCCTTTGGTTACCAAACAGTCTACCAAGCACTTGCCGATGCCGGAGTTGGCGCCGGTGACGAGGGCGATCCTCTCTGTCCAGAATTTGGGGTCCATGGCGATCGTTCGAGTTTTCCTTGCGAGCACAGGCGAGAGAAGTTCGACTATGGAATTTTGTCTGCATTTCGGTGTTTCGACGACGAGCTTTTATACCGGAGGGAAATTGTGGCTCACGATTATCGAGGTCGCGCTTAATCTGCGGCCTGCAGATATTCTACCGAGTTTCGCATGCTTTGTAGTTGGTCCAGTATTACGTGTATTCAGGCAAAATGATTACCGCCTTATTTTCAGAAAATAAATCATGCGAGAGGTTGATAGTGCGTGTGGCAGCATGTTAGTGGGACTGCTTTTCAGATAGCATATATTTTGTTCTTCAAGCATATCAAATTTGCTCAAATGAATCTTGCATAAAATGTCCTGAATCTTTTCTACAGTAACTGTAAGGTTTTCATATTTTTGATATATTCATATATATTATAGTTTCATATATTTTTGAATAATGAATTACATATTTTACTAGTTCACATATGTAAGATGTAAACATCGACTGAATTTTATTCAAGATTTTACATATTAAAAGTCTGTAAATATAGCAAGTTTTTAAATGAAAAGTTACGCACAGGTATTTAACATTAAAAATACACGTATGTACAAATGTTGTTTAATATATCTGTGCATCGTATGTTTACTGCAAGAATAAAGATAAAAGCAAATTGCAGATATCTTGCAATATTTTAAAAATATTGCGTCAGATATTTTTTTATGAATTTTTGTCAGGTGAAATTTTTTTGTTCAAAAAACTTTTTCGAATCAGCATATCAAATTTAGAACTTTCGTGATCAAGAAAGTTTTATGAATGTTTTGAATGATCGCGAAAAGGACCATTTTGGCGCGAATTTTTTTTAGGTTAAAAAGAGGAAAGGGCTACGTATTTTGTACAGAAGAACAAGATTGGGTTGAGGATTTAGTTTATTTATTTTCAGTCATCATCGAGAATTTGAAGGATCTTTATCAGTTGTGATAATCGCGTCTTTTAAACGTCCTTTGTGGATCCTTTTTTTAAACTCTAATTAGGATATCGATTATCCATCTTGTAAGATCGATAATTTTTCGAGAAGCCGGTGGGTGTCTTCGCTGTACCGAAAGTACGACTCCTTCACGAATTTTAATATTTTCACTTTTTAATGATTTTTAAGAAGTTTTCGTTGAGTAGAACGTAAAATTTTGTGAAATATTTGGTTAGGCTGTTGTCTAAAATCGTTTTAATGAAAGTATACTAGTTTTTCTATCGGATTTGTTAGCTAATATGCATCTTTATTATATCGTGTCCTATTAACAAAGAATTCAATCAGTGTTTTGGCGCGTAAAAGTTATTCAAATCACGATCGGTTACGTTACGTGAATTTCAGTTTATATATTAGTGACTATTCTTAGTGAAAATTTACTGATTTTCCTTTGTGATTCTGCTGTTATATGTTCTGTATCATCGAAATTCTCAAGGTAAGTCTAAATGTATTAAGAGTTGTTATGTTCTTCTGTGTTAAATATTACTGCTTGATTATTCGGCTTTTTCACGATATAGTCTTGCGTGTCTCTGGATGGTTCAAGCAATTTGTAGAAATTTTAACTGATAGTTTTTCTATCTACCATTTATTTTCTCGAACCATCAAGACCACAGCGCTGCATCTAGTATTTTAAATTTTAAATTTACGTGATTTGAGGTTCTTGTTCATTATGACGAACTCGATACAAGATCGTGAAGAAGATCGGCTTAGAAGTCTGTGGAATCGGCTATACGCTTTAATTTAAAAATTGATCGACAGATCCTCTGACAATATTATTTCTTCTTTACTCTAAAATTACAAAAAAATGTATATAGTCAGTATATTTTTCTAAAACACATAAATAATACCCTAACTTTATGAACCATGTGCGTGCAGATTGGCAACAATTTGGCAACAAATCTGTTTACAAATCCATAGCCATCTGTTTCCGCATTAGGCTGCCATTTTGCAAACAGGGACTGTGTTAGCAGATCAAGAAACAGATGACGTCAGAAACCGAGCATATCATGTCAACTGGACCTGCTCGGTTTCTGTCGCTAATCTGTTAACCATCCTATATGGAAATTTTTATCATCCGTAAAGCAATGCACAACTAGTAAATATTTGGTCCATCAGATTTGGCTGTCTGAGGGGGTGTAGGGTGTAGGTTGACAAATAAGTTAGTTTGGTTGTTGGCATTCAGTTCGCACTAAAAACTTGAACAAATTTATTTGCCAATCCAATTGAATGTATGCAGTAGAACCTTGATTAACACCTTTTAACCCTCGGATGGCTGGCTGCGAAAAGGTGTAACGGGGTCTTTCATGACCCGGCCACCGACAGACAAAGCTTATAATCATTTTGTATTTCTATTATTCTGCGTTTCAGTTGTTTAATACACTAGTAATAAGAACACAGTAAAATATGGAACTTATAATTAATAATAGTATATTAAAAATAGAAAACTTATGCATGAAGAAATGCTTAAATTCTAATTTTGATATTAGGCCACTTAATCGAATTTTTACTGAATTATTAAAATTTAGATATGTTAATTGATAGATATGATTTAGATATGTTTAATTGACGAATAAATTCGTTCGGTTTGTTAGAGTGGAATAAATGGCAAACACAAAACAAACTTATTATATTTGCCAATTTTATTTGCCAATCTAATAGAAATTTAAAAAACGTATTTAAATTGTATAAGTACCACAAAAATAATTTGCCCAATTGTGCCAGTGCAATAAGATTTTTAAGCGGTCCAAATTTTTATCGATGTTTGCATGCACTTATCGAAATTATTAAAGACATTAATTGCTTTCTGTTAACCCTTGCACTTCTATCGTATCAGAATCAATTACTTTTTTTCTCACGATCGGAGTTACACGACAGTATTTGTGAAAAAAAATGTGCGACCAATTTTTGTCTGATCAAAAATGTGAATTGGAGTGCATAAAATTGAAAGTCTCGTGTTTTAAATAATTCTACGAGACAAGAAGCAAAAACTCTCATAGCATTCACATCCATTTTTCAATATTTTTTCCTCTCATCTCCTTCGCGAATGCACTTTTTTTGTTATTATTAAATGCAGTTTTGTTTGTGTAACGTTATCACCGAGTCTCGTAATTTGAGCATCAAAACCTGCTCTTAATCGCTCACCGTTTCCAACAACATGTTATTCTCGTGATACCAGTCCCTCGTTCACGTAATGCATCAGCTGTTTATAATACAAAAATCCTTGCTTTTCATTTCAACAATCTACTGTGATATCGCGTCATCCCTCTCGGTTTCTCTTAGCTCTTTATCGTCTACGACTCTACGTTAGCTTCCCCTAAACATTGTGACTATAGTTTGCAAGAAAAAAATACAAATATGAGATCCAAGGAGAACCATAGCGGAAATAGACGTGTTTTTCATTAGACCGATAAATAATCGAGAGCTAACTCTGCACATATCGGTTTCGCAAAGTAATGAGAACAAACATACTCCGAATTAATGAAGTATTTTCGTTACGAGGAAACTGAAGACCTTACCGGACGACCTTGTGTACCTTTTATTTTTTATGATTTGACCTTTGGGAGCGTAAAATTTGTAGAAATGTGAATCAACCCCCTTGTGATAACGTGAAGGACATTTTCCCTACTATTCTTATAATTAGTTTTCTCTGCATATTTGGAAACTTTCTTTGTAATTTGCAAAGTACAAAATGTCACAGTTATCAAAACTGTATAACAAAGTAAATGTCACACTTGTTACAAAGTACAAATCTTGGTGCAGAAATCGGACAAATCTACTTTTGAGTAAAATTGTATTTTTTAAAGTTTTGTATATTAAAGACAAGGATTGTAGGGTAAAGCAAAGGGCACTCAACAGTGACTTTGACATTGGGATCAATCCTAGGGAACATTTGAAGTGCAACTTGAGTTTTTTTAATGGACCAACCCTAACTTTTTGTACGTGTAGTGGGAAGTCCGTAAAATTTTACGTTCATACATATGTGTCGCCATGTTATGGGTCCAAGTGACGTTCCTAGTTCGTATTTCTCACTTCAGGTATAAAAAAGGGTCTTCATTTAAAAAAACAAATTGACCTTCAAATGACCTCTAAGATTGACCTCAAGATCAAGATCAAGATCAAGATCACTGTCGAGTGTCCCTTATTTTACTCTACAAATTTTCTTTTTAACATTTATTTGCAACACACAGCTGGACCGCTTAAAGGAAGAAATTACGTTGATCTTGACCTAACTTAAAGGTCATTTTGGTCCATAATGTGATCACCTAGATTAACGTAAGTTTTCCGTTCTTTCCATTTATGATATCAAAAATGGGCATTTCCCTTAAAAAAATGAAGATGACCTCGAAATGACCTTTAGAATTGACCTCAAGGTCAAAGTCAGTCTCTCCACCAAGTGAATTTTATTTTATCCTACAATGTTTGCATTGAACATTTTTTTTCCAAAACCCAGTCTCGTCGAGATAGTCTGCTGCATCAGTACTTTCGTTACACTCTGTATATTGTTAATTTTTTAGAGTTTAATGCAAAAATCACACAAATCAAAATTTAGATTCTAGGTCCCCAATTGTACTATAATTTTTTTTAGCTATTCGAATCATTTGGTACATTGTAAATAGGCTTCTCGAACAACACTTGAAAATTATTTATTTATTTAATTAACATATTTCCCGCTATCTTCTCATGTGGTTCACTTTTCAAGTTTTCCTACAAGAGTCCTGTATCCCTGGAAAATATTCTCCCCGAGGTGTGAAGACCTTTTTCATTCGAGAAAAGTGGATCATCTCCACCGCGATCGGGCGTGGTCAAGGCACAAAGATATTCAGTGTTATAAATACGTGATAAGTTACATCATTATAATTGTCGGCTGTTTATATTGGAGCTAATCGTGGAAGATTCACGAGACGAGTAACAGAGGTCAGTCAATAATCGTAGGGTTAATTGAAAAGGAAATGATAAGAAATGGACCCGTCCTTGAACTGTTTTAATAATTTTTTTTACGTATACATGTATTATTTCTGTATTCTATCGTACATGTAGCAATTGGCAATAACAATTGTAACAATAGGGTAATTAGGCGGGAATACTTGTTGCTCTAGTTTGTTCACCAAGATTCGCCCAGAGGTCGGAGAACGACGTCTTGCACCTGAAAGAATGATAATAGTTAGAGAAGGAAAGCTAAGAGGGATGTTAATTGTAAAGTTTGATAATGTCAAGAACTATAACATGGGGTTCTACTGTATTCTGTAAGAAATCTTGATCTGACCACCATACATGACCAGAGGTCTTAAATTTCTAAGCTGATATGCCAATCTAATTAGACCACAGTATGTCTGTAAGGTGTATGCATGGTCTACTGACTTACTTCCTTTGTGCCATAGACAAATATTAGCTTCGGGTCACCATACTATCTTCGTTTGGTGACCGTGCAGCAGCTCTCTCTTTCTAAGAGCGGGATTCATAGTCGCCACTTACGATTATACATATAGTCTTAAGCATTTCTTTAAGTTCCCCATTCGCAATATAAATTACATTATAGCGGGGAAGGCTTAAGCAAATGCTTAAGACTAATCGTAAGTGGCGACTACGAATACCGCCCTAAGTTTTGACACGGTCTGACTAAAACATCGTCTATGCTAAAATTAATACTCACGACAACATTTGGACCAGAGGACAAAATAAACACAGCCGCAGCAGCAACGTCGTCTGGGACCAGCGTTGGAAATGACGCTAAAGCCTCCTCCGAAAATGTGCTGTAGGATATCATCAGCTCTGTGGCTACTAACCCAGGACTAATAACCTACAAAGGCAGATAAAGCATTCGCGATTAACTGTTGTTCTTTCATCTACAACATTTTCTATTTTACAATACCGTGACTCGTATTCGGGTTCCCGTGAGCTCATGACGCAGAGTTTGCGCCAAAGCAGCAATGGTCCTCTTCGAAGCTGGGTAAACCGAGAAACCGGGTATAAAAGGCACTCGTTCGGCTGCCAAGCTGCTCACATTTATCACAACACCCTCTTCCCCATTTTCTCGCATCAAACGCACGGCTTCTCGAGTGCAGAGGCACAGGCCAAGAACATTCACATCGAAAACTGTTTGCCAGTCCTCCAAACTACCATCTGGAGATTACATTATCATTCATAAATATTTATTGCTTCGATTGAAGAGATTCAGTCGTGATTGTACTTGAAAATTTGTATTTTTATATTGGTTTACCTATTAGAGAGGATTCTTTCGTGATCCCAGCGTTGTTGACCAATACGTTTACGGTTCCTAAGTTTTCTTGCACCCACGCAAAAGCGGAGATTACGTTTTCTTCTTTGGATACGTCACATTCGATCGCGTGAAGCTTTCCCTCGTAGTCTTCTAAGCTTTCGGCTAGCTCCTTGACTTTGTCCGCTCTTCGGGCGAGACCAGCCACCACCATACCTTGCGAAAATTTTATGAGCAAACCAGTAGATTAATTTTGATTCCGATATTTGTAATAAGGTTTTGCTTAGAAATATTTGTTTTATAAAAAATATTCAGAAGCTTACATAGAAAAATATATAAATTTTACGAAAAAATTAGTTGTATATAATAAAATTAATTTATTCAATCATAAAATTATGACAATTCTACTCGCAACCAGCATCAGTACAGCAGAACCAGGGGCGGATTTAGGCATGGTCTTTATGGGATGCAACCCAGGGCAAAAAAGAAAATAAAAATAAATACAATTCAAATTAAAAATTTAAGAAAAAAATAAATTTTACAAATTTTTTCCGTACCTAAATGAAGTTTAAATTATTGGTTTTCAACACTATTGAATTTTAACATAATATCAAATAAAATAAAAAAGTTCTTGTATGTCTGTTGACCTATGTATACTCCTAATTATTCAAAGAATCGAATATTCGAATATTCCTAATTATTCGAAAAATCGAATATTCAAATAAATTTAAATTCTACTAGTATTCGAAGATGCAAATAATAAAAATCGGATTTCCTTTAAGGAGAAAAGTCCTTTACTGTATCTAATTTCGTTGGTTATTCGTTAAATTAACGTGAAACTCAATTATTCTTAATGACTACACTCTTTTCTATTTAAAAATCCATGGAAAAAACAGTCTTGGACAAAATGATGAATAAGTCGCCACAACTAACCCACATTTTGGTTAATTTGAATTAATTGGCTAAGCTCCCAATCAGTGTTAGTCCAGGGCCCCTAAAGTAACGGTCCGCTCCTGAGTAGAACCTGAATTATTTGTAAAATAAAATGCTAATAATTAGTAGAACGTTATTACACCATACTTCAACTTTTACTCGGATTCCCACTGCTGCACTCTTATATCTAGTGTATTAATTAATTAAAACCTTAGATGACTAAAAATGAGGATAATTGTAATTCGGATAATCGAGATTCTCATGTAAAAAGACGATATTATAATCTATTTTTTCATATACAAACAATGCTTTTATTAAAAATGTTAGATTTTTGAAACATCAAACGATTTCTTTACGAAATGAAACAATTATATTAAAAACAGAGACAGTATTTGAGATTAGTTAAGTTTACAGTTTTGTTTATCAAAAAAATACCAAAAAATCGATATTTTCGACTAAGAAAAAAGAAATTTCCTCCTTAAGAAAAAGTATTATGTGTACATGTTTTTAGTCTTTCACAATCACCAACGCAGTAGCATTTTTTTAATGTTTGTTTTTTTTTTTTACTTACCTTGTCGAACTAATTGTTTAGTGATCGCGGCACCGATCCCAGCACTGGCGCCGGTAACAACCGCCACTTTTCCTGCCCATCGGTCCATTCTTGCGACGTCCGCGTACTATTCGCGACTGTTCGATGTTACTCCGGTAATAAGATCGTTTGTGAGTCTAGAAATCGATATGAAAAAATTGATGTCGGTTAAAAATGATGGGACTGGTTGCGCTAGAAACTCGATAGCCTCGCGGTAAACCCATACCTAGCCTTCGCTACGATACGTCCTCGACCACAATTGATGTCGTTCGCGAGATCCTTGACAACTCTCCTGCACTATTTCTCTTCAGTTTTCAAACTTCCTTATTTTACTGATAGTTTCTTTCTCGGTTTTGAAAGAGACACTGGACAGAACTTTTGTATGTTGTTGGAGAACGCTAAAAGTTTGTTTTATTCTATAACTTTTAAAAGAAAGTGTAAAAGGGTTATCCGAGGTGAGTGCGATGCATCTCTTGACAGAACTGCAGCTGCAGCACGGTGTGGTGCAAGTGATTGCTTGTAATTGAAGAACCCTTTATGGCTACTTATTATGCTGTTCCAATTGCATAACAACAACCTTCTGGTTTGACAGTATTACGATTAATATTCTGATAAGTGAGATCCGAATTTTATGGTCCAAAAAGCATATTGCTAATCATTTTTTGCATTAACTAAAACACGTAAAATGGAATTAGTATTTAAACGAAAATTGTGTTGTTTTTAAACGAAGTACGGAAGTGGGCTTATTAATCAATTAAGATTAATGAGGCACACGATTCAGATTACTAGAGCAATTGCTCGCTATCTTAGTGGATGTATCGCAAAGATGCATGAAGCTCGAGATGAATTCATAGAAGATAAATTATGAAATAACATATTTTAATTCAGAGCGAAATGAAATTCTTTAAAATGAAGCTTCAAAGAAGCCGACTATGACTTTAGTTGTGTATAATTGCTTCGTCTCAGCGGCTCGTGATGATAAATAACAAGTAGATACTATCTATGATGATTTTCAAAAAGCATTGGTTGGTTGCATGACCTCTGTTATTCAACATTTTTGTAAATGATCTTCCGTATATTTTTTTAAACTTGGACTTTTTATTTTCTACGGATGTTCTTAAAATTTTAAGCAAATTCGGAATATAAAAGAAACATAAGTTAAATTCAAACTTATTGAGATTCGAATTATGATGTAGAAACAATAATATGAGGTTTCATTTTGTTGACATTTTAGATCGCACTACTTAACGCGGAATTTTCTTATTTATAGTATGTTAACATTAATTGAAAATTTAAGTTTTACTAGTGAATGCGTCGAATAGTTAGAGCTCAGAATAATGAAGATAGAAAATAATTAAGAGCCGGTTAATCGAGGCTTTACTGTACTTTCCTTGTTAGACCTTGTTGAGCATGCCATGGAAATCTGGAATCCTATGCCTAATTTGGATTTGGAATCCTACAAAAATATGCTTATCATAAAGCTTTTAAAATTTGCAGCGAGAGTCTTTGATAATCCTATGGAGATCATCAACCATGACTATGATAACATTCTTGAAGCACTGAATTTGCAAGCACTGTCTGATCGCAGGATAATCGTTGATTTAATCAAATTATTTAATTATTCTAAATTAATAAGAAGTTCTAATAAAACAATGCCAAGTTTAAAGGGTACAATTCTTTTATTTGAATTAAATAAAGTGTCAAACATGATGTCCTCAGCAATGTTACAAACATTTAAACGTTTTTCAAGGCGTTATTTTGATATTTGCACAAAATCACACGAAATACTGAGGTGTGAAATGTTGTATGTATAACATATTACAGACTAGTTAGAAAATACATATAATCTTGTAACAAGTTATAAAAACACATAACATATAAGTGTTATGTAACATTAAGACTGTTGCATAACATAATATTATATAACATTTTTCTTTTTCGTTTTTTAATAAGTTTTATAACTTTGTTATATAAAATATTTTGTTATACACATAATATAGAAGCACCATTAGACTTTTATCACTTATTGTCATTAATAATTCTCTGTATACTAAACAGTTTTTCCCACCAATAAATAAATAAATAAAATAAAACAAATCTCTAAAACCTAAAATTTTGAATTTTTAATCTAAATTCCAAATTTTGGCAACGTATCTCTAGTATTTAAAGAATTAAAAGTCCCTCAATTCGTTTGCAAATCTGCGGTGCGAAAAATAATTGACAGGAGAGAAATGAGGACAACCAGTTTGAAATCTACAAGTATTTTTATTGGATATAAGGCGCCCACATTACTACCGTGATAACTATACACTTGAACGTGTCGGGCCCGTTCATGGACGAGCCCATAGCACCTCGAATGCAGGTCGAGTGGGTTTTGTGGAACAATGATTCGCTAAAACGTCCAAGCGTGGCACTAACAGGAACTGCTAACACAACGTGCGCTTGGCGATGACAGAGAGCTTTGAAAGTGTTCGAGGATTGAAGCTTTTTTCTCGGAAGTCGTGAAGCGAGACAGAATCACGTTCGATTCCCCTGGAATGTTAAAGTCGATTCCCATCGGTGTCAAAGGGACGCCGACACACGGGTGACGTCCTCAGATTATTATTGATATTTTAACAGGGAACGTTCTCACTGAACGAGGATCCAACGTCACGGAGTTGTCTCGTTCCTCGATCCTCACTGGGAATCAGTGTTTTAAGCTTCTTCAGTTTCTTGCGCACCGGATGATGGTTCTTTTTTTTTTTTTTTATTATTATTACAAACGACAGAAACTTCTCTACGAGTTATTTACAAACTCCCTAATACGATTAACATTCTCCGCTCGCACGATCTTCGCTGGAGAAAATATACGATCTCTTCGCGTTGAACTAGAATCGTGAAATTAATTAGAACGTACCCTAATTTAATTCTGTACTGGTCGTTTCGCGCTTCTATTTACAGTGACTCACAGGTTTGTTCACATGTATTCCAAATATTATTTAACTGTGAAATTCACGGTATTAACTTTTTCTTTCAATTTTGGTCGTTTTTAGTTTCTACATTTAATTATTGTTCTGCTTTCATGACTCTTATTATGTTAAGGCAAATATTTTTTTTACAGTTTAAACAAATTTAATATAGCCTTTGCGAACAAATTTGCGAGTCGCTGTATCACTTTAAGGAAACATTCTGAGTAGAGGGTTGCGATATCAAAAGTAGATTTTAATACTGTTAGAAACCTTAAACACTGTCAAAATGATCTGTAGAACATTAGCTGCTGATTTGTCTGTACAGCATTAAAAATAGCCTAAAAATATTCTATGTTAAATATTATTATACCTTCAAAAAATCTCTAAATCCGGAATTTTAAGTATATAGAAATTGTTAAAAAATTGAAATACATATAATGCAATCTAAATTTTGATCGTTTGAAGAAGTATAGAAACTCTGGAAAAAGAAATTTAAAAACTAACTATACTTTAATTTAAGGATAAGCTTCAGTAACAATCTTAGTCAAAAGTTGATTTTTTGACATAAACTTGTTTGTTGGAATATATTTGAAATGCAACTGTTAGAAACTTCAGTCTTAATTTTGTAATATATTTCTCAATATTGCGATTTCTCATACTACCGAATCTATTTTTCATAAAAATTCATTCCTCCAATTTTCAAAGATTTTCGCTTATTTTTAGTGTTACTGAAGTTCATCCTTAAATCCTTAACTGCAATTTTTCAACACTTCAACTTGAAATTTTCGTATCACCAACTTAAAACCTTCAAACTTTTAATTTTAACTCTGAAAAATCTTGAAGTTTCCAAATTTCCAGCTTCAAACCTTCAAATTTCCAACTTTAAATACTTAAACTTCTAATTTTAACTTTGAAAAGTCTCTAAAACTTCAAATTTTCAAATCTTAAACTTTAAACCATCAAACCTTCAATTTTAACTCTGAAAAATCTGGAAATCTTCAAACCTTCCAGCTTCAAACCTAAAGGTTTAATCCAATGTTCAATTTTAACTCTGAAAATCTCTTCAACTATAAATTGATATCTTGAAATATACAACATAACATTTTTAACTCTTCAATTTCAACTGTGAAAATCTCTAAATCTGCGCCTTAAAATCTTTGAATCTCCTAACCATCTACGGATTATTTTGATAGTGTTTAGAGTTTCTAACAGTATCAATATCTACTTGATATCACGATCCCCTACTTGAAATGTTTCCTTCTTAGCCTGACTATGGAGAACGCGAGCTTCAATGAACAAAATACATTTCAGTAGAAGCGTAGAAGCGCTGTGCTTTGATTGGTAAATCATACTTTGTTATACAGAAGCATAGAAACCGTTTTGGTGGAATTGTAATCCTGATTTTAGGTCTTAAAAAATAAATGTTATCTTCAACAGTGTTTTGGAAGCTTCTAAAGTATTTAATGATGAATTTCAGTAACAATCTTAACCAAAAGTTAATCGCTGTCAAAAGTATTAATAAAGCTTTTTCCTTATTAAAGATGAAAACCAGTAGAAATAGCAATGAAATAATTAAATTATAATTTTCCTTTTTACTCATTTGAAAAGCAATGGAAAATGTGTCAATCTGTTGTATTCTATGAGCGTTCTTTTTGATGAATTTCTTCACACAATTAGGATAGTAATTTCATCCTAAATAAAATCAAAACTTGTTTGTTAGAAAAATTGCGTAAGGTTATTGATAATAATAAGTATTTAAATGCTTGAACAATTCTATTTTTTCTTGATAGAATTTTTGTTTTACTCGAACATCGGAAAGAATTCATTTCCACACCACATAATTTTCATGTGTCGAAAAAACTATTGAATCAATTATTTAGAATTTTTGTACACAATTTTCTTCAGTGTTGCTCTTTCTACACACAAGATTTCAAAAACTTTGGGCTATTATTTCACTCTTAATTTTGTAGTTAGTAGTTTTCCACTTCTTGGAAAAAAAATCGTAGAATCGTTGTTTTTTCAAATTTTTGTTGTTTTGAAGAAATTAGAACATTGCCCAAGTAATTTAGATTTATACCCAAATTTTATTATGCGACATTGCGTTTTCCCATAAGAATAAATGTTAAATTGAAAATTAAATAATTTAAAACCCACTGAATTGATTTTTCTAAAACATTTTTGTTCATTCTCTCAATTTCCAAAGATCTTCGCTTATTTTCATTGTTACTGAAGTTCATCCTTACTTATTCGGAAACAATTTAGAAAAGTGCATTGAGTAATATGTTTATATTGTTTATCCATGCTTCTGGCCTAATAACATACTCATCACACAGTTTGAGAAGAAAAGAGACTGTGAAGGAACATTCGTAAAATTCCTTTTACGTACGAGATATGTTGAAACTTTATTTTTACTTTTTTTTTTTTGCAGGGGGACACTGGATCTTGCCTGGAGTATTTGGCCTCGCCGATTGTGCCGGCAAGGCGGGGTTCTACGAGACGTAAGTACAGCTGATTGATAAAGCTTCGCATCGTACGCGGAAATCGAACTTAAACATAGTTAGGAATCTAATTTACAAAGATGGGATCACAGACGTGAAGTAGAGGAAACAGCTTCGTTCCTTTTAACGTGGAAATTTAGTGTTTATGTGAATCCATGCGCACTGCTGATAAAAAGCTAAATTCTTCTGATTTCCTTTTTGATAAGTACAGTGACATTCGGTCACAAAGACAATTTAAATTTTAAAACAGACATTTGCTTTTGTATAATGAAAATCATCGAAACTCAGAAACAATTGAATGTTGAAGGTGAAACGACTTAATTAATTAAAAACGTATAATATTAGGAATTTTACAGTTAATTAACATTTGAAATATGTGTGAACAAATTTGTGAGTCACTGTATTTAACATAAATTTTGATCAAAACGGAGAACAAAAGTATAAAACGAATTAAAAAAATTGAATTGTAACGAAAATCGGCGCGTAATCTACTGCATTTTAAATTTTACTTGCATTTCAATGGCTACGCAATCTACGGCGCAGGCGTATTTCAATAGCTGCGCGTTGAAACTGCATAACTTAGGAACTCAATAACTTAGGAATTAGATAAAAAACTAATCTCCTTTTTTTTTTGTAAACATTTATGTAATAGTGCTTCGGTCCGTTTATAAATAAAAAAAAAAATAAATAAATAAAAATTTTGATCAGCAATGCGACGATTGGCAGAATTTCGAAGTAAAGGAAAGTCAGAGATCTCGAAGGTGTTTCGTCGCCTCGTACAATCATCTATTCGCTACGATTTCTTCAATACATCGGGGATCCGTGAAAAGAAGTGTGCCGATCGAACTGACTCTCAACGATTTCATTCGCAAAGAACGCAAAACTGCTCGCGTTTGGCCAAGAAAACTAAATCGCTCGCGCGTCATATGATATTACAATATAATACATTAACTTTTACATCGGTGTACTAAAATATATACGCGATGGATTCGTAATTGTAACGTGTTAATACCTTCGCACGGTTCGTGCCTCTTATCTCTCTTTACTTCGCGTTTAAACATTGTGAGGTAAAATACGCGAACGGTCAGCCATAAATTAGTTTCTAGAAGAACATTGTTCCTTTCGCTTGGCCATACTTGTCACCCTGTTGCGAGTTGCCTTTGCGAAGAAATTTTAAGTGGTCAAACTCGAAACCTTGGAAACATTGATGAAATCGAAATTAGCTAAAGCAGTTTTGAATTTGCACTTTGTGTTAAATTAAGCATTTCTTAGATACTTCGTCTGGTTAAACATCTATCTATAATTGTGAAATTTTTGTATTTTTATGTCGTAATCAAAACCACGAATCTTCAAGTGGTTTAATCACCTGAAGAACTGAAATTTCAGGTAAGCCACTTAAATATTTCTTCTTCTTCGAGGTTCTCCACTTCCCTTCGACTGACCGTTCGCCGACTAGAAACGATAATTAACTCGAACTCGACGAAACTCTATTTCTCTTACACCGTTAAAACTCTGATTGAACTCTTTGGTAATCGAGAAAGCCTCGGACCCGTTCCGATCAACGATCAAATTGAATCGAACAGTTTCCGCAGCAACAATGATAACCACTGGAAAATGAAAGGGGGAAAGAGTGATAGAGACGCGTGTATCTATTGTATATCGGTCCTATTTCGATATTAATACCGTGCTATTTCTTCATGCGACCATAAGAAATTAAATAGCTTCTTCTTTCTCTTCTTTTCCCCTTCAAATTAGATGATCACAGTTACAGTCTGTTTCGATGTACATATACAAAATTGTTCCTCCGATTGCGAACATTCATTATTGTATCTCGAGATTGCTTTACGTGCTATTCATAGAAAACGCTTCAGACGAAAAATCAGACACGCGATCTAACGGTCTCCGCTTTTCCCACGATCGATGGGGGAAAGGAACTATCGAAGACCACCTGGGAATAGCAATTCAGAATAGTACGACGGTTAGAATTGAAAGATTCCATGAATTTTACACACCATGCTTCGACGAACGTATCGCTACGCGTGCACACAACGTACAATATCTGAAGAAATTGAAATCTCTAGAGAACTTACGCCGACGGTCCGTATAGAAGATTAAAACGTCTAATTCTCTGTACGATTCGTATGTTTTTTTTTTTCTTTAATAATACCACTCGTGTTCCGTTTTTCTCTCTAAATTACACGATGTATCCATTGCTAGCGATTGCGAGTTATTACATTGCCATTTATTATCTTGTTTGCTTTCGATTATAGCGTTCAAAATATTCCGAAATATTCCGCCTCCACAACGACTCTTGAATCAGTTATCCTTTTGGTACACGTAACGGCTCCCTCTTTGCAAATAATTACTACGACTGTGTCGAGTTAATCTTCCAATTTACTTCCGATTTTGTTTCTCCATCTTTTAGACGCTAGGTTTCTGCCAATTTCACCGAATTGCGGTCCAATTATGCGAAACGGGGCGCGGTTCTCAGCGCAAGCCGAATAGAAAACGATTCCCGGCGAAAAATCGAGTCGAAAATGTTGAACAAGTTTTTCGACGACTGGTTCTCGGGAAATGTTCAGATAAATCACGCGTTGCTCCAACGTCTGCGCAGATTCGGGCATCACACAGTTTTGCGTTTATGGATAATTAGCCGGACAAAACTTATAACTTAGTTTCGTAAAAAGCAAATGCTGACCATGCAAAGTAGTGTCTAGTCTCTAGACTCTAGACTCTAGATAATAGGAATACTGACATTTCTCTGCGGTTATCTCCCTCGAAGTCTGTTTTGTCTACAAGAATTAGTATTTGATTAGATTCAGTGGATCAGTTCTTACGTTTTTTTTTTACAATTAATATCAACAAGTATTGTCAAAATAAGCATTGGCCTGTTTATACTTAAAATTGAAGTCTCATGATGGAAACTGACAACGAAAGTACGTTTAATTATTTTAATTCATTTACGTTAATTGAGCCTCTTAATTGATAAGTGAAGTAAGTCGGAGTAAGTCTGTTTTCTTAATTGAGAAAATTGGACTTTTGTGTAATACTTTCTAAAAGTGAAGAACAGAATGTAGATTTGCTGTGAGAAAATTAAGTGAAAGAATAATAATTATGGCAACATAATTTAAAAGAAAAACTACATTTCTTTCAATGGTAAACTAATTCACACTATTAATAATAAACTGGAGTCATTATTTCAGTTTTCTGTAACGATTGTATTTTCGATGCAAATTTCATTCTTATTTTTTTATTGAAATAAAAGATAATATATGCAAATTGAATTGATAAATTGTTTAAGTACTAGTAATACCATTTCTTTTTGTAGCAGACTCATTTCTAATTATTATTATCATTTTTAATATTTTTAATCATTTGTCATTTTGGACTTACGCCATTGGTCAATTAAGAGGCTGTTACGTTTATAATATATAAGAAGCCAAAAGTATTAAAAAAACATAGATAAACGCAAAAATGATTTCTGTTAGTATTAAAGCAGACTTTAAACTTTAAACTTTTTTTGAAGTATAACTTAATGCGCGGAAATCAATAATAGTATTATTTTTAGTGAGACAAATCACTATTTCGGGATATAAACTGTTTTTACATTTGGAATTAACAATGCTTTCAATCACATTTAATCCTGTAATAAATAGTTATAAAGTACACCACAGAAATATAATGCGCTGCCATTAAAAGGGAGAGATTTATTGAAATTAGACGATACTTGTTTAAGTATCAAAGTATTTTCTGATCAAAGTACAGTTTCAATTCATGACAAAGAATTTAGTTCCGAGAATAATTTATGTTTTATCATTTTCCGATCCGTACAAACGTTTATTTTGTTTGAAAAAATTTCTTACTGAATAATAGTAAATGTCAGTGTTAATAAATAGTGAATAGACGAAAAAGCAAGTATATTTATTTTTTAAAACTACTTTTTGTATTAATAAACATAAGAAAAGGGGTTTTGTCTAGCTGGCATCTCTAATCGCGACACTGTAGCGTCGCCAGGTTCAATCTTCGAACTCCTTTTCCCAAAAAAAGGAGGCATCGAGCACGAAAACTGTGCTCCACCCTTTCGATTCAGTTTTCAATGCTCCACCGTTTTTCATCGATTGTCGATTCGAACCTCGCCCCGCTTCATTCATAAAACTCAACGCTCGCAACAAGTCCCGTCTTACGAATCTTGGCCCTCGGCTCGATCTCATCGAATGTTTTCCCCGAATAGAGTAACGAACAGGTTTTCCCACACATAGAAGAGATTCGGAGGAGACTCTCTGAGACAGCAGGAGAAGATATTGCCTTTGGTCGCGCGAGTAATAGCGCCCCGTCGTTTCGCGTCGCATAGAGATAAGGCGCTATGGAGATGAGTACTCGCAATATGTATTGAGTCCAGTTGAAGAGACAAGTTACCATAAATCACTGACATCATGTGCTGCGATGTTGGTTTAGTAAAGATAGAGTAAAATCAGGAGAGACGCCACATAACATAATATGTATCTTAATTGACTTATTATAATAAGGAAATTTTTTTCAGTTTACAATGCCGAGAAAATATATTCGATGATGATGATATAAACTGTTGCATAGAACGTTGGGAAAATTATTTTTTCAACGAAAAAGAGAATTGACTAGATCAAATGCTGCTTTTGCAAAAAATGACTCCATGCATTTTGCTCATTGTATGATTCACACTGTAACAACTGTGGTAGAGAAAGTATACGAAAAGAAATATACGAAAGGAAAATTATAGCTATGGCATCTCTCCTACAAGATGTGGGAAAGACACTACTTTACCAAGCTGTCATTTTTAAAAATTTTTGTTTATTATTCAGGGAAAAAGTTTAGAATTGATTCTGTTTTTACGTAGTATATGAGTCTGTTATTATAAAAAGAATAAATTATTTTAATAAGTATAAAACTAAATTTCTTAGTAGCTCTTAACCAAAAAGGGTGACGTCTCTCCTGAATTTACTTTAGTAGTGACGTAAAATCGCATTTATCTTGCCTACACTAATCATTAGTAAATTAATATTTTTTACGTGGATTGTAATACCAATTTTAGCGGGTTCTTTGTATCGCTTTTACTCTCCAAAGAACTCAAAATGGCGAATGCGTGTACCTATCTCTCTAGTGCTATAATAGAGACGCAGCGACGCGAAATTCGAGGGTTCTCGCTTCGGGACAGATAGAGCTAGGAACGATGCTTACACCCAAGGTAGGCAAGCGTAGGGGGCACACTTATTGTAATTATGCACAAATGGGAGCGAGTGTCTGCCTCTGTGTCAGTGATGTTTCGGTAAAGGTTCGAAATGCGCGGTTTTCTGACCGTGTCCGGTTTGACCCGCGTTGCTACCTGTGTGTTGTTGATGTTGCGCTTGTTGCTGATGCGGCTGATGCTGTGAACGCGGTTGGGTCTGTTGGTGTTGCTGTTGTGACTGTTGTTGTTGGTATTGTTTCTGTTGTGGTTGTTGACGTTGAGGCTGTTGCTGTTGCGGGTGCGGTGGATGGTGTGATTGGGGTTGTTGCGGTTGTTGTTGCTGCGGTTGCGGTGATTGCTGAAGTTGTGGCTGCTGGTTCGGCTGTAGCTTCCGTTGCTCCATCCCAGCGGCCAAGTAAGAGAACACACAGAGTATCGAGTAGCAGATTTGTTTTTCCTGTAATTTACGTTGGCATTAGTAGAAAATCGAATTTTTATATACGGGGTGAGTCGATGAGTAGTACTATGTAAAATAACTCGTTACGTACTGGATGTATTAAAAAACGTTTTAAAGAATTATAAGATCATTATGAGACAAAGAATTATTATAGCATTTTAAGAGCTGGATGAGATGGATACAATTTGAGTTTTTGATATCTGATTGTTTTTTTTAGACATTAAGGTGACCTTCAATTATTTCAAAGCCAATGCAAGGTCAACTCAAGGCCATCTAGTTATGGGTCTATCATAGGTCGCTGAATTCGTTCTTACATCAGCAACAAGGTGGCATTAAGAAAAAGATGGATTTACTTTGAAAAATGTCAAGGTCACCTTGATATTTTAAAAGCAATAAGATAAAAAAAAATCAAATTGCTTCCATCTAATTCGGCTCGCAAAATTCTACATAATTCTTTAAAATTTTAAATGTTTTTTCATATAACCAATAGGTAGACTGCGGATGTTTATATATTTATGGTGATTTCAGATGTGTCAAATGCATGGAATATTGAAAATAAAATACATTTTATAATATTTAGAAGGTAAAAGACACTTTTGTTAATCTTGCTTTTCCTTTGCTATGACCTTGAAAATCTGAATTTGCATAAACATCTGTTTTGAAGTATTTTAGATAGTAGTACTTATTGACTCACCCCGTATAAATGATATACAAATTAAGTATTTAGTATTTTTATGGTTAAAAGAGGAGGAAGTAGGTAAAGAAAAACGCTAGGAAACGAAACTTACGTTCAAAAGGAGAAAAATAAAAAGATAGAACTAAACCTTCATGCAGTGTCGATTTCGGGGTTGTCTTGAACCTCAGACGATATAGATAATTCTGATAACGTAAATGCAACGGAGAATACCCTGTGCATGCAGTGGCACAGTTCATTGGCCTGTTATACAGTACATAGAAACAAAAGTATTATAGAAGAACAAAAATTAGTGGATCGATTGGTTCCTGAATTTTGTGTAAGTCCGTTTCACTCGATTTTTAAATTAAGGAGTTCTATATTTTCTTACACTTTAAATTCTGCAGCAATTGAACTCGTAAGAAGATAGTACAAGGGTTCCAAAAGTTACTTGTTATAATATTTCAGATGCTAGAAAAAATATAGAACATATTTACAAGACAGAAAGTTCTGAGAATAGTATAATTTTCGAACTCACAGTATTTGGACACCAAGCGATCCAATTAATAATAGAAACTAAAACTACGGTGAACAAAAAAAAGGATTTTCCAAAGAAAATAAAAATACATAATAGAGAATAAAATTGACCGAATCTCCAAATTACGAGTTTTAAATCTTATTGTACTTATTTTTTTATTTATTTATGTACGGGATAGAAAATCCATTAACAACAAAGAAAGATACAAAGTCGGTGAAAAACGTAATCGATACGGAAAAGTAGATACTAAAATATTGCAAAAAGTAGAAATATACGTACCATTTGAGTCTTATATTTACGTTGAATTACTTGTCTAGTTTTAGGATCTGTAACACGAGAATCACAACGATAAAATATGAATTCTGAAATATGAAATTGATTAAGAGGACATTCGCATGTTTTGGGATTAAAAAATTAATTTTTTTTATTACTAATTTATTACTAAATCCTTCTTGAGCCAAATTTTGTGTATTGTATACATTAAAAATTTAGGAAAAACATAAAAAGATTGAAGTTACACAATATTTTTTTCGGTAACAATTTTCAATGACCTTGAAATAATTTGTCTTATACAGGGTGTAACAAAAATGTTGCAGTTCCTTGAAAGGGGTAATTTCTGAGATGATTTTAAACAACTTTTTCCTTAACGAAAATATTAGGTGGGGCTTTGTTAACGAATACGGTGAATGAATTTCAGCGCGGGCTCTAACTGTGAGTAGTATTGGCTCGCTATCATCCGCGCCATCATTAATCCGCTGTACTCGCTCCCCAATTGGTTGGTATTTTTCGTTAATAACTCGTTAACAAAGCGTCACCCAACATTTTCGCTAAGGGAAAAGTTGTTTAACATCACCTCAGGAATCACCCCTTTCAAGGAACTGCAACATTTTTATTACATCCTGTATATGTTACCGCCGTCTGACCTTGGTTTTCGAGACAAACGCAAAAATATTTTGAACACTATGTATTTAATAGTATGTAACTTTTTAAAGTTTGGGTTAGATTTATTTTATAATAATCTCAAAAATAACTGAAGTCGTTCCTTCGATAATTGGTAAAGGAACAAGATTTCTAAATAATAATTGTCCAGTGTTTACTATTTACAATTAGAACAACTTCCACATGTATCTCATACATAACTTAAAAAAGACTATCGGAATTAGTAACGAGTCCGAAGTCATCACTTAGAACGATTTCAATAATTTTCGAGATGAATTTGGTGATCTTCGCAATTAACGTAAGAATCGCGAATTGTGAAGTAAAAGTGTAGGTGGGGGAGAAAACATCTAAAGCGATCTAAACGTATCGAACGTTAAAAATATCATGGATAATATCGAATATATTTTTGTGAATATTTCGAAACCTAATGTCGAGCGGCGGTAATACTTATACATATATTAGAGGGAAAAGTTGTTTAGTTGTTTACTTTGACAACTGTCCCGAATAATTACCTTTTTTTTTCTATTAAAAAAATGTACTGAAATTATTTTTGAAGCTTTGAAAAGCGAATACCTCCTTAGGCCGCAGTTACAGTGGACGCGATTTCGCGCGAAAAATCGTGATGTGTGTATGTATATTTTATTTTATGTGTCACTTCGTGATTTGTCGCGTGATGCTCGTTTTCCCTTTCGCGCGAAATCGCGTTCAATATTTAAAACAAGACAAAATACTCACTGAATTCTTCCAATACAAAGATCCCATCCTTCTGAGTAAAGCACTTGCGGATATGATCGAGTCTTACAAAAAACTGCAAATAACACGATTGTTCGGCATTAGTGGAGCAGGAATAACGGGATGCTAGGGATCTACTCGTACATGCACACTTCGTGAATTATCCTCTATGGCCTTTTATGCCCCGGATATGGTTAAAAACCATGTGTGCCAACATCTCGAAAGGCGTGAAGGTTCGTTCATAAAATGCTCTGTCAACGGAGTGTTCTCGAAAATCTCGCGTACCATCGTATCCATCTAATACGCATCACAGTGCAGCTTATTTGAAAGCAAAACGACTTTCTGAGTGAACAGACACCCCCAAAACCACGAAACCACACTGCATCGAACTACTCCATTCAAAATTCACAGTTTTCATAGTTTTTGATAGTCTCGAGGATGTTTTTTCACCGCCGGCGTCAAAGCGCATTGTTCCTTAAATCCATGTTAGCTTTAATCACATTCTTGTATTCTAAAATTATAATAGTCACTAGAACAACACAATGAATGTTGATACAATCTTGTATTGATCGGTTACGATAACACATATCCAAAGAAAAGCTGGTGGTACACATAAGTGAAGACCACGCTATCGTATAATTTCTTTCCGTCGCTGGAAACGAACTTCCCGCCGACACGCAAGTGCCGATTAATCTACGCGTGGTGGAAGTTGAGAAATCATCTAAACATTCATGCACTTGGAGATAGATAGTCGGGACACGAGTTACTGGCTGCTCAAGGCCACGGGGGCGGAACTTATCTCGAACGTGTTCTACGGAAAATGATAGATACTCTCTGCGTGACAAACTGCTGTCCCTTGCTAAGGGTATACTTTTGATCCAGCATGAATTTATCTGAATGACTTACAGGGAAACATTCCGAATAGAGGGTCGTGATATCAAGTAGATTTTAATACTGTTAGAAATTTTAAGCACTGTTGAAATTATCTGTAGAATATTAGCTGCTAGTGGTTCATACGTATAACACTAAACATCGTTGAAAAATATTTTATCTTAACCTTTTCCTATGTCTGAATGCGATATTTCGCAATCCGATACATCAGAATTTTATATGGATTTGAATGAGTGTTTGTTCTGAAATTTCCTTATATTTACTTCCTTGAATTTTCTTGAAATTTTTTGAATCTTCCTTAAGTTCTTGTTAAAATTTCTCGAATTTTCTTAATTTTCCTTAAATTTTAAAAAAATTCTTTAAATTTACCTAAAATTGTTTGAATATTCTTGATTTTCCATAAATTTCCATGAAATTCTTTGAATTTTCTTGGTTTTCCTTAAATTTCTTTTAGGATTGTATAATTTCAAAATTTTTTATGGATTTACATGAGAAATTTTTTTACATTTCCTTCAATTTTCTTGAAAGTCCTTAAATATTCATCAAATTCTAGTTGAAATTCCTCGAATTTTAAAAATTTTTCTTGAATTCTCTTAAAATTTCTTAAATTTTCTTGAAATTACTTGAATATTCTTGGTTTTTAATAAATTTTCTTCAAATTCCTTGACCTTTCTTGCTTTCCTTGAATTTTTTTAGAATTATATAATTATAGAATTTTTTATGGATTTTAATTATTTTACAGTTCCTACAATTTTCTTGAAAGTCCTTGACTTTTCTTGATCTACTTTGAAACATCTCGAATTTTCTAAAAATTCCTTGAATTTCGTTGAAATTCCCTGGAATTGATTGATTTTTTTTTTTAATTTTCTAGATATTTCTCGAATCTTTATAAGGTTTTTTATATTTTCTTGAAATTCACACAATCTTGATTAAATTCTTATTGAAGTTTCTTGAACCTTCATTAATTCTTATTGAAATTGTTCTTAGATTCTCTTGAAATTTCTTGCAGTTTCCTTAAATTTTCGTTAAATTCTTAGATATCCCTTGAATTTTCCTGAAATTCCATGAATTTTCCTCGAGGGTTTTCAACATTCCTTGAATTTTCTTTGAATTTTCCTGAAACTCTTTGAATTTTCCTTAAAATTGCTTTAAATTCTTAAAACATATCGGGTCACGAGATATCTCGTCCAAGGATATAAAAGAGTTAATTATTATGCACCTTTAAGAAATCTCTAAATCTGGAATTTTAAGTCTATAGAAATTGTTGAAAAATTGAAATACAATGCAATTTGAGCAATGACAGTTTGAAAAAGCATAGAAAATTTGGGAGAAGAAATTTAAAAACTACATAATTATACATTAAACCCTTAACCTTAACTTTTCAACTGTTCAACTTGAAATTTTTGCATCTCCAACTTAAAACTTAAAACCTTCAATTTTAACTCTGAAAAATCTTGAAATCAGCAAATTTCCAGCTTCAAACCTTCAAATTTCCAACTTTAAATCTGCAAACTTGTAATTTTAACTTTGAAAAATCTGTAAAATCGTAAATTGTTATCTTGAAATTTAAACATGAAATCTTAAAATCTTCAGTTTCAACTCTGAAAATCTCTAAATTTGCGCCTTGAAATCTTCGAATTTCTTACTCTTTATCCTAAAAAGTTCTATATTAGATACCATGATGATAGAAATAATTGTTACATTGGGTGATGCAGAAGCTCCGATCTTGACGAGTAGCTAGAATCCTATTAGCCTATTTTCTTATATTATATTATATTTTCTTATATTGTGATCAAAAGTGATTAGCAGCTAATATTCTACAGATTATATTGACAGTGTTCAGGGTTTCTAACATTATCAATATCTACTTGATATTGCAACCCTACTCGAAATGTTTCCTTGTTAGAGTAAGAAATTGATATTACAAGCTACAAACACGAAGAAAAAAATGAATTTAGAACGTGTCCTTAAGTTCAGTCGATTCTGTCCCAACTAAAGCAACATTCAAGTATACTTGAATCCGAAGATAGATTATAAATTTATCGTTTAGAAATTAAGAAAGAAACTTGACTTGTTCATTATTTACATTTATATTTAAGCTCTGCCTAGTGATTCACGTACACAGGAACACCACCGAGAAGCATGCAGGAGTCGTGAACGATAATGCTGAAGCTTTCAACGCAATCGCAGCGGCATACGTCATGCATCATCTTGTCAATCGAGTGGCGGGATTCCATAAAACGCACTCGGTTCCCACACAAAGCAGCTCGCGAAGCGACAACGTGTAACTAGGCGGCAAATCGCATATCTAATTTGTCTCCCGTGGCCGTGAGTACACACGCAGAAGCGATCAGAACGGCGGCGACTTTATTCGCCGTTCGCAAAAGCGGCAAACTCTCGTCAGGCGGCGGCCAAACGCATTCCAAGTCGCGGGGGCAGCGATATTTAAAAACGTAGCGGCAGGCAGGCAACTCTGGAGATGGCCTAAACTCATCAATGTAAAATGTCATATCGATTGCTCGGCGTCGATAAAAAACTATACATGTGCGATATTGGTAGCCGTCTAATTGTAAGACAACGGGCGGGTGCCTCTCGGCGCTTTCAACCCACGCCGATTTCAATGATGCACAACTGTGATCCGATTTCAAGCTCGGCTTGATCGCGGATATGTGGACGCGTGTAGCTGTGTTTGGTCACAGGAGATTCTTGTACGTGTGAATTGTCCATTGAATTGGGAACCGAAACATCGTGTGTACAACTGGGTGTCATGCTATAGAACAGTGTTTTCCGAATTGGTAGTAGAATCGGTGGTCATTCACCGAGATGAAAACATTGGCTGCAAATCAATTTTTCTAGATTTCTATTAGAATTTGGGTAACTGACCCAATTATGAACAGACTAGTTACGCGGGCTTATTATTGATGATTTCTAAAAATTGTGTCTAAATAGTGATTTTATTTCATCCGGAATTCTTAAAAAACAGTTCGTTCATGGAATTATTAAAAATGGATGAAATATTGCAGAAGGAAAAGTGTTATCACACCTATTAACTTTATGAACATGACACGATTAAACGTAAAACATAATTTATAAACATGTTTATGTAAAACTTTACCGGGTCACATTGAAACATGTTTATGGGGCGTTCCACGCCAAATCGGACGGTTTGAAAAATTTTAATTTTTGATTTCCCCAATTTTTTTACATTTTTTTGTATCCTATGAAAAAACCTTCTAGGTAAATTTTCAGATTTTTTTTGATAATCCGTTCAAAAGATTTCAATTTTTGAAAAAATCGCGCTTTGTTTGGTGTTTTGCTTATAACTTCTTGAATAATGGACCAAATTAGACCATTTTTTTTAAATCTTTGTTTTTTAATGTACTTTTTAGAAAAACATACAAAAACATTATTCAAAATGTTTTTATCCTTGATTTTTGAGTTTGAAATCTTAAATAATTTTTTTGAAAGTGAGTGTATGCTTTAATTTTTTACCTTAAACTTCTGTCCATTCAACAATTTTTAAGCTTGGCCTGATCGCGGGCAATTCATAATTACTATTTTTTTTTCAATTTTTGAAAATTAAAAACTTTTTTTTCTCTATTAATCAAAATTAAAATCAATTTTTGTTATTTGTTAGTTAGTTTGAATTAATTTTTAAACTTTTTCATCAATGACAGGCATTTAAGGTAAATAAAAAGTCTTAATTTATTCAAATACTATAATAATAAAGGTTTTTATTTATTTGCGTGTTTTTTTTAAATTTTACATACTCGACTATCATTTGAACGAGAATACTCTTTCACAAGTATGTTTCCGCCGCCAGTTGGAATGATGGAGTACAATTTTTGTGCCCCCGTGATTGATTTAGCAGTAGTGTATCCCAAATCTAATTTTTCTTTTGCATCCAAATAATGTTGGTTGAAGTTATAAAAAAATAATTTTATGAGGGTACTATTTTTTTAATAAAACAAAAGAATACTTAATAACAAAAATTGATTTTAATTTTGATTAATAGAGAAAAAAAAAGTTTTTAGTTTTCAAAAATTGAAAAAAAATAGTAATTATGAATTGTCCACGATCAGGCCAAGCTTAAAAATTGTTGAATGGACAGAAGTTTAAGGTAAAAAATTTTCAAAAAAATCAAAGCATACACTCACTTTCAAAAAAATTATTTAAGATTTCAAACTTAAAAATCAAGGATAAAAACATTTCGAATAATGTTTTTGTATTTTTTTCTAAAAAGTATATTAAAAAACAAAGATTTTGAAAAAA
Organism: Perdita meconis; assembly: GCA_030770465.2. NCBI lineage: Eukaryota > Metazoa > Arthropoda > Insecta > Hymenoptera > Andrenidae > Perdita > Perdita meconis. The sequence continues at coordinate 701,595 of JASKOS020000035.1, read as the reverse complement.
ATGGTCTAATTTGAACGGATTATCAAAAAAATCTGAAAATTTACCTAGAAGGTTTTTTCATAGGGTACAAAAAAATGTCAAAAAATTGGGGAAATCAAAAATTAAAATTTTTCAAACCGTCCGATTTGGCGTGGAACGCCCCTTATGTAGTAGAATCTCGATTATCCGAATCACAGTTATCCATATTTTTAATCATCAGAGGTTTTAAGTAGGAAAAGAAAAAAAAAGGAAAGAAACGACCAATTAAAAAATCTTATGTCACGCGATAACCATATGCGTATAGTTTCTGAAATTCTCCAACTTCATAAATCTGCTTTAAATAAAGTAAACAAAAATTTTTCCTGTAACTTGAATATCTAGTAAAATATCTTGAAAGTTTCAAAACGATGCACTAAGTAGTTTGCTATTAATAAATTCCAAAAGATACCTTTACTTTTAAGCAACCAATTTTTCTACTATTTATTTCCTCATGGAATTCACTTTATGTTTTATTTTCAGTGATCCAAGCAAAGCTCTAAAATATTTTCTGTACCGATAAGGTGAATGTCCCAATTTCTGCTCATTTAAGCGTTCACTCGTTATGAACAGGATATAAAAAATTTGTTTACCGTAAAAATGTGCAAAGTAATTGATTAATACCTCGATAATGAATCAATTAATTTCAAAATATTTTAAAAAGGTGTTATATGACGTTTAATTATTAATAATAGCTAATTCAATGTAATACTCTAAATGTCCGTATTTCTGCTCACGACAAATAACTCTCAAAAAATCCAGTAAAAATCCAGTAAATATCCAAACTAAAATACAGTAAACGTTTTTAGTATTAAATACGATTTATTTCTGCACACACTACATTCGGTCCGATTATCGAATCACAATGAAATTACTGTTCTTTCGTCTAAGCAGTAAGGATACGTACAGAACGAGTAAGTTGCTCGTTCTAAGTTTTTTTTCGTTGCTTATGTAGCACTTTCTTTCTAACAAACCTGTGCATCACTCGCATGAATGATCAAAGAACTTATAATTATTTTTTTACAATTATAGTACAATCGTTAGAGCAAAAATTGGGACATTTACCTTATTTGGAAAACACTGCTATAGAAAAGTGTGAGGAGGTCAGAAAAGAAGGTTCGGGATTAGGTGGGCGTGTTGAATATTTTATCACGTGTCGATTATTACGTCTCGGATAGATTCCATTCATGAAGACATCACTATATAGCACGAAACGATTGCTCTACTACATAACTGGCAACGTGAGAGTGGTTTCATTGATGGGCTTTGCAAAAGCGGGCGACTCTCTTCTATCGTACATAGTACATATATATCGAGATCTACTTGTTCATGCAGTGCATTCGGACTCCCTAACATTCATCTATATCGTCGTCCTTGATGAAGAAGGTCTCGACAGAATTATCGTCAGTCAATGGTGCTCGAACCTCGTTTTCCATCTCATCATCGTAGTAGCTATTCCCGTCTGTGAATTTCGATGACACTCGTCGTCTTGTCACCCGATTTTGCGCACGAACGATTCTCTGAATCGTTATAATCGTCCGTGTATCATTTTTTATACCATTTCGAGGGTGTATAACTATTGTCCGAAAAAATTAATTATTAAATAGGATGAGAAATAGTTTGATGGAGAATTCGTTGAAATTGAAGATTATGCTTCTCTCGAAAAGCGCTTCATTTTTTAAGAATATTAGGTAATTTGGAAAATTTGGAAAGTGAAGAAGAATTTAAAAAAAAAAGACACAATTCCATTTCAATAGTAAATTACGCAAATAACTTTGCTTGCAAAATTATTAAAATTCTTTGAAATGTATATCACTACCAAAAAATATAAAAATACAGAAATCATGTGATAAAATTTTAAAAATATGTGATTAAAAATCACAGCGATAAAATTCGGATTATATAAGAAATTCGCAGCGATTAAGCTCTGTTATGGTTTTTGGGTCTTTTTTTTATGCAAACATAGATTTTATATGAATTAACAGATGATTGAATATTAAGCAAAATGTAAACAAATTAGTGTTACCGTAAATATTTGTTGATGCTTAGTATTATATCTAAATTTCGCTGCGTGCATTAATAATTCTTTTGCAGTAATTAATGTTTTCATAAATTCGAACTTTTAGAAGGAACGTTAGCCAAAAGTTATTCAATTTCTAAGATATTAATAAGGCTTCTTCTTGTGATGAAAACCAGTCAGAAATGGCAATGATATATCTTTGTCACAAATTAAATAGAATTCGGTTAATTTAATTTTTTATCTAATCTACAAAACTGTTATATGCCAAAATATACAAAATATCAACAGTATTATTTAAGTTTGAATGTTTAGAATTTAGAACATTAAACGTACTGTTTTCCAAGTTCTAATTCCTTATTTATGTGGCTGCAAGGAGAAACTACGCAAAACACATTTTCAAAAAAATTGAGTTTTTGCCTTAATTCAAGTCTAGAAAGCAGAATTTATATTATTATCACAAAGTCTATAAAATGAACTTTTCCTTCGAAAATGAGGTTTTAATAAAATTCTACACCATAGTACAGTGATCAAAACTTTAAACGCGAATATCTTGAAAATGGAAAGATGTGACATGCGGTGTTTTGCCTTATAACCACAGATTTGTGCTTGGAAAAATTTTATTTTGCATAAAGATCCGCTGTCTATTTATCATAAACTTGTTTATTGGAATATTTGGAATGCACTCTTAATTTTGTAATATATATTTCTCAATATTGCGTTTTTTCCTAAGAATACATTTTAAATTAAATATTATATAATTAAAAAAAAATAATAAACCTACTGAATTTTGTTTAAATATTGCAGAGGAGTTTACTATTGCCTAAAGATTCATTTCTCCAATTTTCAAAGATTTTCGCTTATTTCTAATGTTACTGGAAGTTCATCCTTAAGAAGCGCCTTTCAAGATTCAGTCTGCGATTCTAAATCGTGTAAATACAGTGACCCACAAATTTCTTCACAAAAAGTATGTCAAACTTATTAAGGGGAATCGGACATTTTTTCGAATTTTGGTTTAAAGCTTACATTGTTTTTTCTTATTTTTGAATCCAGTTATCAAACATTCAAAATTTGTTACAAATATAATGAAAACAATTTTTTAAAACCCTCTTGTTAAAGCATGCAGGGAAACAAGAGAAATCAAACCAAATTTTTTAAAGATATCTCTTATAGTCCTCAGAAAAGGAAACATTGAATATTGGGAAATTTAGATGAGTGGAAATCCGACTCTTTTTAAACTTGTAAAAAGGTTTTTGTTATTTGCCTTAGCACAATAAAAGTTATAGAAACTGAAAACAATCAAACGTAGAATCTGAAATGACATAAATTGGTAGATTTAGATTTTGTAGTCAATTAACAAACATGATTCACATGTTTGAAATACATGTGAACGAATCTGCGAATCACTGTAAATGATACCGCATAGAATTTCTTTCTCCGTCTGCCACCTCCAGTACCAGACAATGATTTACCAAAAAAATCAATCACCAAGAGAAACAAAAGAACAGAGAGAGGAAAGGACAAAATATTGACGCGAATTCGACGACGAGAGGTTCAATTCTTTGTTGAGTCGACGATCGATGTAAAGTAAATGTGGAAGAAAGCTGTAAATAACACGGACAGATCGTGAATACGGGTATCTTACACGGATAAGTCGACAGTGTAACGAATGACAGAGGCCATGGTAGAAGGTATACAATATGTATATATATATAGTTGCATTGAGTGCACCGAAACATCGCTCTACAAGTTGCACTAAACACTACTTACAGATAAAACTCTCATCTAAGGACGATATATTGTCGGACTGTGTTACTGTCAAATGCAGCAGAGACACTGTTCTGCGTATTATATATATATAATATGTAAAATATATATTGGTATCATTGGTACCTGAGACAGCGTCAAATTTTTTTAACGTTATATCATATAGGGAACATATACAGCTGTATGTATATATATATGAGACAATTGTTATATATATATATACATATAGACGTGTCACAACTAACACCGATCGATGATAGGAAAACAGTTAAAGGTAGACAGAGCAGATCAGACTCAATTTTAAATGCACTGTTAAGAGTGTAGTATATAAGTAGATAGTAGTAGTAGTAGTAGTAGTAGTAGTATAGTAATAGTAGTAGTAGTATATATATATGGTTTTATATATATATAGTACGGCTAAAAGTAATGGTGAAATAAAGAAGCATTTCCGGAACACGGCCAACATTGATTATAATATAATTATATAGTAATACTGAGTTCATATAACAAACAGTGATTTAATTGATTTTTAGTACCTCGAAATCCTGTTTGCCCAGCCGAGGCAAATGTCGATGGACAGGACAAGAAAACAGAAAACAGAAAAACAGAAAATTAAATTTCTGCCAACAAGATGTAATCCAGTGGGTGGTAATTATTTTGGGGTGGTTAGGCAGCGGTTAATATTATAATTAGATCCACAGTCGGAAACGTAGACGATACCATCGGAGCGGGGAGGTCTCTCTGTACTGATGATTATAACATTATAGCTACAAAATCACCTAACGTCATGGCCAATTACAAAACAGCAAAGTTTTTCCATTGTTCAAGGACCATCTCAAAAGTTCCCCAAGCTGAGAAAAGTCTATGTCGTGTACGCCGTGAATGCACACAATCGACCAAGTCCCCCAAAATCGAAAATCGCTTTTCTTTTCTTCTTTTTCGATGGTCATCCCCCCCCCCCCTTTTATTTCTCACGAATCGGTTTCCCACCCTCGCAACTCTGATACTCCACTAGCAATTCATCTTGCTCGTTCGTCGCGAATAGACTTTCCTCGCGTGTGACCACGACAAATAATAATGATAATATAAAAAGGAAAGAATGGTCTGGTAGACTCGTAGAGAAAAATATATAATATGGCATCCAACATTCAATACAAATTATAATAGATATAGAGGAGTAGTATATATATAAAATATATATATATAATAGATAGAGAGATAGAGAGATAGATATATATAATATATATGATCAAGGACAGTCTGTCGTTCTCCCTATTCCTTATCGCTTACGGATGTAATGGATAAATGTAATGATTTATAATATACAGATAAAAGAGACTGCAGCTGCACATCGAGCTCCATGCAAGAAAAACACTGATTAACGCTTCAACAAAATGTTACCCAACGAAATGACCGATTAATGTATGTATATGTATCACGTGTACGTAAATATCACATGTATATGGATCGCTGATCGAATTACGTGTAAGATTTTACGGATACGTGATTGTGTATACTGTATAGTATGTTTCAACTATGGATTGAAACAGGTGAAAAAATAGTAGAAACATTTGAGTGGAACAAAATTCTTCTGCGATGAAATCTTGGATCTGTCTCCATTTTGTGACAATAACGCCTTAAAATTATAATTTCACAAATATTTAGTTTAGACAGTAGTTTAAGTTCTACGAAGTGTTAAGAGTATGGTAGAACTTCGAGGTAAATGTTGACAAAAGTGGATCCAGCCCTAATAACCTTGATCTTGATATATGTTCTATCTGAAGTGGTGCATGTGCTTTTTAAAGCAATTTGCTCGTCTGTTGTTTTTTCCTCCTCGCTAATAAATCCAACTCAGACTTATTGGTAAATATGTAAACACTGTGAGTGCGTCACCGCAATTCAGAAAGCTCTGTAATTGAGTTAGAACAGCTTAGAATAAGACCCAATTTCAAGCTTTAAATTTTCAAGTTTTCAGAATAAAATCTGCTTAAAATCTGCAAATTTTAAGATTACACAAGCTCCAAATTTTTAAATTTTCTAATTTCTAGAATTTTAAGCTTACGATTAGTATTTGCAATTTTTAGGAATTTCAAGTTCAATATTGACAAATTTTTGTATTTTAGAGCTTCAAAATTGCAAATTTTCAGCATTTCAAGCTTAATATTTGCATATTTCCGGAATTTCGAGCTTTAAATTTGTAAATTTTTAGAATATCAAGTTTCACATTTTTAAGTTTTCCAATTTCCAGAATTTTAAGCCTAATATTTGCAACTTTTAGGAATTTCAAGCTCAATATTTCCAAATTCTCATAATTTGGAGCTTCAAAATCACAAATTCTCTGCATTTCAAGCTTAATATTTACAAATTTTGGGAATTTGGAGCTTTAAATTTACAATTCTCAAAATATCGAGTTTCAAATTTCCAGAATTCCAGACTTTTGATTTTCAAGTCTTCAAGATTTTGTAGCTTCAAATTTCCAGGCTCTCAAAAATTTACAATTTCAAGCTTCAAAGATTAAAACTTTCAAGCTGGAATTTTTCAAGCATTGAAATGTTCAAGTTTCAAGTCTCAAGTTTCGAAATTTCAAATTTCCAAGTTTCAAGCTTTTAAGTATTCAGTATCAACTTTTTACGCTTCAGGATTCAAAATTTTTAGTTTCCAAGTCTTAGCTACTTAATTGAGCTGGGTCCCCTTTTGTCGAAAGTTATTGAATCTCGATTATCAGAATTACAATTATCCTCATTTTTAATTACCTAAGAATTGAATTAATTAATGCACTAAGTACATATACGAATGCAGTGGGATTCTAAGTAAAAACTTGACTTCGAGTCTTTTTTGAACCTATGAAACAATTAGTGTTACTCACTAGAAACGTTTGTCGCTGCTCAACATTCTATCAAAATATCGTTGTGTTCCACAATAATTACCTATTTAGTAACAATTAATATTTTTATAAATGCAGACTTTCAAGAGGAACGTAACACTGTTAACAACATTCTACTAATTATTATCATTTTATTTTATAAATATCAATTCTGTAAATCGAAGTTCTACTATACGAAATATTTTGAGAACAGTGTATCTTATTACTGTCAGAGCAAAAACACTAATTGAAGGGTAACTTCAGCTGTTTTAGTTCATTTCCTGCCAGAATTTTAATAGTTTTCTAGAAAATACACTGTATCAGTTTTAAGGCATTATTGTAAAATGGGAAAAGATCGAAAATTTTAACCATAAAACAACTTTTTTTCCATCTGTAATCTCCTATTAATTTTCTAAATATTTCAACACATATTTGAAGCACTCTGTATTACAGTTGTAAAGATTCGAATGTGAATAATTTATTCGAATTATTCGAATAAATAGAAGTGTCCGGATATTCCAACATTATTCGAATATTTAAATACAGTGTGAACAAATATTTCACGTTTAAACTCGTAGTCGGTAAAATAGTACGAAATTCGAATACTTCGAAAACTCCTAATTATTCGAATAATCGAATACTTCTTTTTATTTGAATAACAATCGAACATTCGAACTATTCGAATATCAAATTTAAATTCTGTTGATATTCGAATATTCAAATATTCGAGTATTCAAAGCATCGAAATATTCGAATATACAAACATTCAAATATTACAGTATTCGAGTATTCAAACATTCAAACATTCAAATATTCGAGTATTGGAGTATTCAAGCATTCAAATATTCGAATATTCAAACATTCAAATATTGAAGTATTTAAGCATTCAAATATTCCAATATTGAAGTATTGAATTATTCAAATATTCGAATATTCATAACACCCCTACTCTGTCCAGATATGATATGTATATGTAAGATATATGTATAAAAAATCCTATCCTTATAGTATGAGATACAATCAGCACATATTAAATGTCAAATACAAAAAGTAAGGAAACAAATATATCCAGTGAGAAAAGTGGAACGGTGATAGTCAGCGTACCGAGAGCTTCATGTATATTGTGTATCAGTGTACATGTATTATACGTGGCAGTATGAGTCTGTGAATATCAACAATTACATGTATACTGTAAAAGAGAGAGATAGATATATATATATAGAGATATACGAATATACAAATTGTAGGACGTATTTGAGGGGGGTGATGTCTATCATCTTTGTCGCTCTATCGCTCGTCTCCCCTTCGTTCTTCCTCGCGTCTAGGTCTCCGTTCCTCGTGTGCGTGTGTCTCGTGTGTTTTGATTAACGTGTAAATTAGCTGCCTGAAAAGTTAGAATCATCGGAGGAAAGATCGTGGATCGGCCGTGGTGTGCCCGATCCTCGTGACGGAGGGGAGGTGAATCTGGTGTATTCGGTCCTGTCGTCATCGGTACACCTCACAAACTCATACATAAGAGACTGGTAAAGATACGTACAGATACAAATTAAGCAGATCGTGGTGGCTAGCGATGGGAGATAATATTGAGTGGTCCTTGCATCAATGCAATAACGAAAGGAAAAAGAACACAGAGAAGAAGATTCAATAATCGGAAAGAATATGAACAGTAAAAGGGCCAGTGGGCGGGTCCCTGACTCCGCTCGCTTCGGCTCGATCTCTTATACTCGCTATAAACTCCTTGCTATCTCTTTACTATCTCTACTTTCCTTGAACGATAACTCTTTGAGTCGTACTAGTCACAAAATAAATTGGAATCGTTATATAGTACCTGGAAGGGATATAATAAAGTTGATGTGTGATTCTTTCTAAGCAATTCTTTATGGTCAAGAGGTCCAGGCCTGTTTATGGTGTCTTCCTTTAGGGGTTCCAACTATTTTCGCTCAATTTGTCACGCATTTTGTCAAGACTCTCAGACAATGTAAAGCCATGTACTGTTCGTTCATGAGATGTATTCATGACTGCAGCGGGGATAGAGGAATTATCCACTCATATCACTCGGTTTTGAATAGTGATGCCCCCTAGTCAGATAGAATGTTATTATTGGCTGAACCGATCATGTGGTACAAGATTTCTCTTTCCCCGCTGCAGTTTTAGCTTGTAGGAAGCCGGCCAACATCTCATGAACGAATAGTACAGACACTGCGAGGCTTGCGGCAATACTTTATTGTAGTGTGCGAAAATGAAGCGAGGCAACGTTGGCGATCATGTGTTTCCCGTTGTATCACATTTTGTCGCATACTACAATCCACAATAAGGTAGCGGCGTAAATCTCGCAATGTCTGTAAGGATTAACCACAATATCTTTATTATATGCCTTTTAGGTACTATAACAATGCAACATGAGATTCTATTTATTATGCGATTCAAGCTCCTTCCAGATAACGAGGCAATAGCGAGCAAAAAATCAAATTCCTCAGAAATCGCGGAGTATCTTTCCTCATCCGATCGAACCGAAGCAAACCTGCCCCAACAAGTCCCATGTATAGTAAACTCGTCAACAGAACAAATTTCTCGGGCTTGTATCAAATCGCTGAAATAAATGCGGTTATCACGTTGACAACGCTGCCGGTGTCTACTCGGTCGCAAGACACCGGCAGAAACGAAAGTCACGTCACAATACAGTCGGAGAGAGAGAAAAGAACGGGTAGAGAAAGTAAAACTGGATCGCCGAGGGCAATAGAAAAAAAGGGGTGGCTACCCTGTACAAGGGTGGTATCATAGGATGCGCTCTCAACATTACACGAACACTTGGGCAACGGTAGAGGAGAAAAATACGTTCGCAAAAATCGACGGTAATAATGGAAAAAGAAAAAGGGTCGAACTTTCTCATTTCTCTTGCATCGCTCGAACGCGAAAGAAAAGATCGGGGATGGAGGGGCGGTTTGGGATGCACTTTTAAGTGCGAGTCATACCTTGCTGTTCGCGAAGAGGAGACCCACGCCCTCCATGCAAACCTGAAGAAGCCCACCTTCGCCGGTGCGCATGTCTTGGACCGGGAATTCGCCGCCGAGCTCGATGCCGACGTTCGCGCCTCGACCGCGGGCGGCGGCTTTTTCCATCGCGTCCTTTATGCAGTAATAGAGCTCCTTACACTGAAAATTCATTGTAGGGATTAATAAATTGAGCTGTGGGGATGCGACTTGAGGCTCGGTCGACAGATATTGGTTGCAGTTTTCGTGGAGGATTAAAAATAGTGAGGCTATAATAAATTCAAGGTGGCGAATAGTGCATCAGATCAATCAGACGATTAGACGCCATTAGACTGGATAGATACTTTTTGAAAGTAGATATTCGTTGTCCACATGTGGATTTTTCTATGTAGAGGCCACGGTGTATTATAGAGGTGTTCCGACGAAGCACCTCCGTTTGATTGATTTTTTGTGATCAATAGATAGAAGATCCTCTGGTCGCCGCTAGGGGCGTCATGGTCAGAACTCCCCACAAATGTTTCTACATAGATGCACTCTAGCGGTCGCTAGAAGATCTTCCATCTAATGATCACACATTTCTGATGGAACTTGTAACACCTATATAATACACCGTGGTAGGGGCTCTTTCGATTGCCTGACTGTTGCCCCACTTGCTTCTGAATCACTCTTCGCATCTTTGGGAATGGGCTACATTAAGTCTGTTGTCTATTCCTGCACTGACTGAACTGGTGCAGAGTGAACCACTTGCTATCTCCTTCTGTTTTATGACATAGAGAAAGAAGATAGAGATTGGTTGGTTCTGCAATAGTTCAGAATATGCAGACACAAAAAACAAACCTCTACTTCTACTATTGGTCACTACAGCCTTTGAATATCTTCAGTACATACAGAGTGTTTTGTTTAACATGGATTTTTTAGGGTAATTCCAGTTACATAAGCAAGAAATGCTATAAAATTTGGACAAGTTACACACTTATAAGTTTCTTTATACTAATTGATAGTTTTAAGTATCTTGTTCATATCATATGACCATGAAAATCTAAACTGACGTTGTATGTTGCATCAGTACAAGTTGTACTGTACAACACTGGGAGATAAAGAGTTGATTTGAGAACATACTCTAGCATTCCTTCTTCTCCATCAACTTTCCGCTTCAGGATTTTTAGACCATATCAAAAGTAATTTTAGATGAAGAATAATAAACTTACCTTTTTAGTATAATACTTATGGAGCTGCGTTTGCCCTCCATTTCGCCTCCAAAGGCACAATACTTTGTTCTTCGGACTATACGTCATGTTGACCAAACGTTCGTACCACCATCGTTCAACGATGACGCCATTAACGGACCTCAAAACGAGACCATCATGTCGAACCTCGAGGAACCTTAGATCACCTTCTGCATCGACGCCTGCGTGCACTGTGAACGACTGCCGGTGCATTTGTCGAGACGTCAGGGGTTTCAGGTCTACATCATTCCCATACTGAAACACGGAAAATGATCGTAGACAAAGAAACAATTACGAATTTAATTTTCGTCGAGAAAGAACATTTTTTTATCACCTACATAATTCTGAATCTTGTCGAGTAGTGTATTGAGCTCCTGGCTGTGGATCAAACCAATGTGGCTTTTCCCGAGCAATCTTCTCACCTTGCGTTTCATCTCGTTTTTGTCGACGTTCAACATCACCAGAATCGCTGTCAGATTGTGCAGCAACGTGCACAGCAGTCTGTCCTCGTCGTGCTCCAGACGCTTCTTTTCACTGTCGCTCAGGCTTTTGTACCTGGGCATGAAAATTTCGAGTTGCAACTCTATTTTCAGTTTTTGAATTCTTTGGATCCTTTTTGGAGTTTCCAACAACTTGGAAGAATTTGAGTCTCCACTTAATCGAGATTCCCTTAGAAACTATAGTGAGATTTTCGAAGAAGAGACTTAGAGACTTTGTTGTCGCTTCTCCATGCTTATGATTAGACTGTGGATGCATTTATGGCAATTTTTAAATAACAAAAACCTATAAGAATGCCTACAGAAATAAAAATACAATAAAATATCCAAAGTTTAATGCATTTTATAATATTTACAAAATAAGATTCAGTTGCTGTTGTATGTCTATAAAAATATGAATGTGCATAAACTTCCACAATCTACTTATGACTGGAGCGTTTCAAAGTGACTGCTGCGATCAAACTTTAGTCCTATCATCGAGCTATAATGCTACTTAATGCAGTACTCAATATTTTTATTTTTATTGTTGTTAGTAGTATTTTTTTTAACTTTAATATCCCGTATTACTTTATTATCTTTAATTTACTCATAATTTAATCATATTATATGACTGTGTATCTCATTGTCAGTACTATTTGTAACAAAGGGTTCATCCCATAGATACATAAAAATAAATTATTATTATTATAATTAATATAACTGGACTTCAATGCAGGAATAAAACTTTAATCATGAATATTTAAAAAAATATTAAATATCTGACCCTATAATGATATATGTATATTCATGAACAGGATAACGAAAGCTAGCAGTGTTCAGAGTTTCATCTAAGTCGGGCTCCCAAGTCTCTTTTTTCGAAAATCCTACAATAATTCAAACCTACTAGCAGGGCCAACTCAAAGTTATACGACACCTTTGGGCCAAGTTGGTTTTCAGCACCTTATCTTTTTTTTATTTAAAATTTGTAAGCTCTATAAATTTGACAAAAATTCATATTCCTGGACGAGATATCTCGTGCTCCGGTATTGACCGATGAACACTTTTGACGAAATCAGAAATTTTTTATAAATTTGGCTGAGTGATTTTCCCAAATTTTCTTATATATTTTCTTCAATTTTCGTGAAATTACTGGAATTTTCTTGATCTTCCTTAAATTTCCATGAAATTTGTTGAAGTTCTTAGAAATTCCTTCAATTTTCTTAATTTTTCTTAAATACTTTTAAAATTTCCTAAAAAGTCCTTCAATATTCTTGATTTTTCTTAAATTTTCTTGAAATTCCATAAACATTCTTGATTTGCCTGAAAATTTTCTTAGTTTTTTATAATTTTAGCATTTTTTGTGCATTTGGATGAACGATTTTTTTCCATATTACTTTTCCTTCAATTTTCTTGAAACTCCTGGAATTTTCTTGGTTTTCCTTGAAACTTCTTGAATTTCCTAGATATCCTTGTATTTCCTTGAAATTTATTGATTTTCTTTAAATTCTCTAGAATCTAAAACTTCCTCGGGTTGTCTTAATGTTCCTTGAATTGTTCTAAAATTCCTTAAATCTTCCTAAAATTCTTGTTGAAAATCCTTAAATTTTCTTAATTTTCCTTAGATTCTCTTGAAATTCTTGAAAGTTTTCTTTAATTTCCATGAAATTCCATGAGTTTTCAATAAATTTTCTTGAAATTTCTACAATTTTTTTCAATTTTCCTGAAATTCCTTGAATTTGCCTTAAAATTTCTCAAAATTGGGCGACATACCTCGTCCAAGAATACGAAAGGGTTAAAATTTAATTTAGAAACTTGTATTTTTACTTCGCTTGGTGCGAAAAATCAAATAGGCAAACTGAAAAGCATAAAATGCTAAAAACGACGCCCCTTGCAATATAGCTTTTGGGGGTACTGCCTATATGAGCAACGCTTCAGATTTCTGGTCTTGATTAGTATTTTCAGAGGTATTATCTTCTTTCCTTGACGATATCCCACAAAGTTTTTGCATCTCTAAGCCGGTGCCTCTTGTGCCTTAGCCCAAAGCCGGCCCTGCCTACCAGGTTATAATTTTTCCAATAGACTAAAACTAAAATGAATTAGGCTTCAGTAATAAAACTTGTCGCACCTTTCCATCATCTCTCCCGGTCCCTGATCCATGCCAATCATGTCCCGTTCCTGAGACACCGCGTCCAAAAAAGCGTCCTCCCAAAATTGCATCTGGTCCCACAGTGACGATCTCTCTTTTCCCAGTAAACCTGTAAACCATCATCTTGCAGTCGTGCCTCGGTCTCCACCATAGCAACAATCCTTGTCTCATGGGATTTACCTTCGTACAAATACGTTCTAGCAACCTCTGGACTAGGCGCAGTCGTAGCTGGAACTAAGCTTCCACCAGGATACCGGAAGCCGGTGCTCAACGATGATTTGCTGGACCACATGCTGCCCGTTCGTTGCTTCGTTTGTCGGGGGAACTGGAATCGTAGAATTGCGTAAGAATTGCCGGGAAAAAATTGCTTGAAGGATTTAATATTGCATACGGGATTTTTGAGACTGTTTTAACCCCTGGATAGAGTTAGGCAAATTTTAATCGAATAACGAATATAATATGACGAATAGATCTCCAAGATTTATTATGATCTCTAAGACGCATTCGCTAATAATGAATAAATATGTAGCATTATTCGTGCCAATTTCATTCGAATAAAAATGTATTCGTTATTCGAGGCAATTTCTGTATGAATAAAAATTGATTTGTGATCTATGAGGTGGTCCAAAATGAGGACTATAATGATTAAGTAAAGATTCATAGTTCAAGGGTTAAATTAATGTTCTAATAGCTAAATTAGCTTTATTAATCGTTCGATTGAGAAAAGGAAACTACTATTTGTTTCGAATATTTTTGATAAGACTTTCCCATATGCAGGGGGCTACAATAGTAAAAAGTTCAATCGATATTTCGATGATACCAGACCACTAGGTCAACGCTAGGAAGTAAAAGTGATCCTCTAGGTCTAGGTGTATACATGTGTTCTATCGTGTACTAGCGAATGAAGGTACATCGATCGTGTTGGACTAACAGAAGCTTCGACTGGCATCTTTCGTGTGCAAATACTGATCTAGTGATGGCAGCAACATGCTATTCTATCGATCGTTAGTTTCCAATCGCATTACTCTCTAAATATCTCTGCGTTTCTTCGCTCAGGTATCCGTGATCATCGATTTAAATATTGCGCAAGCTTTTTATCATTCCTCTGCGTCGACACTACCTGATATACAAGGTGTCCCAGAACTGATGGGGAAAGCTTAGCGGATTAATAGAAAGCACCGAAAGAAACTAAGGGCCTTAATAAATAATAATGGGTAACACAATTGTTGTCGAGATATACAGGCTGGTCCACCTAAAGGTAGTCACTAGAGCTGTAAATATTCGAGTATTTGAAGTATTCGAATAGTTCGCATAATTTCGAATACGAATATATTATTCAAATACTTCGGATTATTCGAATAATTGAAATTTCATCGCGTATTATAGTGCCGCAAAATTCTCACTGTTTAGATTCGTAATCAATACAGTAGTACGAAGTTGGAATACTTGGCATCTTCGAATAGTCCTAATTATAATATTCGAATATTCATAACAGCCCTAGTAATCATCTAAATATTTCCTTCAGTTGGAGTGATATCAAAGGACGGTAATAAATACTTTTGCTTCAAGTTCATTTCTCAAAGCTTTCAAGGTCCCCGATGCGATATTTTGTTTACATATTTAAAGAATTACACATCTCAAAAACAACAAATTTATCGGCCTATATTTTTTAAGGCTGTTTCTTCCATTGTTCTGATCAATTCGTGAGCTTTTTAAATGGTCCTGGGCAGAGCCGCATTTACATTTTTGGAAGTCCTAAGCGCATCATTATTAGACTTCATAAAAAATAAATCTATTTCAGGTTAAAGAAAGATAAACTCATTTTTTTATATTTAGAAGAATTACTACAATTACTGTACAATGCAATGTTTAGCGTTGGAATTGGAGATTGGAAATCTTAAAGTTGAACATTTGAAGAATTAAGAATGGAAATTTGAAGAATTTTTACGAATTCAACTTAAAGATTTCAAGATTTCAAGATTTTAAATTGCGGATTTAAAGGTTCTTAGAGCAAAAATTCGAAATTTGAGGATTTGAAGGTTGAAATATTTGAAGTTTAAAAATTTTAAGAATTAAAATTCGAAATTAAAAAATTTGAAGTTGAAGATTTAGATTATTGAAGATGTCTAGAATTTCTGTTTAGAGGTTTCAAATATTCAACAACGGAAAATTTACAAATTTCATGATGCAAATTTAAAGAGTTCCACAATTAAATTTTGGAGACTGGAGGGTTTCGAGTAGGAAATTCCAAAAAAATTAAGTTGTAGATTTTAAAATTTAAAATTGAATATTTAAAGACTTGAACTTAGATCATTTAAGATTTGAAGTCAAAGATTCGACAAGGGTTAAAATTGAAGAATTGTTAAAATTGAAGATTTCATGTTATAGATTAGAAAATTTTAAATTGCATATTCAGAGAATTTTAGTTCTGAAATTCGAAATTTGAGGGTTTGAAAATTTAAAGATTTGAAGTTAAAGACTTTGAATTGAATTTAGATATTTAGAGATTTGATATTGCAAATATAGAGATTGAAAATTGAAGATTTTAAGGTTTTTAGAATTTCAGTTTAGAGATTTTAGAATTATAAATATTTTCAAAGTTATAAGATTTCAAGATTTCAAGTTACAGATTCAAAGATTTCTAAGTTTAGAATTGGAAATTTGAGGGTTTGCAGTTAAGGTTTTAAAAAGTTGAAGATGAAAAATCGAATATAAAATATTATTTCAAATACGGAAACAATTTTCAACGGTTTTCAACGTTTATATAATGAATTTAATACTCAGAAATAAATATTTTAACTTATGTATCTTGTTTCCGTGGAATAAATCTTTAAAATGTGACGCCATAAAGGATGAAACCTAATGCGCCTTATGGTAAATGCGGCCCCGGTCCTGGGACATCATGCGATGATCAAACTATCCACCGATCGGCGGTCTATATAAAATGGGGGGTGAATTTTCGGGATCGATTCTAACAGCTAGTGTAAGATCTAGTGATAAGTAAAGAAAAAAAAGATAAACTGATTCAGTGGATCATTTACATTGCCTTGTTCGACCTCGCTATCAGACACGGTGCTTCGGAAAGAAGCTTGGTGCTCTTGCCGAAAAGCAGGATTAGTGATAATGCTACCTCCGTCTGTGGACAAAGCTTCGCTGCTTCCCGTTCCACCTCCCCGCCCACTCTAAAAAACACACGACGCCTCCATATAGCACAGTAACAGGTGAACGTCGTCGCTGGTTTGCCTCGACGCGTGTTTCAACAACTCGACGCGAGCGAAACACCTTTCGAGTCACTCTCCCCCTGGGCAATACTGATCGTGCCAATAGAAACCCCGCGATCCTCGTGCAGCTACGATAAGGTGTGCCTTTGTTGTCGCTTGAATACGTGCGTGGATCGATCGACAACTCGACAGTGATCGATCGTTATCGCGTAGGAAAACATTTCCGGCGATTAAGGTAATATTAGATTTCCCCCTTGATGAACGGCGTCCCTTCGTTAGTACATACAGTAGAACAAAGTGTTGTGGAAACAGTGACTTGGCAAAGCCTCGCGCCGATCGAATTTGCCACGTGATATGTGTACGAAGCGAGACAACGTGTCGCACAGAGATCGTTCGCTGTCTTTCTGTTCCGATGTGGCTGTGATTGAAAATATATCGTGTACCTGCGCCGGACGCAAGGCTTTCGTTTACCTCTGAGTCGAACGACGTTAGCTTGCTGAGGAACTTCCCTTTTTTAGTGAACATATCGAGGAACATGTCCGTCGTCGATTGATTTCCCTCGGACGCCGGCGACGTGTGTCCTTGGGTCATATCCAGGTGGACTTGCGGCGGTTCTGTCGCGAGTAAAAGAGCATTTAGAACAATTTTAACATCCGAAGAGGGAAAAAGCGAAGGAATCTGACATAGAACGAAGCTAACTATGATAAGACACTTAAAAACAAATGTCTATTCGCAGACAGTATTAGTGATAATAGATTCTGTAAGAGTACAGCCTTGTTATCAAGAGGCATGCAAATATCAGGATTCTACCGTCGTCTGGTATTTATTAGATTCCAAGAATTCGGTTTTTGACAAACCTTTCTGCGATGCATCCGATATATCGGGTTGAGAAGGAGATTGCGGTGACTTCAAGTTCTCCCTGCTGCCAAATGGACTGGACGCCTTGAGAAAATTAAATAAGTAAATAGATAACATCAGACAAAATTGAATTGTATTGTAATTTTCTTAAAGGATGCATACTTGGGACATTATAGAGCTATCAAAGCCTCCCTCCCTAAAGTCTTTGCTCCAGTAATGGGTGTGTGCGATTTCCATTAACTGGAACACCGAGGCCATTCCACCCAGGCCGAAATTACTGTAAGTGTGTCCAAGACCGTGAGCCACTGCTTGAAGGCACTTAAGCATTCCCTTGTAGACTGGTTTCGAAATGCACTGATAACAGAAATAAAATCAACATCAGCTGCAATGAGTTCTTAAGAGCAAAAGCTTGGAAATAAACTAATACAACTTGAGTATAAGTCGCTTCATCAACTTACCACGTCGTCGATGTGATCGTCAGGGCTGATCTTTTTATTCAGACCTTTGTTCAGCTTCGTGACCACTAGATCTCGATAGCTCTCGTCCTCCATCAGCTTCTTCAGCCTGCTCAACTTGAGCCATCCCACACCCTCACCGGCTAAAACTTGATTCACCACCTGAAAGCAAGTACGATCTTGATTCGAAGAACGGCGAATGCGTTTAATCCGAAGAAGGGATTTCTCTATTTTCGCCACTTGTTCGCCGGTGTGAGTTCTTTTCTACAGCATAATTAAATGCAATTAAAAGAATACACACATAATTTCTTCATTATTTCCGAAATTTCCATCCATCATGGGATATTTCTTCAACGTTCAATACATAATACATTAATTATATAGTTGAATAGCATTTCTTAATTTGTTTTCTATACAGTTTTCTTATTTTCTTTTGTCAGAAAGAAAATCAAAATTACCTAATAGTCTGGTACTTCTAATAATAGCAACGATAGATATGTTTTTCTTCATATTTGATTGTACGTATCACACGTTTAGCTTTTTTGTTCAATATATTAAACGGTATACTGAGAATCGCTGCTTAAGTCTGGACGCGCTTAAAGATCAATCCTTTATGCGACGGAGATCAAACCCGACTCGCTAAAGGGCTGCACTCGGTCCCAAAACTCACTCCGGGTCAGCACTGTAGTGTTCATCATAAAAAGCTCTAAACTTCGTTCCACGAGAGAATTAAGTCGTTTCGCGTAGCTTATTCCCACTGTCCCAACGGTCCCAAGCGACTTTTCTACAGGAATGGGTGAAAAGACATTCCTTAAAAATGCTGGGATTCTTTTAAGGGCCCAACACAAGGAGTTCGTGGGTACCTAATGAAGGTAAGCGTCGACTGCGAAAAGCGTGCGAAAATTGGTCGACCGACGACTTTATTCTCCCGTGAAACGGTGTTTAGAATAAAATCAGAAAAACTTACGTCGGTGAGAAAGGCTTGATTGTCGCTATTTGTACTAGACCGCTCTGCATTCTGCATTCTCTGGATATCCTCCTGATTGGTCCTATTCGTCGAATGCTTTATCAACGAAGAGCGCTCGACTAGTCCCGTTTTGGCTGGAACAAATTCAAACCTTAAATCTGAAAGATCCCAAAAATTAGAAATGGGAAGAAAGAATGGAGAATTACTTTTAGGGAATGGACCCAGCATAGGTGTCTTCTTGTCCAGCTTCTGCGACTGAGCGAGGGAACCGGTATTTCTATTAGAACTACTCTTACTGCCTGTAAGTTTAATTAGAAGAAAAGTTGCTTATAAAAGTATTCAAAATGGAATATAGGAGGGTTCGAAAAGGTTCTAGAATTTTTAAAGAGTAGTCCATTCATCAGAATTGTTTAGTTAATAACTATTTAACAAAAAATGAGCGACGGTTGAAACCTTCTGAAGGTCACTAAGGAGAGTGACCTTGACAACTTATTTCAAGGTTAAGTTCATTGGGTGAGTCCCCCTTTCGTCAACATATGTATACCAAAATTTCATAATATATATATTCTGCCTTATCTTACTGTACTCCGGGTCATCTCAATTGACCGTTCAAGGTCACTATTTTGTCCCATTTTTTTCGGAAAGAAATAATCCTACGAAGATTTTTTTAACCGTGTCAAATATTATATGTCTAAAAGTTTTCATTTTCATGAAAGACACGGTCGTAGAGGTTTTACTATCAGAAAACTACAACAAGAAAATGTGATCTTAAACGGCCAGTTGAGTTGGCCCGGAGTATAGTAATCCGTTTCGAGCGGATTAACAGTTCTTTTTAAAATTTAAGAACCGTTCCCACTTGCTAGTATGGATTACAGGAACCTTTCTTGGTTAACCAGATTTGAGTTAGGGTTAGGCGTCGATTCGAATTTGTAGAATATAAAGAGAGGAAGCTGTGGACGTACCGAATAGATCACTAAACATGCTGCTCGTTTGCGCAGCGATGCCATTTAAATCACTACTAATATTGCTGAAGAAATCACGACCGGTATCCCTGCGCGCTCCGCGGCTGTCCACCAATTGCGTGCTAGTCGAATCCCTTCGTGGCATCAATCCTGGTGATGGTGGAGGCGACGTTTGCGACTCCCCGAGGCCCTGCACAGATTTCCTTCTCATTAAAGTAATCCTTTATCAAATCCCTCGGTGTCCATTTCCTCATACTATTTCTTTGGAATTCTTATAGAGTTCTGCTTGTAGACTGTACGTACTTTAAGCAAACCCTTCTTCGTAGCCACTTCCTTCGCGCTCTTCGTAAAATCTCCAAAAGTACTCTTCCCTACGTACGTCAGGTCATCGAGGGTGTTTTTGCTCACTCCAGCAGCGGTTTTGCTCGCTTCTATAGCCGTCTTCGACGCTTCTTGCACGGATTTCGTCGCCTCTCCCATGGCCTTCTTCGTCTGTTGAGTTAACTGTTAAACATTTGTATAAATATATTAGCTTTCGTGAAAATTTAGACCTATGTAGTTAAATACAGTTCCCACTATTGAGACTTTCTGAAGTAAAAGAGATTTCCGGACATTTCGCAAGTGTTGCAGAAGGTCTTTAGAGGCTTTTTAGAGAACGAATGATAATACTGAAACTGATTTTTTTTTAATTGCCCAGCTGAACAATTAAAACACTTTGCATTGATGATCAATGAACCATGACATTGATGATCATTCATCCATGACCGCATGTACAATATTATCGGTGATTTAACGTGTCGGTGAATAAACAGTGTCGACGAAACTGGTGTCGGTGAAACGACGTCAATGTACATAAACATTATCAGTGAAATGATTGTCGGTAATCACATAATCTGCAGAATTACAAAATACTCTGACTATTAGATTAGCATATTAGACATGTCAACTTAAAGGCACCAGTACTGCAAAAGGGAACCAAGTTTTTTGTTTTATCTGATCCCTTCTACCACCCTTTAAAATATTGAAACGTGTATTTGCTACCGCCTGTATGGTAGACAACCAGAAGACACACGTCAGTTTCAGTGTTGTCATTCGACCAAATTTCTAATGCAGTTCAATGTTTGAGACTTTTACCTGTTCCAGTGGCGCGAACAGACTCTCTTCCCCAGCCTCGGTAATTTTTTCCTTTGCCTGGTGCTTCAACTAGTAAATGAGAAAATTCGTTATCGATTGTCTCAGGAATTATAATGAACTTTGCTCCCACTAAGTACTGATTTTGAAACTTTCCAAAGACTTACCTTATCCATCTGAGCAAGGATTCCATCCTGACTGCTCTGCCTAGTCGTCTCCCTAACCAGATCCTTCGCCTGAGTAGCGATCTGCTCGAATAGGGATCCTTGGGAACCCTGTCGCAGGACACCATTTCCAGTGACGCTAATGCTACCCTGCCTCTGCATCCCTTCCCCGGATTTTTGAGCGCCAGCGCCCACCGATAGTTGCCGAGGAACCGAGGACGACTCGGAATTATCATTGCTACTACTGCTGCTCATTTGTCGGGGCAACAGAGGCCCCGTTGTCGTGAAACTAGACCCCCTTGATAATACGTTTCCGACGCTCGGATGACGCTGAAGACTCGCTGGACTCGGTTGAAACTTCAAAAGGAAAATGATTAGCGTTAAAGATTGCTTAATAAGAGTGGGTTCTGAAGATTTCGGAGTGCAGATGCAATCTAAACCTTACAGGGGATTTTTTATTTATACGGAAAAGAATTTTTTTAGAGGACAGAGAAGTTATGATGCAGAAATTAATTTGTAGTATATGTGGGATTTATAGATGATACTTTAAAACTGTACTGAGATTTCTGGTGAACGTTTTTACAGTATGATTCTAAAAGTGGTGATGATGAGAAAAGAAAATTCGAAGGTTTCTATGTGACCTATTTTTAATTCAATTCTGATACCAAACAATTTTTCTACGTATGATTGATTTGCTACATATATTCAAATTTCATTTCATAAGTGATGGTAATTCGATATGATCACACAAATGAATGAAAGCTAAGGATAACCCTTCGATCAGATCTATGCAAGGTACCATCAAAGAATTTGTCGGTGCAATTAACACTGAAGTGCGATAGAATCGATTCTCATCGAGTGTTTTTATCTTACAATGTGCAGTGTGTCAGACGGTAAACACAGACCATGCATTCATACGTTCCCAAAGTAAACTTAAAAAGAAATTTTCCATCGACTCCGAAATAAAGATTAAAACCAATTAATCATAACACAGTTCCGAGTTTCGAGTTTAAGCTCGATAAAAAAAAAACAAAGTTATCCCGAAAAGGTGCATTGAAATTGAAAGTGAAAAGATCAATGAGAAGGCTGATAGAGAGAGACAGAGAGGGTCCCATGCTATACATACACAGACACCGACGAAAGGAAACGAAACGGGAACGGTGTTTCCCTCGGATCAATGATACGGCATGCAAAGTTCGAAATGGCAACATCAATTAAAGGTCAGTCGATAGAGGCAGAGAATTCGAGACTGCCGGTGGAGGATGACTCACAGGAACGCAATATCTACTGACACGTGAGGCCCTGTGGGAAGTGGCAGGACGTTCTGTGTCGCTGATGGTTGGAGTGGCTAACGACCCCATGCCTACTCCGAATTGTCCTACCGAATTTTGTGCGCTCAGGATTGTGCGTGCTGTTATTGTCGATGCAGAGTCTGACTCAAAGCTACCACCTTCCTCTTTGTCCTATGACCAAGTAGTTCGTTAACCCCATGAGCATGCCGTCGGGACGGTGTGGACAGCGATAGAAAATAGAATGTTGGGACAGTCTGATATGCAGGGTGCTTGGCTTCAGATAAATAGGAAAAACGAAGGGGATGATTCTGGACGCCAAAATGAGACGAAAAATAAGAATAATAAAATTGCGATGAGATCTTTGTTTGTTAGTTATGAGTAGACTGTGGATGTTTATGCAAATTCATATTTTCAAGGCCATTGAGAAAGAAAATCGACTCCAATCAAAGTCTATTATATTCTTCTAAATACACTGACTCATAAGTTCGTTCACATGTATCCCAATTGTATTACATTTTTTTCTATCAATTCATGTCGTTGCAGTTTTCACGTTTCATTGTTT
Organism: Perdita meconis; assembly: GCA_030770465.2. NCBI lineage: Eukaryota > Metazoa > Arthropoda > Insecta > Hymenoptera > Andrenidae > Perdita > Perdita meconis. The sequence goes on along the minus strand of JASKOS020000035.1, from coordinate 678,483 downwards.
AACAGTTTCATGGTTTATCATTCTGCAAAGACCTTTTTACAATTTTAACAAAGAGATACTTTTTGTGAACAAATTTGTGAGTCACTGTATCATAAAATGTATTTTATTTTCGATATTTCATGTGTTTTATACATTTTAGCACATTTTAAATTACCATAAATGCTTAAACATTCGCAGTTCAGTTATGAGCAATTGAAAATTTAGTCAAATATCCTGGACACTTGACAACTTGTAGGTGGTAACATTGTGAGTGGACCCACAGATGAAATAAAACAGATCTATAAGACATGTTTTACCATAAAATGTTCATAAAAGTCTATTTAATACTTAGTTGTTACTGAGACTCAATTTCGAACCCTTAAGCGATATTTGATCAAATCTTCAAACTCTTGTAACTAACAACCATGAATCTTATTACAATTTCCTCATTTTTCATTAACCTTTTATTCGAATGTCTCAAATCATCCATTTCACTTTTCTTAAACTGTAGCCCAACACCCTAGTATTAATGAGCCGTTCTGAAGTGTTCCGAATGAACCTAACTGAAATCATTTTGATTACTCATGATGAAGTTTCAGAGATTCATAGAGTAACTCTCACTCTAAACTTTTAAAACCCAGTTCCTTAAATGTACAGGATGTTCACGCTATTACTAGTCAGTGTTTTTCTTGTGCATAGTAAATAATAGACAGAATGAAAGAAAAAAAATAGTACTGTTTTTTGTAAACAACATAATGGTCTAAACAATTTTTTTGTATTGTATGCAGTGTTTTTTGAGAAATGAAGATGACCTTCAATTTCTGAAAGACAACATGTACGTTTACAGATATTTCTGATTGCTACAAATGAGATGACATCATTTAATATCAGAGTAATCATTTCTGGTTCCACTATGATGAGAAAATTATATTACTTCTTCAAGTTTGAAATTAACTCAAAACTAAAGTTCTTCAAGATTACAAATTTAAAACTGACTTAAAAGTAAAGATTTTAAAAATTAAGTTGACTCAAATTTACAGCTGAAATAAAATTTGAAGTTCTCTAGTTTAAAACTGACTCAAAATTGAAAATTTTCTAGATTAAAACTGGCTTTTGAGATTTAGTTTTAACTGAAATTTTTCTGATTTAATGCAGACATAAAATTTGAAGTTTCTCAAGCTTAAAACTGATTTAAAGTTGATGTTTCGCAAGATTAAAACTGGCTTTTGAGATTTAATTTTAACTGAAACTTTTCCAATTTAATGCAGATATCAAATTTAAAATTTCTCAAGCTTAAAACTCACTGAAAATTGAATTTTTCCAAGACTGAAATTGATTTTTAAGTCTTACAAGTTCTTTGTTCTTTTCCCATTTGAAAAAGTGTCCTCTATTTCTGACCTTGTATGACCTTGAACATAATTGTATAGCACAGTGATAAATTTGCCATGGCACACGTTTTCGAATAATACAGAAAAATATATAATACAATAGCATTCCATTTAAAAAATTCCATCTAAAAAAAGATCACCTTCGTTTCTCAAAAAAATAATGTAAATACAAAAAATTACACAGACTATTACATTGCTTACAAAAAACAGTACACATCCATTTTCTTCTAATATCTACCATGTACAAGAAAAATGCTGGCTGATAATAGTATGAACACTCTGTACACTGTATACATTAAATCTTCTTTCCAGTTACTCTATAAAACTCAAAAATGGTATTCACTGTTGCATCGACATCGAATGAACAAGCTGTATCGAATTTTTTAAGTGGTTACTGTTCCATAAGCACCTGTTGTGTACCGCGTTATGCTGATTGTGAATACTAATTAGTTCCAAGAAGATCGTAACAAAGAATTTTTTCGTAATCAAGCAAATTTTTTAAAAATCTCATAAAAATTGAAATGTGAACTTACGTTGGTCGATTGCGAGCCTTCCTGAGCTTTTGGATTCAGCTCGAACTCCGAATCTCTGTTGAAACTAGGACTACTCAAGTCGCTGTGGCTAGAAGAGGAACTTGGTGGACTCTCTGGTCTCACTGTGGACTCCTCCTCAACCCCAGGATACAGTAAAGAACTGGGCGGTTTATAAACGTTCTTTGCGTCCACTGATAGAGCCATTTGCTGGGGTTGAACCACTTGCGAGCAGTTGTTAACTGAGAAATTAATTAATGTATTGCAGAAACAACTATAATTTAGTATGCTTCAGTCAGTTTACTCTTTAAGCTGTGGTTATACATGCGTTTTCTGTACCTAAGGAACAGTGTGTTGTTCTGAAGGGACATGCCAAAAGACGAAAGGGGAAATCGGATTTCAGCAGCCACGTGCAGGTCAAACGGCAGTCAAGTTTAGATATTAAAAGTGACGATCTTCATAACGCAATAGCATTGTAATGTTATTTGAAATTACTTGAAACCAAAACCTGCACATGGCGAGTTTAAAAGTCCTCATTCAAGCGAGCCCCTCTCGCCCATAAATCCATTTTATGCACCGTCTTTTTTATGGATGAATTATTTATTGGCATGAATGTATTGCATTAAATGAGGCCTATTTTGAAGGCGATAAAATACATCTAGATGATTAAACTAATATTGTGTCTTCTATTAAACAATTCCCGGTACTTATTTGACAGCAGTACACATGAAAATGAACTTTCCAACCACCAAAACGATATAAAAATTAATAACTTACTGGGAGACAAGTCCGAAGACACCATCTCGGAAACAAAGTCGCTCAACGAAGAGTAAGAAGAGCTCGTGTTCTCAGCATCATCAGAGTCCGATCCACTTTCGTCCGTCGGCTGACTTTCGTGTTCCCTCATCGCCTTCAACGCGTTCGCCAACGAGCTTCCAGAATCCCAGACTTGACAGCTAATAGGATCCAGACCAGAAGCATACCACTTCGATTTATCCCCTATTTGAGTTGGATCGAATACTCCAGTCTGCACCCTGAGGAACGCCACGTTGCTCGGCGTCAGAGACCACTCGGCCAGGAACTCGACTGCCTGTGTCCTCGCAAACTTGTTCAGGAAATGACTGGCCCTAGGCCTCGAACGGAGGAACGAGTTGATTTGGAAGGCGACCACAGGTCTAGGGTATAGTCTGAGGGTCCTGGTGTGCTCGGTGAAGTTCGCCAAGAGGTTTTGTGAGTTGAAGAAGCGGACCATCGCCACTCTGGTCGCGACGTCCACGGAATCTACGTCGTTCCCGTATATGAAGGGGTTAAACGGGGCTGTGGTTTGCAACGTGGATTTCTGAGGCGACGAGGCACCACCCGTCTGAGAGATCGAGGTCCGACGGGGGCCTGAGGCCATGCTGGGGCTGGGGGAAACTAGGGGACTGCCTTGAGAGTAGTGGTCGATACTGGTTCTGGGTTTCATTGAAGATACGCTGCGAAATAGAGAGTTTTAAATTGTTGCAATTAGTTTCTTGGTTTGGTTTTCATTGTTAAGGCTTTTTTGATGCAAGACGTATTCTTAAGGAAGAAGTTTTTCAACGTTTCGCAAGTATTGCAGTCACTGCTTCATCAGTTTCTGATACTCGCAAGGAATGGTTTTAAAGTATTCGCCTCCGATTGTTTTGATTTTTGGATATGTTCTAGAGGATCTAAAAATAAGATACACGTGTTTTTTTTTTATTTTGGCCCGTTTTCATAGGTATTTAGGGGGTGAAATTACAGTTCGTTAGTAGAGCTATAGAAATTTCTATTATTTCTATAACACTACGTTGAATAAAATGTAATATAAATTAAATTTGCGTTATAAATTGCTGTATGAATGATGATCTTGCCAAAATCCGCTGTTCAATCATCACTAGACAGCGGATTTTATGCATTTATAGCAATACTAAGTATGTGAAAAATCTATAAAGCTGTTATCATATGCAAAAATATACAATATCGACAATATTAGTCAAGTTACAATGTTTAGAACATTAAATATACTGTTTCTCAAATTCCAATTCTTTATTTGCGCTGGGAAAAATTTTATTTTGCATAAAGATCCGCAGTCTAGTCATCACAATGGAGGTCATCCACCCCTAATTAATTGGTTGCATCTAGCATATAATACGAAATTCAAAAGACGCGTGAAACTTAAATGGATATAAAAAAATCATATAAATTTCTTTAGCCATCTTTATAAATATGGAACTGTGGAAAGAGGAAACTTCTTCTTTAAAGACGCGACTTACACCCGAGGGCCTCAACAGTAAGAACTGTAATGCCGCGTCCACACAGCTGTTCGTGAACAGTTCGCGAACAGCTCGCGAACAGCTTGCGAACAGCTCGCCACTATATTCGCTGGCAGTGTGGACACCTGTGCGTACAGCGAACAACGAGCAGCGAACTGATCAGCGAACAGCGAACAGGGTTCGCTCGAAAGGCGGTACATCAAAGGATCTGTTCGTTGGCCTGATGAATTTAATTGCTTTTGATCTGCTATCGAGCTGTTCGCGAGCTTCAGTATAGACACGATGTTGTTTCTGCTAGCGAGCAGCTCGCGAACAGTTGTGGTCAGTGTAGACGCGGCATAATGATGCCAGGTCTTGAAATCTTTCAAATCTCTGCGTAGTTTTTTGGTTCTTGGATAGAAACTTGAATGCAGAGTGAATGCTTTGAAAAGGATTTTAAGCTCTGAGTGTTTTCTTTCTCATAGAAGCTTCAGAGAAAATTCGTATCGCTGACCTCAAGGTGGATAAATGTGAAGTGATGCTCTCTCTCCTGCTAGAAGTCTGCAACGAAGTTCGCGGTGTAGCGTCCTGGGACAGAGGTTGCGGCATCGACATGCTGGCCATCGCCTGCAAGAGTTACCACCATGAAAAGAAAATAAAAACAGCGGCTTCCTTTAAAAGATTGACGCTATTGCTGAAGCGACTACGTCTACTGGATCTAAATCTACGCTTCTCAGCTTCTTCTTTCTGCCACTTTTAATCAGAGACAGTGTCTTTATCCTACACTAAAGTCTCTATGTTAAAATCATAGGCAGACTCATGCCACTAAACTACGATACAACGGTTCTAAGTACGCGACATGCAAGAAGAATTGACATATTTACACCAGAGCCAGATTGATCCATCAGTTGCATCGCCTGTGAAACCGAACGGAGGAGGAACGAATTATTAAGAATATTCTTGGACACGCGAAGAGGATGTTTCGGTGGGAATCCAGGTGTTTGAATCGAGTGCTCACCTGTTTTAAATGGTTCTTCAATATGCTGCCTTCCGGCTCAGGCAGGGGTGGTAACTGGTCCTGGCCCGCGCCAGACGGCGCGTTTATTTTATTGCTATCCAGATCCACCAGCCAGATGTCGTCCGGCATTTTGAAGTTGGTTTTATACAATAAAAAAGTCGCCGGGATTCCAATGACGAATGGCGTCGGAGCTAGAAGCAGTTGTTCCGCACAGTTCATGCATGTTGGTAGTAATGGTATCGCGGGGAACATGTACTCCAAGGGGTAGATCATCGTGACGAACGCCATCACGGACATCGACAGGGCGTTATAGTCGCGAGACTGCAATACGATCTGGAAAGATTAGGCAGCAGATGTCGACTTTATAGATTTTCAACTGTAATGTAGGAAAACTGAAAAAGGAATTGTGAAGCTAAACTCGGGATGCGCTCAACGAAAACGGAGCCAATGGCTAGTGAACATAGGTGTCAACTGCGCAAAGAGTACGAAATCTGATTGACAGACGACTTTATTTTCTCGTGGAACGAAGTTAAGACTTTCAACGGTCGTTTCCATTAGAGCCTCAAGCCGAACAAAGCCTAGCAATGCCGGCATTTCTACCCGCGAAAGACCCATTTTTCCTGACTTCTGCTAGCAGAGTCATGCTTGGCTTGGCGCTCGGCTCGGCGCTCTAATGGAAACGGCACCTTAAGGACCGGCGCGCATTATGACGAAGCGCGGCGAAACACAGCGAAACGATAAAAAATTTGATAAACAATTGGATCTTAGGGAGCTGCGCACAATAGGCTGAAGTGCAGCTACCAATACGAATCAATTTCTTTAATTCGCTTTGCCATAGTGCGCGCCGGCCTTGCTACTGCGTGTTCAGTAAAAATTCCCTTAGAAGGCATCAAGTTTAATAAAAACGTGAGCGTAGGAATCTTGACATCTTCTTAAGAGGAAGTAAATTTTAAAGAGAGTTTTAAAGAGAGTTTTAAAGAGACTCACCTTATGCTCCAAAAGGATCAACGTTAGAACCTTCAAGCATATGTCGACGCCCAGAAGTTCCAAGGGCAGATGCAACGGAAAATCAACGAGGGAAAACCTTGTATGATCTGGGAGCGCGAAACAGAGCGGTGGTTGCAAGGTCTGGGACACTATTTCAACTTCGACGCGTGTCTTTGTGGGAACTGGTACCGGACTGCTAAGCAGACGCAGAATCCAGGTCTCAATCTCTCTCACATCGTGGAGCACTATAGATGGAGTCTCCTCGACTACTTGTCCCGTCAGGACGCTCCATACCGAGTCTCTATTGAAGATCAACAATGGTTTTGAGAATCAAATTTGGAGTAAATTCAGGCGAACCACTTTCGGACCACATGACAGCCACAAAGCCGTGTTCGGTTGTGGCCGTAGAATCCGTAGATGGTTGAATAGGGCGACACGTAAACTGCTCATGAACCACATTAAAGGTGGGTTTTTGCTACGACTGCTAGCTGTCACAACTGGACGCGGCGTCCAATACATATAGCATATTTCAATCATAGACTTCTATGAGGTTTGGTCAAGAAGTACCCGACCATAATTTTTTGTGCGTAAACAAATGAAACTAAGGAAGCGTGTTTGGTGTACGAATGTAGGCGATCCTAATATGCATGTTTGAATTTTTTCCTGCCTGCAGAAGCTGATACGTACACCAAACCACGCTTCCTTAGTTTCATTTGTTTACGCACAAAAAATTATGGTCGGATACTTCTTGAACAAATCTCGTATATACTCTACTAGACTGCTAACGTCCATAGCTGGCCGTAGGGAAAAGCGATGCGAGTGGTGGAGATGAGTTTGCCTACCCTGCAAATGGAGGATACAGTGATTCGGTGGTGAAGGGTGTTCAGGAGGGTGGTCTTATTGTCCAGGAGCCTTACTTTGTAAGGGATACCCTCCTGGACACCCCTGACCACTGAATCACTGTGTCCGCCATTTGCAGGGTAGGCAAAATCATCTCCACCACTTGCATTACCTTTTTCTATATAGAAGTCTGTGATTTCAATATATACATGTGATGTACTGTATTTGTTTTTCATATTTGTGTGTTGTATGCGTTCAGTCGCAACGACTACGTCGAACTGTCAACGTGTCGTCATATTCAACCACTTTCGACCACAACGGACCGCTGCTTGGTGGCTGTCATGTAGTCCGAAGGTGTTCCGTCTGAGCATAAAGATGTGTATAGATACAAAAGCACATGAAATATCGAAAATAAAATAAATTGTATGATATTGAAAAGGTAAAAGACACTTATATTTAAGTTGGTTTTCTTTTTCTATGCCTGGGAAATATGAATTTACATAAATATCCGCAGTCTATTGATAACTTTAAGTAGCCTCTATAGCTGACTTTGGCTATAGACGTGACTGCAAGCAAATAAGTGAAGTCTGGAACAAAATAGAACTGTGCTGAAACTTTGAGGAATAGTTTACCTGTTGGTCTGCCTAGAAGCTCCCACTTTCTGCGGCGAAGAGCTTTCATTACACGCGTCGATGATCTTCTTTAGGACGAACAGGCACTCTCGAAACATCGTAAAGAACGGGTGATGGGAAATGATGCAGAGTGACGTCAGCGAGTGGTTTCGTATTCTCTGAAAGCATATCATGACTTGTGATGTTTTATCGATTCCATTGTGACTTTAGTTGGTCAAATATAGACCTCGTAAATTTAGCTCCCACCCCTAAGACATCATTCACAGTCTGCAGAAGACCCTTCACAGTTCTCAGACTCTGAGCTAAATACTTTGAAATCGATGGTCGGATCAATGAGGACATTTGAACCTCACGAACTTCAAGGTTATTCTATACATATAGCTACTTAGAGCTAACTCATTGTCTGGCGGACCACTTTAGAGCCATATAACAACCACAAAACGACGGTCGATTGTGGACAAAGGTGGTTGGTCCTGTGGTCCTCCGCAATTCATTTTCAAAAAGATGGTGCGTAAGTGGCTCATTTTAACGGCAGATCCACAACCGACCACCGTTTTGTATGTGTTCCTAAAGTGGTCCGTCTGAATTAACCCTTATCGTGGCTAGTAGCGATATTGGAACTGCTAAAGTGATAGTGGTAAGAAAATCCAAAATCTCAAAGCTCGAAGTAGGTTTTTTTTGTAGCAAATCTCACCTGTCGTCTGCGCGAAGCACGAGGCGACGGAGAATGACTTCCCCCGCTCTCACTATCACCACTCGGCGCGGTGATACCTAATCGCGGTGCACTAGGTACATGCGGGGTGTCCGAGTCTCTTCTGCTGCTTGGACAATCTTTCTCAGAGTCGCTGGGTCCTACTGCACTGCTCCTATAGTCGCTATAAAGAACAGCTAGAGATACAGTCTTATAATTGCCACGAGCTCAAAGTCTGACGCATCCATAATATCGTTATTCAACTCTTAACCCTCGCCCGTCGCTTGTGCCAATTTTTTTGGTTTCAAAGGAAACTGTGTAAACCATAATTGGTAGACAATTAGTCATCTGATGTATATTGGTATATTATTTTCTTTTAGTGCAAAGTTAATCTACATTACCCTATATGTTAATCCGCTCATACAGGGTGCAACAAAAACGTTGCAGATCCTTGAAAGGGGTGATTCCTGAGGCGATGTTAAACAAGTTTTTCCTTAGCGAAAATGTTGGGTCGGGCTTTGTTAACGAGTTATTAACAAAAAACACCGACCAATTGAGGAGCGAGTACAGCGGATTAATGATGGCGCGGACGATGGCGGGCCAATATTACTCACAGCTGGAGCCCGCGCTGAAATTCATCCACTGTATTCGTGCTTTTATTGGTTGGTGTTTTTCGTTAATAACTCGTTAACAAAGCCCCACCTAATATTTTCGTTAAGGAAAAAGTTGTTTAAAATCACTTCAGAAATTACCGCTTTCAAGGAACTGCAACATTTTTGTTACACCCTGTATAACCACTTCTGAAGGAACAAGGACATGGAAGATTAAAGAGGCGGTGGCTAAGTAACCTCAAATGAGGTTCCAGAGGTCCCCTCAATGGAGGAGCCCTCATCATATCACGTAGGGATCTAAGGCCGAGGTCTCATTAGAAAAAGACGCGGCGCGCGGTCCAAAAAACCACCTGAAAAGTCGATTTTTACGAGCAGACTCACCCTGAGGTACCAAGCGCGTCTTCGCAGAGCACTGTGAGTACTTCAGGTCGAGTCTGCTCGAAAGAATAGCCTTTTTCTGGTGGTTTTTAAGACAGTGCGCGCGCCGCGCCTTTGTTTAATGGGACCCCGGCTTAAAATTCTAAACCAGAGGTGACGAAGTTGCGGCCCGCGGGCCTCATACGTCTCTTTCCTTTGTTCATCTTTTCCGTTGTGGGAAAGAGACGCATGAGGCCCGCCGGTCGCAACTTCGTCACCTCTGCTCTAAACCATCAGATCAGTCCATAGAATCCTTCTGATTCTGATTGCATCAGAACAGGATAGAAAAAAAGATAATCCATAAGGAGAGAAAAAAAAGATTATCCACTAGATGCAAAGTAACCTTGGTTCACAGTATCCTATATTCGTACCCTCTCTCTTGTATTACGTCAGGACAACTTGTCCTCCAGTTTCAATTAAAACAGTGATGTAATGATGTGTTATATTTCACCTAGAAAAAGCAGAGTCCGTGCTCTTCTCCATGCTCTTTCTCCAGCTCTCCCTCCGGAAGGTGGTGTTGTACTTGTCCCTTCTGACGGATACTCCACCACCGACCGCGGCTCCCACCCTGTCTATCGGCCGATAGAAGTTCACGCAGATCCCATAGCGAGTCTTGCCTGCGAAACGATCGCCCTCGATAACAAACTCGCGACATAACAACGCAGCGAGTTGCTTGCGTCAAGCATTCGATAAAAATATTACTCCTCTAGACGTAGGGCGTTTTTTTCACCCCTCGTCGACAATTGGGAACAGACAATTTTAAACTTGAAAGAAAGATTCTCCCTTCGCGGTAGAGTAGGGAGAATCAACTGATAATTAAAATTGACTAATCATCTGATTAATCATTAATCATAATTAATAATCATTAGTTAAAAATTTTTGATTGGTTAGTCATGACTACATTAGTTATTAGATTTGATTAGTCATTACTAATGACTAATTATTAATGACTCATTAGTTACTAGTGTATTTTTCTACATATTAGAAGTATAACAACATATTTCAAGATCATCAAAATCGGAGTCTAAATATTTACAATTTTATATTAAAAGTTTATAAAGTATTGAAATATATTTTTTGCTATCATTCCGTGGCTTTTTAGTCTATCATTTTTAGTTATTAGCCATTAGTTACGATTAGAGTTACTCACTAGTCAGTATTTATTATTCATGTTTAATAAAAATTTAGTCATTAGTCGTTAGTCATACTCAAATATTTATTTAATCATTAGTTGTTAGTCAGTAATCATATTAATGATTGCAGTTTGCTCAACTCTGCTTCGCGTCGAGGGAGATCTTACCATTATTTTTACGTTAACAATTTCTCTACGTTTCTCAATTCCTCGGCGTGGGAAGATTCTTTCTTTAAATACTGACTAAATGTGGGGAAAATTCGATTGGTGGAAATGGAGGAGGTTTTATTGATTGTGCCTTCGTTTTAAGGGGATTGCTACTTGTTACTTCAGGTTGAGGGGTTAATTGGAGGAATATTCCATACCAGAGTCTTTGTCCGTGAGGGTGAAGGTGAAGGATGTCGCCTCTCGTAAGGCTGTGCGTTTAGGTCCGACGCTGGTGCAACCCTCTGGTTGGCAGAAGTACACCATATCCAAGGGCAGTGGAAAATCTTTGTGATTTTCCACTGGGTACCTTCGTAATAACTCCGGGACCTGCGAACCAACCAAATATCAATCATCTAATTCATATCTATACAGGGTGTAACAAAAATGTTGCATTTCCTTGAAAGGGGTAATACCGGAAGTGATTTTAAACAACTTTTTTTTCTTAGCGAGAATGTTAGGTGGGACTTTGTTAACGAGTTATTAACGACAAACACTGACCAATGACAGAGTGAGTAGAGCGGACTGATTCCGACGCAGATGACGGCAGGCCAATACTACTTACAGTTAAAGCCCGCGCTTCGTCCACTGTACTCGCGCTCTGATTGGTGGCGGATTTTTATCAATATCTCATTAACAAAGCCTCCGAGGACATTTTCGCTGAGGAAACAGTTGTTTAAAATCATCTAAGGAATCGCCGCTTTCAAAGACCTGCAACATTTTTCTTACACCTTACATGTAATTTCATACTAAAGATTATTTACCAATGCCATAAATAATGCCACTTGGATTTGTGTTTCGTTTTTGCAAGGATTTTAGCAATCCCACAACTTTAAGAATACTTTATTACTAATTAATTTTACCTCATTTAGAATATGCATATGTCATTTGGTTCCCACATCAAAGTAAATATATTTAATCAATTGAAAAAACTTTACAACTACTTAACTGTCCAATTCGAAGATTTGATCATAACTATATGTATAATTTTTTTCTTTCCACTGCATTTACGTCATTTTTTTAGCAGCTGTATTGTATTGTGTTGTACTTTTCATAATAAAAAGTACCTGTATAATAAAGTACTGTACTTAGCATAATAAAAAATACCTGCACAGGCTGACGAGAGACAGAGGGCAGTCTGGCCCCCACGATGGCGAGGTAATCCACCAGGCGGGGGCACAGGTGCTTGTTCTGCGTGTCCATCGCTGCGATTTACAGCTCTATCACCGTTCTGTACAATGTGTACGGCTGATCCGAGCCATCGGCCTCCTCTCGCGACCACTTCTCGATCGAATCATGGCTGTGTCATTCTCCGATTAGTCTGCCGCATCTGCAGTCAGAGGAACCAATCAATAGTGACTTTTCTCACGGCGAATATAATCAGTTTAAGATAGCCGCGGTGGTCATTCCTGACATTCACCTTATGATACTTTAGGAAACGTATTGGAAAAGTAATATTAAAGTAATGAAAAAGTACATTTATCGACTGCATAAGACAGTCCTCTGCAGAGAAAGGGTAAAACACATTAGTTTTTAATTTTTGTTAACAACGTTGCGTCACTTTAAAGAATCTGGAAAAAATTATGAATAAATAATCATAGGAAAGTGCTTCTACTGTAAAAATATAAAAATAGTCTCTCCATAATTTGAATAAACAATCGGCATTTAAAAAATGTTTGAATTTTTTAAAATTCCTATTTGGAGCAAAAAATCCGAAAAAATTCCACATTATCTATTTCAATAAGTAGAATACCTGTAATTTTTTTAAATATTTTTTCTTGGGGTAAAACAAAAATAATAACTAAACTGAAAATCACATTTCACCCTGTTATCACCTCTGTAGTAAAGATAGAAGGCTGAAACTTGACAGAAATTGTTTTCTTGTGGAGAGTTAACAATTGTTATTTCAAAGCTTTAATTTGTTTTGGGGGAATTTTTCACCTTCTTATTCGGCTATGCCCTTTACTTTCATGCTCTCCAAAGAATTAGAAATATCCATTTTCTACCTCGATAAGGACGAGCTAATGCAATGCTGAATACACTTTCCAAAGTCCAGTTAGAAATTCAAAACGGAGCGAAGGAAAATTAATACTTCGATGCATACAGGTTGATTAATACCAGGTATCATGCAAAATACTGAGAGGCAGAATCCTCATCGATTTCTCGAGGCTCGTGACCTATATCGAGTTAGCTGGAACCACGAAATCCTTTTGGCACCGAGCAGAGCGCAAGCTGATTCAGCTTTTTAGGAACAATATTTCGCTGTCAGTTATCGAGTCAGTTAAGTGAGGGAAGACTTTCAAAGATAAGCTTCGTCTGCTTCCAAATCATCCGAGTTCCGTCAGTGTTCAGACATTTGCATACCCAGTCCCTTAATTACTTAAGTCCCTTAATTACGGAGCTGTTGTTAGCTTTGCATTAAGAATTCCGTACAGTTTCTCCAACTCGTTTGTGGCCGCGAGATAAAACTACGCGAATAATGTGTTTCCTTGAATTTGAATTTATACATTAATTGAACTCCAGAAGTTCGAATCTGTATTGTTAAGAACTTAATTCTGATCAGAATTCAATTACCGATCAGCTTAGTACATAACTATCATGCAATAAATTATCATGCTAAAAATGGATCCCAGGCACTTATCAAATAGATACTAACTGTTTTGTATTTAAAAAGTAAAATTTGATAATTAATATAACTTCGATTACAATTTCATTATAGTTATTTTTGCACTTTGTTAGATATCAAATTAAAGATAAAACATGGATTTACTCAAACATCACACAAATTTTGAAAAACCAGGAAAAATCATAATTAAGTGTTCAGTAGACTGTGGATATATATAAAAATATATAACATATTGAAAATAACGTACATGTATTATATTTAAAAAATAAAATACCATTCTTTTTAAGTTTCAATTGTTCTTTTATTTATATGAAATTATGAATTTGCATAAACATCCAGAGTCTAGTGATCAAAAATTGGGTCCTTGGTAGTATATTTCTAAAAATTTGAAAACTTGTTACTCACAAAATTCATAAACTATAAATTTCAAGGTAAATCAACATTACTTTTAAATTTTATAAAGTTGCGTGCACCTTTGCGCAAAATTACACAATGATTATTAATCAGAAATTTCCCCAGAATTTCTCTTTGACCTACACTCTCGTTATTTTTTTAATTTAATTTTGCTACGATGTCCAGGTCTTTTTCGATCCATTAGAGTATTTCATTTTATTTTCTATTTCCTTTTTTTTCGGGAAAAATGTGAGAAATTTAGTGTTAATATTTATGTTACTTATTCCTTAATATTTCTAATTGAAACTCAACTAAAAATCGAGCACTTACCTAATTTTAAAGATTGATTACCTGCATTCTCAATAATAAAAGTTGTTTAAGTCTGGGTCTTCAAGAGAAATGTAGCAAAGTTAAGAAAAGTGTGCTGAAATCGTCGTATTCCAAGGTAAAGCATCTCGTTTCCGTTTAGTTGCCCGCGAGAAGTGCGATAAAAGCAGAACAGAATATTGAAGGACGTCGATTTCAAGTTTAACATCGCACACATAATTCAAGAACAATATATTACTAAACAAAGAAAGAAATTCTTCCTGCACTATCCTATTCATTAAGGAGGAACAACACTTTGACGGTTCCAAGACAAATTGTTTTAAAAATACAACTTTTGAGGATTGTACTCCTAAAATATGAATATAAAATTCACGTAAACAAAGAAGTTACATTATCTCGAAAATTGTTTGTTTATAAGCGAAGTACATGAACATGAAAATTTAAACGCCTTTTTTTTGAAACGATGTTTTCTGAACTGGTTTGAATGCATCAACTTCCACTTCAACGCATTTATTCCACATAAAAATATATTTAGTTAAGCGTACAGAAATTTTAAAAAATTGATATTTAATATTTTTTCCATTCTACAATATATTGATTTTTTAGTAAAGTTTTGAATCTTTTTATTTTAAAGTCTACTGTTGCTAAAACAGTTATTGTAATATAATTTCCGTACGTTTAACTGAAACTGCATAAATAAAAGTTTGATTTTATTCCATAACTGAGATCTAGAGAGTAAAATTCATATTTCTATCAAAGAAAAAATGCATTGAAAGATTGTTTGCTATTAAAAGTAAGAGTGTAAGCAAATTCAAGTACATAAGACAGTATTGATGTTTAAAACTTTTAACGTGAATATCTCGAAAATGAAAACAACCACAGAAATATTAATATTTTTCAATGAAAAAATTCTCAAATACTATCCAATGTATGCAGATTTAAATCCCTAATAAATAAAATTTCTGCGAAATATATGTGTCTTAAAAATAATTCATAAAGGACGCTTTTTTTCGGACGTCAAAGTGTTGTTCTCCCTTAATCTTATTCTGCATTCAGGAAAACTCATTTCAGAGAAGTTAGT
Source organism: Perdita meconis (assembly GCA_030770465.2). Classification (NCBI taxonomy): domain Eukaryota; kingdom Metazoa; phylum Arthropoda; class Insecta; order Hymenoptera; family Andrenidae; genus Perdita; species Perdita meconis. Next base: position 663,372 of record JASKOS020000035.1, on the reverse strand, counting down.
GGTTTCCACAAACTAATTCCAGACAAATCCTGTATTTGTTTAATTGAAATGGTTAACCAATACGTCTGCGTGCCAGTGAACTGAGCGATTTCGCTAATTGGTTGTAATTGCGTTAGATTCCTCCGTATCGATCGCCCCGGAATCAATGACTTGATTACCCAATTCGTTTCCCAGAAATCTTCGTCATTCTTCTAGTAATTCAATAATTTCGCAAGTCTGAACCTCAATTCTCAAAGAAAAGATAAAAACCGCGGAATAAAAAAATCATTTTCTCTAAATTGGTAAGGAAAAAGATTCGGAAACGTCAGCTCGCTTTTCCGCTGGACGAATCCACGTTTCCTCTGCGAGCGTGACTCGCAAAGTGAACACAGTAATCGCGAGAACTTCACTAAAACCTTCCCCCACAAAAAAAAAAATAGTATCAATTACACTAATTTATCTACCCTCTCAGCGAGTGGAAATCGAAGAACAGCGCTTCGAGGTCTAAAAATTGGTGCCACGAAACGTCAACCAAATTCTGCGTGACAGCTTGGCAATATGTTATCGCAGTCAAATAGCCTTCAAACTCGCCTCAATCGTTTTCCAACTCGCGATTGCGAATCCAACAACGGAAATGCAACTTTTTGAGTAAAAATCCGACTTTTCGTTTGAAAAATTCGAACTAATTCAGTTTCTCCACAAAATTTTTAAGTCAAGCGAAGGACAGGTGCACTCAATGTACCCGGATAAAAGGTTTCAGGGACCTAGAAGCCAAGTACGCGGTTCTCTCAGCTTTCGTCGAGCTTTTCTGCGATTTCTTCCGAATTTTTTTTTTTAAAGAACTTCACGTCATCAGTGAAAAAGCTGACAGTGCAAAGCTGGCAGAGTGGAAACAGTTACGTCGAAAGGGACTTACGTGTCGTTATACGAGGATAGACTCGGTGGAGGATCCCCGCCTGGAGGCCGTCATGGAAAAGCCACGAACTCGATCCGTATCGCCCAGCTAGCGATACCACACTGGCGATCGTTCGCATCGGAGCTACTAGGCAGGCGTGCGGCCAGGGGCGGAAGCAGGCAGAAGTCGCGCAGAGGGACTCTTAGTTGCCCTGAACCCACCAACTTTTTGTCGAAGCTCGCTCACATTTATTGTAGTAGTATTTCAAATCCATCTTCACCCTTAGAATAACTAAACGTGAGCTGAAAGCGCGTTGAATAGCTACTTTAATAAAGATATCAAGATCAAGATATTTAGAAGTTTATATTTTTATTTTAAATTTACATGCATTTGATTTACTCAACCTGATAACGTGAAATTATTCGTAAATTCTGTGGTTGTTAAGTAAAATTATGTGTATCACATATTTTCATTTTAAAGATATTGGCGTCCAAAGTTTTAAAAATCAATAAGTAGAACCTCGTTTATCCGACTCTCAATTATCCTCGATTTTTATTCGCCAAGATTCCAAGTATTGAATGAGTTAGGATTAGGTATAAAAGTATTGTAGGATTTTCAGTAAAATTTGAACTATGTTTTAATGATTTTCAACTAGTTGTTGCTATTTTATATTAGAATAATTAAGTCGGATAATCGAGGTTCTATTGTACTGTACTTGAATTTTTTTATATTCTTATTTTTTATGGAAAACATTCTTTTAATGTATTTTTTCTCTGGTAGAAATATGAATTTTCCTTCCTGAATCTCAATTAAGGCATAAAAACAAATTTTTTAGAAATGTAATGTAAATTATCGTTAGACAAAAATTATGTAAGTTGTGAGCAAATTCTGAGGCAAGCCAAAAATTTGAATTCACAACTTTTTATGTAAAAATGTTAATTTTACAGGTTTTTTCTCTTAGATTTTGATCTGTCAAGATGAATGTTAATTATCGATACGCTAATAATTGACTTTCTTTTCAATCAGTATCTGTTACTCAGACCTGAACAAAATATTACTTCAAACAGTAAATACTAAATGATCTAGTTTATTTTAGACTAGAACATGTATTTTTGAAAATAAAATTTTGTTTGTAAGAAAAATTTAGTATTTTATTTTAAGAATATTCGAGATATTGAAATTTATATCTGTGGCTGCAAGGAAAAACCATAAAATTATCCCAGAATTTTATTGTGCAAAGTATAAATCATTTACTAAAATAGATATAAGAGTAAAATTGGACTTCAAATACAACTTGGACTGTGAGTTAATAATGATTCATTAATTTTTAACGTTTCATATTACAAATATGGTCAGTTAATCGAGGTTCTGCTGTACTGCAAGTTACAATATTTAAAAAATAAGCCACACTATTATTTAATTTACAATTTTTTATTTTTATTGCCAAGTATTTCATTCTGTATAAAAATCTGCCTTCTACTAATAACAGGGTAATTAGACTGCGGATGTCTATGGAAATTTATATTTTCAAGGGTGTACAGAAAGAAAAGTGACTTAAATAAAAATGCTTTTTTACCTTTTAAATATTATAAAGTCTATTCTATTTCCAATATTTCATACATTATTTACTTATACATTTTAGCTAATTTAAAATCGCCATAAATGCATAAACATTCACAGTCTATTAATAATAATAAAAGTTGTCCCATTTAGAATTTAAAAGAGAACGTTGCAAGTTTAAACTTTCATATAAAAATAGAATATGTAAAATAAACAATGCTGCATAAAGGAAATGCTTGTGTTTTAACTCCAATATTGTTTCAGTTAATTAGGGTTAGTTTTACTGTACCCATGAAAAAATATATTTGCGTACAGAGAGTTAAATAAACATTTAGGGACTTATAAGAAACTTGAACAAGTAAGGAATTATTAATCGAGATTCCCAATAGCAGTTTAGAGAATTCCGAACTCGAAACTTCGTTTCAGAAATCTCGTTTTCAAGCGAACATCGATAGACATCCCAATGGATGTTGCGTTAATTATTCACTCCAAGGATAACACCTGTAGTTCGCGTAGCGCCTTGAACTGTCACTACAACGCGGAATGTTTAAGGACTCGAAGACGAAGTTTACAACACCCTGAGATTAATTCTACACAATTGAGATGTGGCCGGAAACTTGTGGAAAGCTCTTTAGCGGCAACTTTTCAGAACATCCACTTTTCATTCTTGCAGAAAATTTATTATTGTACGATGGGGGAGTTGTAACACCTGTCGACGCTTTGACTCCCACGCTGCGTTTGAAATTCTATTACCACAGTTTCAATGACTGTATGTATTTATTTGATACATGTTCTCTTCTTTTTAGTAGAATAGTAGAATGAAGGAATCTTTTAACCTCCTATTAAAAATCTCTATTAACATAATATGAGCACCTTGTGGATATTCATTAATAATTGATTCAATGATTATAATTTATTATTATGCAAATAAAACTGTTGGTCTATCACAGTAATAAGAAGCTTAAACTTAAATTTGTGCCATTCTGATTTCGAATAACTTTTGTCGAATCGTTCTACTAAATTATTTCTCCCTCTAAAATCCTTGACAAATAATATTCATCCTTGCATTCAGTAGTATTAAGTTAATACTACTAACATTAAGTATGTTAATACTATTAACATACTTAAAAATAAGGTAAAAGACTCAATTACTGTTAGTTTCAGGATTGATTCTGATATTATAGTACAGTTTTTGTTTTATTCATAGAAAGCCCAAATTTTCATATTATTTACTATTATTTAATATGTTTAATTGAGGAAAAAGGGTTTTATTATTCTTGGAATCTCTACTTTTTTTATAAATTCGTTCACTAAAAATACAAAATTTGGTAATTATTACCATCACTCTTTGTAAGAATTGTGTTAATTAAAATATTACTGTTATTTTATTAATAGATTAAGTATTAATCTATTAACAGTTTCTTATTTTTCTTTCGTTGATAAATTAAACAATGTTACAGTCAATCTTAGGCATTATTTAAATTAATTTCTATTTAAATAATTATGTACAGTAAAACTTATTTATTATCTTAAGTTCAAATGAAGAGATAAAATAAGTATTTATTATTTGAATAAATCTAAATGATTGATTTAATTGTTATTTACAAATTACTGATCTATTATTATTTATTATCAATCGGGTTGTTGAAATTTCAAATATTACATAACGAAAGCATTTTTAGGCATAAAATATGAATTTTCTCTATCTACTCGATTTTATTCACACGTTGTATGAATTTTACCCTAATGTTTGTTTTAACACAGTGTAAAAAATACTAATACCAAGATGCTTTTACAATACAAAGTAAAACAAATATGAAAACACAAAAAACTTATTTATTATTTGTTTTTTTGTCTAAATGCAAATAAGAAATAGTAAATATAATATTTTTAGTACTATTTAAGCAATTTTTATTTAAATAACATTTTTATTTGTTACTCACAATTAAAATCATACTTTCATTTATCATTTAGTATTTGTTTATTGAAATAAAAGTTTGCTCAACTCTGGTTACAGTATAAATTGGCATTTAAGCAAAAAGTTAAAACAATTCACATAATTAAAAAAAAAATATTGCGTATCGTCTATAATTATTTCCGAATAGCGTAATTAAATATAGGAATAATTGAAATAATGAAATAGAGGTTCCTCCATGATTATCGGTTGCAACGTACGAGGCGGGTGAAATTACGCTTTTTTTAGCCATCAGCTGGCAGAAGTTAATTGCGCTACTGTTCCCCGCGACTTTTACTATGCATACACCCACGCGGCACGTACTCGGCTCTATCAGGCCTTGTATAACACAGTTATCGCGGTGTTCGCGCGAGCACACGCGCTGCTCTGGTTCTACGCGAGGTTTCCGTGCCATTAACAGTCTGGAAACTCGATTGTCGATCGCGTATAATAGGCCAGCAACGGCCTTTCAATTTCGCCGGGTCGAAATCGTAACGAAATCGTGTTCCCTCAGGAAGCAATTGTCCACAATCATACGATAACGGGTCCAGGGTGAGGCAGAAGGCGGAGAAAGCTTTATTTAGTCTTGGAGGTGTATTTTCCCTATAAGCTCTAGAAACTCTCAGTAAATTCCGCTGGGAGGGTTGCATTACCATAAACTTTAAAAAAGGCCAAGAACAAAGAATGTCAGTTTATTTATGGATAAAACCTCGTTACACAAGTAAAGCCGCGTCTACAAACAACGAACGCGCGCGAACGAATGCGAACGACACACACGATGCTGATTCGCTGCTTTGACCTAAGTAGGAGGGGCCTGGCGTTCATTCGTGTACGTTCGTCGTGTGCGTTCGCTGTAGACGCGGCTTAATAAAAACAGGCAAAGCTGAAAAGGAAAATAAAATCGGAAAGGGAAAAATAATAATGATAATATTTATTTCTTTCCATATTTTTTATAGTGAAAAACTTTTGAATTACAAAAAAACGTTTATAAACTAATACTTTTCTTTGGCTTATCTCCATAATACTCTATTTATACCTCTACTGTTTTCTAATGTATCCTTTTGTTCTTCTCTATTGCTCACTTTTCGAATCTGACACTATATGTATTATGTACACGCTTCGGTAAGTACATTCTCCTTCAACATTTTCTCTATTTTTTGTTCTAGGTTCGCCTCCCCCTGAAGTTTGCATATCTTACGAAATAAATTAAACTGTTTCTTAACTTGGAAATTAAGAGTAACACAGTAGCAGGTTTGTGTACATTTTCAATAATCATGTGAAATAATCATTTGAAATAACGAGTTGTTTCAAATATTTTATTATTTAAAGTTTAAAAATAATATAAGTTTTAATTAATTTTTGTATTTTAGTTATTGAAAGAAATTAATTATTCAACTTGCAATATTTGAATTTGCATTATTCAACTACATTTGCAACCTACTACGTAGATTTTTAGAGTATTTAAAATTGTCAGAAATGCATAAAATTCGCAGTCTAATAATTAGTAACGATTTCCAAACAACTTTATCTGTTAATGTAAATAATAGCACCAACTTTCTAATTTGTTTCTAAAATGGTATCAGTTATTTAAAAAAATAAGAAACACAATTGGGTCAAAAAATATCCTAAAATCATGACAAGATTAAATTAGCAAGAATCACAAATTTTTGTGAAAGAGGAATTGAAAAAAAAAAACACATACAGTGACTCGTACATTTATTCATTTATTCACCGCAGCAAGATTAAATTAATAAGTTATAAATTTTTGTGAAAGAGGAATTGAAAAGGGAAACACATACAGTGACTCAAATTCCCTCACAAAAAGTATCTCAATTTGTTAAAATTATGAAAGGATTATTTGTCTCTGTATAAAAAGTTATAGAAACTAATAAACAATTAAATAAATTATTATTGCAAACAATTATTATGAATCATTATACTTTTCTTCTAATTCATTTAACAATATACTCTCTAATCTTCTGTGTAATTTCTTATAGTAATACAATCTATGTTACAAGTTATAACTACACTCTATAGTAGGACTAAATATATCATTGATTAAAATAAAAATAAAAATAAAACAAACGTGGAAGTTGAAACATAAACTGATAAAGAAAATATAATACTGTGGATACCACAGTCAATTAACATTTGGAATACATGCGAACGAACCTGCGAGTCACTAAATAAAAAACTGAAGCATAACAAATTTTGTCATTCTTCTTCGGCTGAAAAATAGTGTATACATTATTTATAGGTTGATTTAACAGAATATCCCTTTGAGGGATTCACGAGAAGCGGAGTTCTGGGCCGTTTGGCCCAGGGAGTGCGAACATCCATTTCTTGGGAATGGTTGGCCTCGTTGCATAGACGTGTACAGTGCTACCAGCTGGATCAATAACGTTGTCAGGCTTAGCTGGATGTTCGGGAATGTGGAGGTGGAGCACAGGGACGTAGATATCAGGACGACGATTTTGGGAGCCCTTTTCCTGACGAGCAATGCCCAATTTTTCGCATCGAAAATTCAGTTAAAATGTTAAACAATTTTCACAAAAATACCTCAGAAATTGTCCTACTGGAAAATCTGTATTTCACACTCCAAATACAATAGTTTTAGAAAATTTAAATGCTATAATATACACACTATATTTAAATTTTCTATGTTTTTATAAGTTTATAAGAAAATTGTACGAGTATTTAATATTCTAACAATCTTTCCAATGTTTTTAAATCATGACTAAATACTATGTTCCCTTTTTTTTCTTCTATAACAATTTAATGATTATTGTGTTCGCTTCTTTTTTTCTACAATAATTTAAGAATAACTTGGTATATAAAGTTGCCATGAAGAGTTTTATCACAAAGTAAATAAAGTTCTCGGTATTTAAAATAATAGCAGGTAGAAAATATTAATAGACAGGGTGCTTAAGATAGTTATTTCATTCATGAGAAAGCATTCATTCATAAGCGATGATTCCTTCGCTGCTGACAGGCGCTGACTGATCGTAATCGGGGTTTTCTACTGCCCTCTCTCAGACTCCAGAGAAATGCGCACGCGTACTCGCGACAGTAGTACACTACGTACTACTCATTAAGGGGATGTTCTACTTGGAAATAGTCAAAAATGTCAAGTTCATTCTATTGTACCTTACCTTCTCTTTGTCTCTTTCTAAATCTCTTCACTAAAATATTAAAGATGAATCTCAATAACATTAATGATAAGCAAAAATCTTTGAAAATTGGAGGAATGAATCTTTATGCAATAGTAAAACCAGTAAAACCACTCACAAATTTTTGGAAAAATTGATTTAATTTGAAAATTTAACATATATTCTTATGAGTAAGCTCAATATTGAAAAATACAACTACAAATTAAGAGTGAAATAATCGGCCAAAATTTTTGAAATTTTGTGTACAGAAAGATCAAACACTGAACAAAATTGTCATAAAAAATCCGAACAAGCAAGGTAATGATAAAAAATCAAATGTTCAATACATTGACAAAGTAATTTGTAACAAAAATATATCATTGCCATTTCTAACTTCATCATAGGGAAATATTATATGATATTTTGGAAATTTATTAACTTTTGACTAAGATTGTTACTGAATAAAACACCTTTACATCTTATCAAAATCAAACTCCTTGCAATTTTTCACAATTTTTATCCCCCCAAAAAAATATCAAATCCAAACTTCGATTTTAGAAAACAACTTAAGAATGAACTTCAGTAGCTAAAATAAGTGAAAATCTTTTAAAAGTGCTAGAATAAATGTTTGTACAATAGTAAAACTCCTCACAAAATTTAAAAAAAATTGATTCATATACAGCGGATTTTATACATTTATGACAATGCTATGCAAAAAATCTACAAAACTTTTAACATATGCCAAAATATACAAAATGTCAACAATCAACAAATCTTGTGTACCGAAGGATCAAATACTGAACAAAATTCTGAACAAGTTGGTGATAAAAAAATCAAATATTCAATACATTGAGAAAATAAAATAAAAAGTAAGAGTGAATTCAATTAAATTTATGATAAAAATACGCCATTGTCATTTCTAACGTTATCACAGGGAAATATATATATAGTGACTCACAAATTTGTGAAATTGTAAAAACAATTAAATGTAGAAGCTGGAACGACATAAAATAATAGAAAAAAAATATGAAACTGTGTATTTCACAGACAATTAACATTTGGGATACATGTAAACGATCCTGTGAATCACTGTATTACATAATATCTTGAAAACTGATTGACTTTTAGCTAAGATAATTACTAAAATTTCTCCTCAAAATTTAGACCCACAAAAAAAAAATAATAAAAAGCTTCACTCATCAACAACAAAACTAAAATCTAACTTCAACTAAAATTTAATTAAAACTTAATTTCAGCTAAATGTCTCTCGTAATAAGTGAAGTCGAGGTCGAAGTAAAAGTCGAAGTCAAAATTCTACTGAAATTGAATATAAACAAAAAACGGTGTCAAACTAAAGTTTGCTCAACCCCAAGCTAAAGTGAATTGGAGTTTCGAGGACAAAGGTTACATTACTGAGGGGGTTGTGATATTGGGGGTGGCTAAGTGCCTCGAAGGGTGTCCGAGTTCGAACAGACGAACAAGGGTAGAAGGTGAAACCCAGCCCCACCGTGAATCTTTCGAGGTCCTCAGACTCGGCGAAAAAAGATCCACCGAGTCAGGGACAAGCCCTATTTATGCGCGACGGATCTCCTTCTGTCGCAAGCGTTTTTACCTATAGAACGACGTGTGAATCTTTATTCGCACATTTATAAATATCCTTCAGGCATAACATCAAACTATTATGATGTATTACGTCTGACCGAATTCCCGGGAAATAGTGATTACTGCTGACCCAGTTGCACCGTAAGGAGGGGATGCGAAAGTTTTTAATCGTTATTCGAATTTGTTCCACTTTTGAGCACGAGGAAACACGAGAAAATTTTAATTCACGTTAACAAATATTTTTAAAGAGGCTAACAGAATAATAATATAAAATAATGGCTATGAACAGTCCACCAAAAGTTGAGAAACATTTTCATGCAATTATAGTATCAATGTAAAGGATTAGAAATTCATCCTACCAGAATTATTATAATAGTAACGTAAATATAATTATTAGACTGTAGATTTTTATGCAAAATAACATTTTTACAAATACAAAATTTTCACAAATAAAGAATTGTAAATTGAATAATAGTATTTTTATTTTTCTAATCATTCTAACTTGTATTATATTTTTTATTTTTTGGATATTTTGGCATAAGTTAACAGTCTCGTCGATTTTTTGCATACTTAATATTGGCATAAATGCATAAAATCCGCAGTCGAATAATTACTATACTGCCGAAATTTATGCAAATGCTTAAATCTTGCACTTACAGACTTTGTTTAGAAATTTGCTTGTGTCATTGTCTGGACTTGTACAATCTCACATTCTATGACAAATTACATATTATAACTGCAAATTTAGACTGCACTAAAGTTTATGCAATTTTAATATGACATGAACCTGCTAAGTATAAAGTAAAAGTAAAGACAGTGAAGACAGTAGCCACACTTTCGAGATTAAAAAATTTATAAATTGTTTATTAGTATATTAAAATATATTTACATTAATGACTGCATTATACATATACAACAGCTATTGGGCTGTTAAAATATTAAAACTATTACTGTATACAATTTTGGTATGGTAACATATAGTTTAGGAGTTCAATATGTAAAAAGTTGTAGAAGTTACTTAGTTCAATACGTTAACAATCACACTAATTTTACAGTTCAATGCATTAAAAAGTTTCATAATTTAACAGTTCAGTTTGCTATGCATAATATTGTTATTTCATCATTAATTGGCAAAATGCACATATACGGTAAAAATGCTAATAAACATATTAATTGAATTAAATAATATGAATTTTTTGAATCCCTACGAAGTGCACATTTAATATATTTATTCTGCATATATTTTGTCCGCAGTCTAATAATTACCCACAAATTAGCACATTTTTACAGACATTAATAAGCAATATTACAAGCTGATTAGTATTTTTAATTCTATTAATTACATCACGAGGGTTAAATTAAGAGATTCTAACGGTGATTAAAATTTTATTAAAGTCACATAAATTACATTTTGTTCGCAATTATAACTGTTAAAATTTATAATAGTATTTCTAATATATGCAATTTGTAATTGAAAATTTGAGTATCTTCGATGTTACATATTACATCTATCATCGAAAATTCGATTCAATTTCATCACGATAATTACTAAGACTCACTTAACGTTATAATTTAAACAAAAGTTTGAAGACTCAAATATAAACAGCACGTAAATTATTACGAATATGAAGATTATAACAAATATTAATATAAAATTATTTCTATCAGTTTATCTTCTTTCTGTTAAAACTATAATTCAAAATGATTTAAATTTTAACGTCTCCTACGATAATAACTCGATATTGAGTGGCTCCGAAAATTGGAGATCGTTGTTCGATATCTAACAATGATTCGTACGTTTCTTATCAAAAATTCTCACTTCGAATTGCATTAGTAAAGGCGTTTGATTGTTTATTTCCACGTTGCTAAAATCGTACGCACAAACATCACGAAGCATTCACGTATAAATAATTTAAAAAACATTTGTTCTTTCTGCATCTATCACTTTGTAAAACTATATCAATTTACGTGTTACCAGCGACGAGATTTCGCCTGACGATTCACTGTACTTATGCCTGTGTAAGAACTAGATCTCTAACCACTTTCTAGTCACCGGTAACAAAATTGTACTTCACAGTTTCCACTATTAAATTCTAAGAGAAAGTACCATCTTATCTTGCTCGTTTAAGACCTTTGAACCGGTCAGTCTTGTGTGAAACACGGCGTGTCTATCACCTTTATCAGTAGAATTCAAACTGTCTTTTATAATACATAGGGCAACGCGAAATTCTCTTTGCAGTTTTCTTTCTCATTGTCCAAAGTAAATATTCAGAAGACCTCTACTTAACGTTTTCTCATACAAAATATCTTAGAACGTTGGAACCTTATACTTACACCCAGATATTCTGTTTTTGATCACGATAAATGCTCGAAGGCGCAGAGATTTTCACGTAACCCTGCAATATTAATAAATCATCTTTACGCTGTTGAATACTTTTGCAACCGTCATAGGTCGAGGGCGATATCAGATCCGTGATGATATTCCTCGTCTAACAGAGGCTCTTGTTCCACCATCATGCGAACTGTGAACAAAACTATTCATGCATACCAACGAATAATAACTTTTCACATTGGATATATGTGCGAATACCTTGTTACAACGTCGGCTAGTTGTTTTTGTACCCAGACGCACTTGATATTTTAACCATTTTCTTGAATGTACCGAGAAGGATTCGAATTAAACACGTCACAGAACTTTTTCTCCCTTGGCAACGTCTCAAAGGCAAGGCAAAAGAAGTTGCTGTACATGTCTTAGAGTGATGTTATTCGCACATACGTAACATGTTATACTAAAATCGTAACACATTATAACACTATCTAACATTAAGTAACTATGCCCATTTGTATAACAGACCATTCCTTACAACAGTATCGACCAGGGATCGGCCACCGTTCAAAGCCACCAACTCTTCTCCTCGACTTTTCACCCTTCTCGATTAAATTGGTTTTTATACAAAATTATAACTAACGTGGAAAAGAGATATTGTGTAATGTATAGTAAATCACAGGCGCCGAACCCTTTTTGCTTCTCATACTCAAATATTCATTTGTACCAAACAACGACCGTGTTCAGAAGTTCCTTGCTTTGTCAATTGAAACAATTTGTTATGAAAAGTTAGAGAACTGACATATACAACGTCCTGAACGCGTTCGGTCAAGCATTCGAAACGAACAAGCAGAGAAACATGCAACTCTCATGCTATTTAATATCGATAAAGATTATACGCTTCACCAATTTCGGTACTACGAACAAAACGTGGTACTTTCTGTTATTAATAGTTAATAGTACAAAATCAAGCAAGAAAATTAAAAATGTTTTGCTTCGTGTTAATAATGTTGTTAGAATAGAAATCATATAAGCAGAATATTTAAGAGAATTCGGTTCCCTTAAGCTTTTATAAAATTACAGTTATTCAAAATATGTGCAATATTTTGAAAAAAGCATTTCGTTTGATTGCTTACCATATACTTTTCTTATTTATTCTATAATTGTAAGTTGGATTTCATACTTTTTTAGTTCCAGTTTTAAAAAAATATAGGATCTTTTAATAATGTCGACTAGACTAATTGCAAGTTTCAGATGAAAATCAACTATCAGTTGTTTTACAGATAAAATTTTGAAAATTTATACTGTTATATCATTTTTTATGCCGAAAAGAATGATATAAAAACGAATATTCTAACAGAATTTTGTTTATAATTTGAAAGTTATTCATGCATTATCACATATTTAGACTGCGAAAAACATTTGAGCTCAAAAACTTCATTTTTGTGAAAGTTCTTCATTTAAATATGATTTATCTTGTTTCGTTTTTTACACTGTTGAATTGTTTGCTTATTTGCATTTCGTTATCTTTGAATGAACTCAGAATTGTTTTTGTCCATCTTTCGTCGTATTCAAAGATAGCTTCTGCAACTGCAGCTTCAACGTGATATTTCGATGGAAAAATGTTTTTTGAAGATTTGCGCTATATCATATTGTGCAAACTTTCATTAGCATTTTGTCTAAGGCATTGTGTGCACAACGAAGAAACAGTTTTTCATCGTTTAGTCTAATACAGATCGGTAATATTTTGCTCAAAAATTCTTCAGCGATGCAGACTGCTATATACGTCATAATATACCACACAAAACCACAGCATCATAAATGTCTGCCAAGCGAAGATTTTGATGTTTCTATCAATTAGCTCTTAATTTTTGAGCAAAATATTACCGATCTATAACATAAGTCCAACGTATGGAGCCGGTGTTTTTTTTTTAAATAAGTTCGAAAAATGTTATAAGCTATGACTTTCACAAAAACGAAGTCTTCGAACTCGAATTTTTTTCGAATCGAGTAACGATTTTACAAACTTATCATTTTTTTCAAATCATGAAAAAAATTTCATTAGAATATTCGTTCTTATATAATTCATTTCAGCATAGAAAATTATATAAAAGTACAAATTTTGAAAATTTTATCACTTCTTGAACTTCGTTCACTTTCATCTGAGTGACCTCGATAAACTTTTGTAAAAACAAAATTATAAATACATAGAGAGTGACAAACAACGATGCAGCATGCGATTTAAAATTTGAACGGACTAGAAAGTTATATAAAGATAGTAAGATTCATCAATCACCTTTGCAAATCGTCTTGGAGGGATTAACACGGATTAGATCTGAAGAAGGAAAACGGGAAAGTAGTTCGAAAGATTTTTACTGTTATGTCAAGCTTTTCTAACGGAAAACGTGTAAATCAAAGATAGCGTGTGATAGGAAAATCGTTTATCCAAAATGTATCTTTTACAGTTCACGAACAGAAACCAAGATACGCTACATTAGTATATTCAGATGCATATTTATTTCGTGGAGCAATATTGCAAAGAAGTCTTTCAGAAATATTGTCGTCTTGATAATCGTAAGTGTTTCATGAAATTTGTAAATTCGTAGATTGAATTAGTACTAAAGGTACGATTGCAATATTATATGACTAATAGTACCTTCTACAACGAAGCGTAACGTCATGTTATCAGATTAATCCGAATTCATAAAGCACACAGGGTAACTGTTGTCCTTCGTTCTCTCTTTTCATCTATTTAAATTGGAAAATTGTTTCGTGCACGACTTTTTTGCGAAGAGCTATTTCAACATTAACAAATATACTTTCGAGGGAACTTTTCCTTTACACTAAATCGTATTTCTTTTTATAATACACCGCATTGTACGAACACACTGTCAGTTCCATTACTAAAGACCTAAAATAATTCTTCATTTAATATCGCGTTTCCAATACATATACTGTAAAAATCTTTTATTTATCTACTTTTATTTGTTTACGTACTCCTTACTGTTTAACGCACACTATCGTAATATTTATAGTCTATCAGTCACGAAAATTATAGAATATCAGAGATCTAGATATATACAATAAAAAAAAGTATATTTTGGAACACATTATTATGATCCGTTAACAAGTAACATTCCTTCAATTCCTAGTAACTGTTTACTGAAACAAGATTGAGACCATTCGAAAACGGAAAAATTACAGACACTTTGAGTTTGGGGTCACTTTAGCACGAAGCAACTATCTTTGGTAAATTTCTTAATGTCACAGTAACAATTTTTATTATAATTGACTATGTAAATATTAGAATGTCTCTATTGTGTACTTTTTTATTTATATATTCAACTGCGATTAAGACTGACAAGTTTGTAAAGAAATACTAAAGAATTAGTATAAATTTTTATGAGATCATGGTTGAAGTACAAGAACTGAACGTTCGTTCTAGAAATTTTTGTTTCTCAACATTTTCATCGAAACTATTATCTATTATAACTCGAGAGTCGGAAAGAAATTTCGATTAAATAATCTTTACAATTCTACTGCATCACAAGTAAAGTTCTTTGCATAAATTATTAACAAACGTGAACTAAGAAAATAGCTTACATCGAACGATTTCGTTATTAAATGTGAAGTCAGTTAAACTTCATGCCTTGTCCGCTCATTTAGATTCTGAGTGTATGTGTGTATCGTTTCTTTAGCTCTGAAATGTATCAATTTCCATATTTCATTGTTTTCGATCCCAGTAATCATCATAATAAAAAAAAGAATTAAATTGTAATCAACGACAAGCAATGAGTAACTTTTCACTGACATACGTTTGATGAGATTTTTGCTTTTATTCGTATTCAATACTAATCAGATACGGCGTGATTATAAATTAATGTGATAATAAATGAACTGTACTATTCAAACATCTTTATATATATACAGTCAATATAACGAAACTTATCAAATTGTCTATTGTTTTCTTATATTGTAACTCTTCTTTATACACAAAACGAATCATACAGCGCATTCATTACCACAATTAAATCCTAGTGATGTTTCTTTTGCAATCTGTTACGTTGGGACCTATTAGTACCATTTTTTTCGGCCGTGTTAGAAACCTGGCTCGTTCGATGATCCCCTAATGGTATCCTAAATAGTTTAATCTTCATGTGATCGCAGATCTCAAGACATATTTGAGCACTATACCGGAGTAAATCCACAGTGACCCAGATCTAAAACCACGCAAATAAGTAACACGATGATCTTCGGAGAAATCATTTAAGTTCGTGTAGAAATTGTTCAACTTACGAAGCACAGCCACAGAACGTAATATTCTTTGATAAAGAAATTGAAATACTGATTCAAGAACAACATTGCTGGACCAATCAGCGAACTGTCTAAATATTGCATTTCATTCTTTGTCATATGCGCAACCTGTAATTACAAACGACGATATCAAGTATAACGTTCAAGTATAAAAGCATTTGGATCATTGATATACCTACCACTAATCGATTGGTAACTTTAGCTGCGACCATTCCAAATGCAAGTATGTACAGTGCAGGATGGTTTTCGTATACGTGCTCAGCACTTTTTCTATAAATTATAAAAGCTGGCACTACCACAAAACTAAATGGAATAATCGGAGATAAAACTGATGTTCCCTGAAACGAAATAAATATTATGAAGAGATCTGCGAGGCTAGTTACGAAAACATTTGGGGGTGACAAATATTCGAATAGTAATTGTGATGTACGGTTTTACAAATGAACTTCAATGCCTTTACATTTAATGATCGAGTAATTATTCGATAGTATCGTTTATTCCTGAAAGGAATTAAATTGTTAAAAAACGAAAGCAATATGCTTGTACTTCGAAGTGAGAAATTGATTTGTAAAAAAGTGTTAAAACTAGAATCGTAATGCGGTATTAATAATTTAGTAATAGTAAAGCTTCATTACTTTCGACCGAAATATTACAATTCTTGGAACTCTTACAACTCTAAATATCTACGTATTATCTATTATAATGCAAGATGCAGTAAAGTTAGAGGCCAAAGCTAAGAAATTAGTAATCATGCAAAAGTTTCGCTGTTAAATTAAAGTTAATCTACTTTAGCGAGTTTTGTTATCTCGTTATTTACATGCAACTAAATTTTTTACAATTTTCTTGAAATCATTAGTCGCAGAGAACAATGCAATTAATGAACGGGGATATATGTAGAATGGAGGAAGACATGTGTGATGTACCAATACAAATGTAGAGTCACAGATACATAGGAAAAGGTGTTAACCGAAATGGAAACAAAGATACAGTAAACAGTTCTGTGTGATGCTTTTGCAAACTTTAGACCCCAATAATTCAGTATCAAGAGATTGCGTGTTTTCACGACAAAATGGTACAATAGATCTGCAATTAATGTTTCGCTAATTATCGACACTATGTTGTGCCAAAAATCTGAAGGCAATGTGCACTAAATGACGAGAATCTAACAAGGAAACATTCCCAGTAGGGAGTCGCGATATCAAGTAGATATTGATGCTGTTAGAAACCTTAAACACCGTTAAAATAATCTGTAGAATATTAACTACTCATGGCTTATGCGATACAAGAATATTCATGATAGTATCTAACAGAATCTTTTTAGGCATAAAAGTAGCAGATTCAAAGTTTTCTAGACTCAGATTTAGAGATCTTCAGAGTTAAAATTAAAAGATTTCATGTTGCAAATTTCAAGATAACAAGTTTCAGTTTTAGAGTTTTAGAGATTTGAAAATTTTAAGTTTTAGGGACTTTTCAAAGTTAAAATTACAAATTTAAGGATTTAAAATTGGAAATTTGACAGTTTGAAGAAACTGGAAAATTTTCAAAGTTTAAGATTTTGCAGAGGGAATTTGAAGAATTTTTGAAATTGCAATTTAGGTATTTAAAGATTTGAAGTAAAGATTTTTTTTAATTAAAATAGGAAATTGAAAATTTGAAAGTTTAACGTTGAAAATTTGAAAGTTTGAAGTTGGAAATTGGAAAATTTCAAATTGAAGGCTTTAAAATTTGAAATTGCATATTTAGAAATTTCAGACTGAAAATTTAAAGATATCAAGTTACAGATTTAGAGATTTTTAGAGTAAAAATTTCGAAACTTGAGGGTTTGAAGATTAAAAAATTTAAAGTTAAAAATAATGATTTGAAACAGAAAATTTAAAGATTTGAACATTTGGCTATTTCTAATGTTACAATTTCCAGTTTCCAGATTTTCTATGCCTCTTAAAACGATAAACATCTTATTTAAATTTTTCATTAATTTCTAAAGACTTCAAACTCCAGATTTAGACAATTTTTAAAAGTATAGTATTTAATATAAAATATTTTTCTTCTGTTTTTAGTGTTGTATAAGCCATTAGCACCTAATATTCTACAGATAATTTTAACAGCGTTCAAGATTTCTGAAAGTATTAAAATCTACTTGATATTACAACCTTCTACTTGGAATTTTTCCCTGAAAGAGAAAATTACGCTTGTATATTTATATGTACTTATTTCATATCATCGTATCATGATGTAGCAAAGTCGTTCGGATAATTAACAAAAGGAGCCAAAACGCATTTATTCATCTAACGGGCCTAAATCAAAGTAAAACGCAAAGTGCACTACACAGTGATCCTATGATTTCTGAACTGACTTACTGCGACGGTGGAGCCATTCTTTCCGACACCACCGGCAAGAATGACGGATATGCTGCTCTGTGCAAGTAAAATAGCGATGCCCACAGCAGCCCATAATGGAAACACCTTGACCTCTGTGCCAGTGTATGGCAACTGTGCAAGCGACATGAAAGACCTTTCTATTAGTTAATTTAACATATATTCCAGCAATGATTCCTGCCGCAATAATATCACCACACACCCAATGAAAATTTCATTGCTCTTGAAACAATTTCAGTTCTTTTGAAACGGCTATTAAATAGTCTAGCTGAAGCTCAGTTACAACTTTGTTACTGTATCAACTAACTGTTAAATATTAAAGAGGATAGAAAGCTATTATTTAGAGAGTTTACAAGCCACAATTGCAACTAACAACCTGGCGAACTTTGCATCGAGAATTATAATACAGCCTATGCGTTAGTTTTAATTTATAATTTTGTTTTCATCCACCGCAGCCCATATTACTTAAAAAAAAAAAAAAAAAAAAACAAAAAAAAATTATTATCTAATCGACTATGCAGCAGAAACAGTTGTTTACTCCAGTAAGTAATACCTTCCTACTGAATGCTAAATACTTACAAATATAGTTTTGAGCGCATAAAGAGAACAGGAGTAGATAAATGTGCATGGAAAAGATAACAGTTTTTAATTTAAGTATTAGAACATAAGCCATTTTTCCTCGTAACCTGCGTACCACACAATATTTTATTTAACGGTTTGATATGCATATAAATCAGGCAGAGATTTAGTAATACAGAAATTATAACGTCTCGAACGCGAATAATGGTAATCGAAAAATCTAGAGAGACAAGCAGAATAAGAGAAGAAGTTCGTTACTATGCTATGGTTACTTGCAAAAATGTGAAAATATATATATATATTGTATATATGCCTATGCAATTGATCAGTTTTTAGTTGTGGAACTTACTGCAATCGTGGAACCGTTCTTTCCAATCCCACCGGATTCAAACACTTTACAGAATTCAAGGAATACATGAATGTAGCCTGCATAAAATAACACTGCTACGTAGTTACAGATCGTGCCTACACCAAGCACTGGTATCTAAACAAATGCATAAAATCCTGCTTGTTATAAAAATTGTACAGAAATATATAATACAATCCTTAAAGCAATAAATCATTTTATTCTATGTTCGTCCTATATCCTACGATTATTTTACACAACTGTTCAACTTTCTTAACGGGCTAGTTCCACTTGTGACCCATATTTACACACAAAATAGAAAAATAAAACGTTAGATACGAGGGAGCTGCAAAATACAATGATGAACTAACACACAGAATTCCCTAGTCACTCTACTACTTTTGCTTATAACATGTAAACCGAATTATCGTTCCAACTAAACTAATGATAAAGTACATGTTAAACAGCAAAACATAGGTTTCACAATAACTTATCTACCTATTGCTTCAGATTATTAAACTAGTTTAACCGCCTATAAAAAAATGCTTAAACATTTACGTATTACGTACAACAAATCGAATTTTCTGTAGAAATTGTTTCAAAAGCACAACATACAGGAGGTACTCAAAAATTATTATATTAGCAATCGAATTTGCGTGTGTATAAATTTACATTACATTCTAAATATTATTTTCAACGTGTTATTCTCGTATATAAATACTTTGTCCTTCGATTTAATGAATGTAATGAATAAATACTAATGCGAATCACGCAGTTATAATGAGCATGATGAGATGTGGGAAGGTAAGAAAAGAAAATAGATGAGGGGAGATTAAATAAGTAATAAAATTTGGAAATAATATGCATGTTAAAGTAATAAAGTTTCATAGCAAAAATTTCAGCGTCGCTCCTCATGCCATGCTGCTCCCATTTCCATATCTCCAAAAACAAAAGTCTAATTTTAACTAACTTACAGCCACAGTCGAACCATTCTTGCCCACTCCTCCGGTGAAAATCACCGAAAAGATGGAATACAAGTTTGCCAGTGCACAAATCACTGTCATAACTCCTATTAAATACTTAAACATAAAACCATCTATGTATGGTATCTGTAAGAAATAATCTCATTAGACTCATGCAAAAATAAACGTTTCTAAATTTTTTTGATGCGCTTCATGAGTCTTGAGATATTAAACATAAAAAAAGTTTGCTACTAAACTTGTGTTTCTTCTCAGTATTCGCTATTTCACCTTTTCTTTCTTTCTTTCTTTTTCTCTCTCTCTCTCTCCCCCCCCCCCTCTCTTTACTTTACTACGAAAAAAAACTAACATTACCAGTCAGACAACTTGCCGAGTGAACTTTTGCTGTATTCCGAATAATTTTCATAGTTACTGCTACCATGTGCTTCATAACAAAACTTAAAAACTTCAAGATCATATTTTGCAGATACATATTCATGAACGTGGAATTCGATGTGTTTAAATGTGCGAACGTTATAACGTGAAAATAACAATGAAAGAATATGGGCATACGAAGATCTTGATGAAGGTTCAAATGGAAAAATCGTGAACTTAATGTTACGTGAAGTAAAAATTGTATGCGTATGGAGAATTTCAATTTGTTTAGAGAATCGGTACGAGTAAACTTTTCCATTATGGTAACCAATAAATAGATGTTATGTAAATGCCGAACTCAATGACGCAGCATTTCAATGCTACATCCATAAGGATATATGTAAAGTACTCGATCATTCGCACATTGAATTTATATTATGAGTTCAGCGTGAAGTAATGCGTCCGTATCAGTCTACCGATTCATAGAAAATGTTTTGGATACTAAATGACTGACTACAATGAGCATTATCAAAAAGTATACAACCTCCATCATCCACACTTCAGGTCCGAAGATCGCAGAAATTAGGTGAATCGTTATAATAGTAAACTGCGCTTCTGTGACATCTATCTTGCCGAATCTTAGTGAACCTATTTGAGGACAATTATATATTAATATGAACAAAATGTGATGGAGCTAAGAATAATTTAGTTCAAAGCAATATTCAGAGTAATTTTTTCTTACCTGAAACATAAGTTTGCCAATGAGCACAATAAAAAAGTGTCATAGCGCAAAAGCACTGGAAAAACATCCATGTTGGATAATATCCTAATTGTACTGCTATACACGCTGATAAGGCAACAAATACTAAAAACAAATAAAGTTTAATATTATTAGAGAACAATGAAAGATTATAAATTCTATGAGCTCCGATTTTTTTCAAATGCAGACCGCTTATTCTTTAAAATTGTAATCTTGTAGTTCTAATAGTTTTTTAAATACTAATCGTTATATTTTTGTAAAATCGTGTGAATTAGGAGAAATTCCTTTATTATTAATTACGGTTTTTGTAAATATGTAATAATATTCGATGAAACGTTTTTAACTTCGAATTCGATGCTGTTTTTATTTTTAAAAATACTTTTCAATTCTCTGAAGTTTTTTTCATAAAATAAAAATTTTTTAAATATACAGCGATTTTGATAATACGGAAAAAAATATTACGAATTAAGAAGTATTAGAATTTTTAGGGATTACGGAGTAATAAATCGCGGAGACAGTTGATGATCGCGTTATCAAGAACGTAATTTTTTTTCTTCTGTTATCGAAATCGTTCCATCTTTTTATAACTTGTGTTTCATAGAGGAAATTTCAGAGAACTGAAGAGTATTTTTTTTTAAATCAATGCGAGGGTGGAAACAGCATCGAATTCGAAATACTAATATTTAAAGTAGCCATAATTAATAATTGTTATTTGCAGTTGCAAAGATTATACTTTCAGCTTTAGTGTGAATATAAATACGAAGAAATTTCTCCGATTTCGCTCGATTTTACGAAAATATAATGGCTGTTATCTCAAAAACTATTTGAAGTACAAGATTACAATTTTACACAGATTCTTTTCTTGAGTGTAACAATAAGTAGTCTGCGTTTGAAAAGAATAAAAGATTATGCAGCAACTTTCATGTGATTTAATGTGGAATGGCTCACATTAAGATAGATCTTCTAATACTCTATGGAAAGTATTTATTCTGACACATGTCTTGCAAAAGCCGAAACGTTAATTGTCAGATAAGCTTATCATTGTAAGCAACATACCCGTTGATATGGAATCACACCCATGATCAAATAGTTCACCCAATGGCGTTGAAGTTCCTGTTCGTCTGGCCTGTTTACCATCTATGGCGTCTAAACTTTGATAAATAAACAGTCCAAGAGCACAGAGGAAACATGCCCATCGAGGAGCCTGAAACATTAACAGAGTTACAGTAAAGTTAATTACACTAAAAATATATATTCGCATGCATTGTATGCTTTATTCTATCTTTAATATTATGAATTTCTATGTTGCAACAAAGTTATTAGATTAAATAATGAATACGTATGTTTTTTCCAAGTGATGAAATAGCGCTTTCAATTACCTAAGACACATAATATGAATCATTGCCAAAATTCTGAACACATCATTACATACAAATTAATCTGCATTGATAAATAGCAATGACATGTATGTTTCGCACAAATAATTAAATGAACAAAAGCAAAGTCATTCATTTTTCAACTTATGAAATACTAATCAATATCTACTCTAACTAAAATATTATAATTTATCCTTCAACTTACTGCTGAACTTATAAATATATTTCAAATGTATTTATACAATTTTAACTCTTTACATTTCAAATTTCTTGCCCTTCGATTACGGTACGATTCTAAGCTTCGTTTATCTTCAATTACAAAGTTTAATAACAGAATTTCAAATAATGAGAATAAAGTTCATAGAAACTTTCAAACGACAGTGAGATCAATCATATTACTTGTTGAACAGAGTCCGTAAAAAAATCCTCTGCTCTAGTGGTAAAAATTCCAAGTAAACGAGACATTTGGCATGTGCCAAACGTTGCAAATACACGAAGAGCAAGTTCGATATGGGAAAGGTTGATAACACGTCAGATTCGATTCTGTCAGAAATTACAAAGTGGAATGACAAAGTGAAAATAGGTTATGTAAGCGATGTACCTCCGCTTTCGCGTCGGGGCTGTAATAAACGAGGATTAACGTGGTAACAATATTGACGATAAGTCCTAGGATTGTGATCAAATTGGGTGCCAGCCAAAGTGGAACTTTACTGACGAGCCAATCCCACCAAGGTTGAAGTAGACCATCTAAAAGACTGTTCGTCGTGCAACTGTATTTGTGCTCACTAAGGCGTTTCAGTTGTCCGGGCGACAATAACTTCTCCTTATAAAACTGCATAATTCGGGACTGCCGGATTTAACGGAGAACAGAAGGAACGATTTACGATAATTCAACGATCATCGATTCCTCGCGGCACAACGACTATATAAACATAACAAGTAACTGTTCCGCGTACACGTACGACATCTCTTCGCATACTGGTTCTTGAACCGGAAATACAAGCGAAGTCTACAAAGATACCGTGGATCCTTCCGCATCTCTGAGCAACCATTTTCAAATCGTATTTTATTCCTGTTGCATCGATTACGAGTCCACGGCACGTCGAATAATGAATGATATCGAGAAATCTTTAACAGTTTTATGAGAAAAGTGTAACGAGTTTCTTCTTTCAGATGCACTTTATTCTCGGGTGCGAAGATTTTGTCCCAAAAGTAGTATTTAAAAAATTCCCGCTTATTCGCAAATTGAATGATTTTTATAGGATTTGAAAGAAGGAAATTTTAATCTTTTTGGTTGCATTGATTTCTACGAAGTTGCAAGAAAATTGCAACGATTGTCCCTTTCGAATGCATTTTATTTTCAGGTGCAAAGATTTTATACAAAAATTGGGATTTAAAAAATTTCAGCTTATTTTCGGAATTATATGTTTTTATAGGATTTCAAAGAAACAGATTTTAATCTTTCGGTTACGTTAATTTCTTCGAAGCTCCGAAGTTCGTTTGTAGCAATTTACAGGCATTTTGTTGATCGGAATTTCAGAATTTTTCGAATTTCTGGTATCATGAGATTGTTTTTAAAGTAGTCTGTAAATCATGGCGACACTAACCGGTTTCACGAGGCTTTTTAATTTTGCCACGAATACATGTCTTAGAAAAATTTCTCCAGCTTTAGTATATAAACAATACTACCCAGGTTTGTATGTTATTCACTTGAAAAATAACGAACAATGTTTCTGTAGTTGCATGAAAATTTTTAGGTTATATAACCTCACTTTTCAAGTCCATTTGACTACGAAAATATTATTGATAAATATGATACGTAAATAAATAATACAACACGGAATTTAGAATCATTCTTCTACCTTTGTTTCAACAATTGATATTAAAATATTCGACTGTCAAGTTCTCATATTATTATTTCTTCAAAATTTTTGATTTCGTAAATTTCGTATGGAAATTATACAATAATATAAAATTGTATAATACTTTGAATTTATATTACGAAATATAAAAGTAATATGGTATTTTATATTACAGCATTGAAACCGTGGAACATAGGAGCTGCAGCTGGTTATCGTTCACGTCCCGTATACAAGTTACCTTGGTTTCCAGATCCACCAAATTGTCAAGAAGTAGTGCCTGAGTTTGACGAAGAAAATGAAAAAGAAGCTGCTGGTTAATTTCTTCTACCTATGAGACATTGCTTTCAATTACATTGCTTAGAAAACCAATGTATTTGTTTATTTTCAGACGTAATAAACGAGATCAACAAACAGATTGCCACTAAATCAACTGGTCGCTTATTCGCCGTTGTACATTTATGTGGAACGCAATTTAAAATAACGGAAAACGATATTATAATAGTGGAGGGTCATTGGCCACCCCAACCAGGAGATCAAATAAAATTAGAGAAAGTATTACTCATTGGTAGTACAGACTTCACCCTGATTGGAAGACCTATTCTTAACAGGGAACTAGTGTCGATCGATGCAACTGTAATCCAAAAAACTTTGTCTCACACCATAACACGTTTCAGATTTAAGAAAAGAAAGCAGTTCCGTAGGCTGAACTGTAAGACGCATTCATTATAAACTGTAAAGTGAAGGTATTCCATAAAATTCCTGTATAATATTTGTCTCTTTTATTTTACAGTTTACAGAATACACAGAACAATGCTAAGAATAAACACCATCACTATTAACGGGGACGTCGACAAAAAGAAGGAAGTGGAAGGCTTGGACAGAATATATTAAATTATCATAAATATATTGTAATATACTATTACTTAAAATATACCTTTTAAAAATGCCTTCAATAATAAATATACTGGCACCTTTACTCCAAAGATGCTTCATTTTATATACAGCGGATCTCCGAAGTTCGAATGGTTCGATGTTTGAACAATTCGATGTTGGAACAAAAATGTGTAGTAAAAATTCTGCTTTTAAACTTGACCGAAAACTCAAAGTTTGAACAACGAGAATTTGTTTTTATTTGTACTGTTTACAAACAGAATCTTTTGAAATGGATACTGAAAATGTCTTCTATTGAGTATATTTTGAATATCTGGAATGGCTAAATTCAGTTTCTATTATTTTAAGTGGAAGAACTCGATTCAGAGTTCCAACAATTCGAAGGCGGAACCGTTTACTGGAAGGAATTATATTTGAACTTCGAAGGTCTCCTGTAATAGGATTAAAAACGACTAATTGTAGAAAACGGTTGAACAAGAAATCAATAACAAAATAAATAGAAAATGTTAGAGAAAGTGCACTGGACGCAATGAAAAATTCATTCGATTTCCTGCGCATATATGCGAGAAGCAGAGAAATACACCGAGAGAAAAAGAGAGAGGGACAGAGAGGTACATATCGTGACTCGATAAGAAAGAGAACGAAGCATCTTTGGAGGAGTGAGTGAGAGAAGGATGAATAGATTGAACGAATAGGTGGAAACAGGGCCGTATTTACCGTAAAGCGTATTAGACGCAAATTGGAGTATAATTTAATATGGGACCACATTTTAAAAATTTGCTCCACATAAATAAAATGATGACTCCATTTGAAATAGTATTTTCGATTCGATTCTCCATCTTCAATTTTTCAAAATTTCAACTTCAAACTCACAAATATTTAATTTTCACTCCAGGAATCTATAAAATATGCAACTTTAAATCTTTCAATTTTGAATTCGAAATTTAAAAATATGCAAATGTCCAAAATCTCCAAATTCAAATTCTGAAAACCTTCAATTTTTCAATTTCAACTCTTTAAATTTTCAACTTCATATTTTTAAATTTCTAAGTTTACCTCATCTTCAAATCTTTAAATTTTCAAACCCCCAAATTTCGAATTTTGGTTCTAAAAATCTCTAAACTGCAAATTTATATCTTCGAATCTCTAATTTTCACTCTAATTTTCATTCTAAAAATCTCTAAACCGGCAGCATCAAATTTTCAAATTTCCCATTTAAAACCTTGCAATATTTTTTTTCAACTTTTTAAATTTTCAACTTCGAACTCTGAAATTTTCACATTCAATTTAAGAAATCTTAGAAGCTGCAACTTTAAATCTACAATAAATTTTCAATTGTAACTTTAAAAATATGAAAGTGTCAAAAACCTCTAATCTGAAATTCTAAAAACCTTCGAATTTTAAATTTTAACTCTTTAAATTTCCGGTTATTTTAAATTTCTAATTTCAACTCTTAAAATCTCCAAGCAGAGTCTTTAAATACAGGGTGGTCCACGCAGCTTGTGCACCTCTATAACTGCCAAACTATGCGTTGCACGAAAAAATTTTGTATACAAAAGTTGCATGATTTGAAGGGGTACATTATGTAGTGCATTTATTATTTTTTTTATAGGTGGAGGCGTTTCGGAGATTTGAAGGTCAACTTTTTTTTTTTTAAATAGAATACTATACTTTTATATAAAAATATGGAAGAATATTGAATTCTGAGTAAAAAGGTATTGACCTTTATTAGCCCTAAACCTAATATAGCTAACCAGTAATTTCACTTTATTTCTTGAAAATTTTCTTCACGTAATATCAACTTGGAGAGAATCTGTGGTAAGATTGAATCTCCAACTTGATATTGCATACATGAAGAAAATTTTCAAAAAATAAAGTTAAATTACTCGCAACTTGATGATATTTTCAAATCTCTAATTTTCATTCTAAAAATCTCTAAATTTGCAATTTCAAATTTTCAACCTGAAATCTTTTAAATTTCCAAATTTAAAGTCTTTAATTTCCAACTTCAAACCTTCAAATGTTCAGTATCAATTCTAAAAATCTCTAAATTAAAATTTTTCAAATTCAACAAATTTCCACTTTTACTCTTCACATATATTCGACTTTACAATTATTTTATAATAATTTCAGTCATTTTCATCAAATTATTCATATTACGATAACTTTTATTTTCGACAAACGAAAAAAAATGGTTTCATTCACTGAAATAGACTTCTTTTGTATAATTTTATCCATCTTATAATTTTGTGCCTAGGGCCTCCAAAATAACAAATACGGCCCTGATTTGAAGAGAGGGAGAAGCACACTGAAAGCGAGCGACTGAGACAGGAGGATGTCGAATGACGTCACGGACTGCAGCTTCAAGAAGGTTTTAAACGAGAGTACCAGTCCGTTCTTCGTGGCTTGCACTCCGCGATAAAAAGCAACGCTGCACACACTCGTACTCGTATCCCATGACAGTCGCTTGTGAACCGTTGCGTGGAATGGGTCGGCGTTTCTCTCTCGTCGGCGTGCAACCACGAAATTGAATAATTGCGACGCGTAGGAGAGCCACGCACACTTTTTGTCCGTAATTCGGCGTCCGAACGAATGAAAACTGTCCCCGACAGTCCATAAAACCGTGCGTTGCCCGCATAAAGCCACCCCCCCCCCCCAAAAAGTAACCTAACCAAGTGTTGTGTGTCAACTTATTCCGGAGAAAAATGGTGCTTTCGGAATGCTACGGGTTCGTCAGATACGCACTGTTCTGGATCAACCTGGTATTTTGGGTGAGTTCTCAGCCACGTTTCATTTAAAAAACATCTCGAAACTTGCCACTGTCGAATCGCCCGTAATCTGTTGCTGCACCCTTCTGTTTTCCACACGAAGTTATCCCTTATTCGCGTTTCGATTTATTGTGGATCTAAATATCGGAACAATATACTGCGATCAATTTTAAAAATTAGATCGACGAGAATTCGAATGTAAAAGCTGAAACAGCATGTTTAGTAATTTAGTGGAGTAGCAAGTATTTTAGTAGTTTACTATGTACGAACACTAAAATTTAGTCGAGTAATTTATTAAAACAATGAAGCTAAATTATGGGACGTGTCTAAACCAATCTTATAAAAAAAACCGTTTGGTTTCTCCGAAGAGACGTTTACATTTCGTGGGTATCGATAGATAAGGGTTGGTTTATTCATGAGTGGCGTGTGTCGTGACCGTTATAATTATATGCGTGTGATTCGTGTCACGATATGTTTGGTTCAATAAACTCTTATGCGCAATGTTGATACGTACTTATCCAAATTTAATGATTGGAAAATGAAAACACAACTGAATGTTATAATTTGCAATAACAATATTTTGTGATTTTTCTCGACTTTCGTATTTACGTCGAAAATTGTTGATTTCAACCTTATAATGCTTCACATACTTTACTATATTGTTGCGTAAAATGGAAACAAATTATCAAAAGCTTCAGGGAACATCATCACTGATATAACGTTGATTACTTTGTTCTATACAGACGCGTTCCCCTAGTGACCCCTAATTTATCTTAAACCGCGAACTCGTTTCCAAAGACATTGCACACTCCCCATTGTTGTGGCATAATTGAATGAATGAAATTAACTTTCACCACTCACTGGAATAAAGTTGCTAATTACTTCCCTTACTTTCTGAACGATTTTTTTAACAAACTACTGAGAAATATTTTTTTCAAGTCCAATATTAATTATACTTACTTAAATTAAAGTAAGTAAGTAAGTAAATATATTTTCCTCAAGAATTACATAATTTCGCATTATTCCTGAAGTTGGCGTTTCGAGAAACAAGGAATTATGGAAGGATTTGAATAAATGCGACTACCGCCCTAAAACTACCGAACTATCGCGAGTAGGTTACGTTAATATTAAGAAAGTGAAGTGGGGTAACCATTTCCATTTTCGGTGGGTATGCATGAGCTGAGGGATTTTTTTGCCCCCGATTATTTTACTTTTTCTCTGCGTAGCAACAACGTATGTAATTCTCACTCTGTTGAATCGATTGCAACTTGGACGGGCGAAAAAAAGCAACGTAAATACTAATTACTTATTTTTTTCTTGCAACACGTTTCTCGTTTCTAACGTTCATTTAAATCCTCGCTGGGAATACCTTTCAGCGGGGGATGAAAAGAGGCACTGTAATTAGTGGGGTAACTTCTCGCGAGCTTAAATCCCTTTAATTAGTGCGTCGCAGTTTTCCCACTGTGGAGCAAGGTAATTTGAGAGGGGCAGCTGAATCGATTCCGTCTGGGTGACGCTTACATCTCGCGTTGATCGTTCGTCCTAAATTTCCTTCATTCGGTTGATTTAGTGCAAAACGTTATCGCGCTCAACTGAAGCAGAATATAACAAAAGGGCGTTTCAGTTTTTTTCGCCCTGATTTCGTATCACAACGATTTCGACGTTTAAAGTGCGTTCGCGTTTGAAATCTTCGATTCCGCAGGAAGTTAGATAAAACGAGAACGCATCGACGTTATTCGTGATTTCACATCGGAACTATTCGCAAATGATTCGCGAATCACGTCTGGTTCCGCAAACCGCGGTTCAGGATTATGCGCATCATTTTTAATAGCATCCTGGAATCTAGGAATGAGTCAGGTGTATTTGCATCGTCCGAACTGCGAAGACGAGTGTCGATTGAACATCGGCTAGATATTTAGACCTATATTAGACCTGTATCAACTTTTTGCTGAGCGATTAACAATAGCGCTTGTGTCAGCATCGCTTCCAGCTTGAAAACGTTCAACACGGGGGAATAAGTGCGTTTAAATATAGATTTTCAGTCAGAGAACGAACATGCTCTTCCTACGAGCTAGCGTCCTACACTGCGGCCCAGTTACTTTTATGCAGATATGTGTACTTAAAAATATTGTTGCTGCACCACTACAAACGCAACATCAGTCGCATACAGTTAGTTGCGTTTAGAAATGGTCTTATGCGCTCCTAACCGCACCCGATTGGTCAGATTGTTGATACATTTACATTCTTGCTGTATAGATAATCGAATGCATCGTAATATAATCTATAATTAGTCTTACGCATTTTTTTCTGACTTGTTTAGAACTTAACGCCAGCTTCCCTTCCCTATAAACTATAAACCATCTGCATACAGATTGCCAATTGCCAGCAAATCTGTTTACAAATCTATAGCCATCTGTTTCCGCATACAGGTCAATTTATACCTCGATGTGACTGTATTAGTAGATCGTGATGATTGGCGTCAAAAACCGAGCAAAGCATGTCAGCAAAACCTGTCGTCAGGTCTGTCAGCAGTATATGTTCCAATTTTGCTGCCAATCTGGCGTCGGGTCGGCAGCAGATCTGCCGACAGGTTATGTCAGCAGGACCTGCTCGATTTCTGTCGCCAGTCTATTGTAGACTTTCATATAATAATACTGCATCAAATCAGCAGTCAGTCTGACCGCAAATGCTGATAGTAATTTCTGTAAAAATCCACTTGATCAAATTTGACCAACAAAGTTTTTTTTTCAACATTTTTTCGATTTCGGTCCAAAATGGCGGCGTGCTTGACAATTATTGTCAGCGTGCTTGATGCTTTTTACATTTCCTCCTAGGACAAAAAGTCGAAGATGTACTTTTTCTACAATAAATAAACTATACGTAGGGGTTTTCAAAAATATTGATTTTTAAAAATTTGTCAACTGTTCTTAGAAAAAAATGCAATTTTTGAACCAAAATTTGTCTAAAAACCGCCGCTATTTAAAAAAAATCAATATTTTAAAAAATATCCTACGTAAGTATTTCATTGCAAAATATATTCGAGAAGTTCGTGTCAAAATTTCAAGTGAATCGTATGGAACGATGTCTGCTCCATAAAGCTG
Organism: Perdita meconis; assembly: GCA_030770465.2. Lineage (NCBI taxonomy): Eukaryota > Metazoa > Arthropoda > Insecta > Hymenoptera > Andrenidae > Perdita > Perdita meconis. Next base: position 632,201 of record JASKOS020000035.1, on the reverse strand, counting down.
TCCTCCTTGAGCTCACAAGCTTCGTCAACTTTTTTCCTGGGGAAAAAAATCAATTTTCCTGAAAAACCATCGTAGCGTTAAAAAAAATGCTCTGGATTTTGTATATACAAAGCGCTTTTAGAATGATCGCATTGAGAAAGTAGACTCGTCGAGTTATGGCTGTCGTTTTGTTTCCCTACATTTACCTCCGAAAATAAAATGGTGCTCACCGGTGTTGAACTTGGCATAGTTGGCACCGAATAAGGGTGCCAAACGCTTTCACGGAAAAGTGATGATATGCATGCACCACTTTACTATTCACCTCATATTTTATGCAGAATTTCGAGAACGCGGTCGGGTTCGGCGAATTCAATCGTTTAACCTAAATAATTTATTGCTTCTGTTACCTACAATGCTGACTACTTTTCAAAATATGAAAACATTTTCAAAATTATTGACACATACTAAAACATTCAAAATATAAAAAATATGACACATATCACGATATTCATAAGATACACCATATAGTTATGCTAAATTTTTTATTTGTGCTTCTAAAAATTTAATTTTGCATAAAAATTCGCAATGTAATTACCGTGACTCATAGGTTCGTTCAAATGTATTTCAATTATTAATTGACTGCGAAATCCACAGTATTATATTTTTTCTATCAATTTATGTCGTTCCAGCTTCTATATTTAATTGCTTATCAGTTTCTATAACTTTTATTGTGCACAGACAAATAATGTTTTTACAATTTTAACAAAGAGATACTTTCTGTGAACAAAAATTTTTGAGTTAATGTGTTACTTATATTGTATTCTTGACATTTTATACATTTTGTTATCATTCAGTAATCTAACGAATTTTTGTCTATTTAGAATAGTCATAAATGCATAAAAATCTGCAGTCTACTGGCGCATAATGATGCGCCTAGGGCCTTCAAAAATCTAAATACGAGTCCTGACTAGATGTATATGTATATTGTAAGTTTAAGTTTGAAAAGAAATGTACGTATATTATCATTATTAACTACGAATACTCTTAGAACGATGCTTCGCCGTTTATATTTATCTTCCAAAAGTGAAATCATGGTACCAAACGAGACACTGACATCAAATGAGTCGCGTGTGTATTTATGTTACCATCGTTTCTATCCTACCTGTGACAGTAGGTTGTTTCTACAGTCTTATGCCAAGAAGTATATGAACTACATGCCCAGTTAACTAGCACCTAGTTATCCCATAAGCACGGTCGACCACAGTCGTTTATTAAGCCGTTAATCTTTAAACAAGCGTGGGTATTACTCGTGCAAGTAAATGTCATCGGCTTCACGACTCGTTTATCATTTACCGGTCCGATTAAATAAATTGAAATATTCAACTGTTCATATAAAAAGAGAATATCTAAGGCACATTTATACTCATCTTGTACTTTGCAAGTTACGCCATGGGTGTATGTAGAGTTGAGCATTATTTAGATAAAAAATTATTTAAATAACGGTTCAAATAAAAAATAATTTATCTGCATCCGTTATTCGAACCTTCGAATAACTGGATTCATCTTTATTCGAAGCACCACAGATAAATCAATTTATTGGACGACGAAAGATAATTTTTTTATTCGAAGCGAATTTATTCGACGGCGAAAGATAATTTTTTTATTCGAAACTAAAATTTATTCGAAGGCGAAAGATAATTCTTTTGTTCGAAGCGAGTTTATTTCATTATTATAATTCCATAGCAGAGTTGTGATGATAGTTTTCCTTTTTTAAATTGACACATTGACACATTTCGCGGTTCATTCTAACGATAAGATGGTAAAAGCGTTCACAGATTTTTTTTTATAGAAGTATAATAATGAATTTATAGTAGGTAACGATTTTTAAGTAAAGATAGTTTTTCTATTTCTATCTCTCTTTTTTGTTGTTTAATTTCTATTGCAATGGGCAATAGAAAAAGATTAAGATTTATAATAGTTACAAGATTTACAATATAATAGTTACAAGATTTATAACATAATTCTTACAAGATTGATAATAGTTGCAAGATTTATTATGGTTACAACATTTATAACATAATTGTTATAAGATTTAGGGTAGTTACAAGATTTATAATATAATAGTTTCAAGATTTGTAATAGTTACAAGATTTCCAATATAATAGTTAAAGATTCATAATAGTTACAAGATTTATAATAGTGTACCTTCACAGCCAACCAATATTTGTAGTGTTTACGTTATACAAAGTGTAATAAAACTGTTGCAGGTCCTTGAAAGGTTTTGTTCGAGGTGTAATTTATTAATATTGACAAAAACTCCCGACCAATTAAAGCCCGAGTATAGTGAACCAATTTCGGCTCCATTTTCAGTAATTTCAGTAGCCTCTGCGCTAAAAAGGAGATGTTCAGCACGATATTTGTCTGACAATGAGAAAATACACTATTACAAAAAAGTAACAACGGACCATCAGCACTCACGACGTTCTCAATAACAATTTTTTAACTTTTATAGCTGTTTTATAGTATGCGTAAATAAAGTGTAAACCCGCAAATAAATCGGATGACTATTTCCGTCACAATGCGCATTTGAAAATTAGATACTTTTCCGTGCTGTCACAATGATTTGCAGTGATCTAACCCTTTAAGTTTTCTTCTACTTTCCCAAAAGTAGTAATAATATTTTTGCGAAAATATTTTCCAAAGGAATGTGACTAGAAGCGACGCTAATATAGTCTTTTAACTCGTTTGCATAAGCTTCCCAGTTAGCAAAAAATGTTTTCAAGTGATGTGCCAAAGATGTCTAACGCGCAGTACACACGCGGAACAACGTCTCTTCCTACTTTGCGCGTAAAAATATACCTGACCTTTTTAGCCCTATTGAAACAGAGAAAGCCGGAGGGAGCCGAGCATTCTGGTTCACGGCTTAAGCGCCGCTCACAATGCGCTATATGGATAAATAATGAAGTATTCTTGCGAAACGGACGAACCGGGCGACAGAATGGCGCCCTTTTCAATCGTCTGTCCACCAGATGCGAGCGTTTTCATGCACGAAAGCCCTGGACTTTCCTCCGGTTCTCCCCTCGAACCTCTCGCACCGCCCGCGAGACCTTTGTTCCGAGAAAACGTAACTCGAAAGACACATATCCGTTGTGCACTACGAAGAACGCGCAAAAATGTCTTTATCGCTTGTAAAATGTACGTTCCCATGACTTTTTTTGCGACGATCTTTGCTTTAACTCATGAAAGTTTCATGATGAAACACGTAATTTTTCATATTCTGGCCACACCATTGTTAGGTCATCTCACAAATAACTATGTTTGCTTATTGCGAACTCTAATGGTTTCTTGGAATTATCCTCATTTTTTGAAGCTTCATTTTCTGTGTCTTTGAATAAACTTATCAATGTTAACACCTAACAGAGGAATAAACTATATCACTAGATTGAGGATATTTATGCGTTTATGGCAATTTGTAGATGTCCGAAAATATAGAATATTTCTAGATGCAAAAATACATAAAATATCGAAAATAAAATACATTTTATAATTATGTACATATTTAGAAGGTGAAATACTTTTATTTAATTTTATTTCGTTTTTCTTCAGTAAGAAAATTATTCTAATTATTCTTAACCAAAAGGCCGGAATAAATTTAAACAATAATAAAAATGTAAATCATGTATAATTTTACACTTTCAAAATCACAAGAAATGTTCCCAATTGAACTAAAATTGAGGAATAAGCAAACAAGTAAATTTGTAGTGAACTTCTTAGGGTGAACTTCAACATGAATTCTGAACAAGATATTAATAAAGCTTCTTCTGATGAAAATCAGTCCGGAATGATGATCTTTTGTCATAAACTTGTTTTCTGGAATGTATTTGAAATACAACTGCTAGCAAAATGGTAAATAATTAAAAAACTATCGATTAAATTTTTTTTTAATTTTGCGGAGGGTTTTACTATTCCAAAGAAATAATTCCTCAAATTTTCAAAGATTTTTGCTTATTTTTAATGTTACTGAAATTCATCTTTAAAAATATAAATGTTCATAAATATCTGCAATCTATTTATCACCTTTGATGGGATATTTTAATTTAAGTATGAGAATCGTCAATGTTTGATGAGGGTTGATTTATGAATATTTATATTTTGGACGCCCGATTGGAAACTTGCTAAGTGTTGATATTGGGGTCATTTTAAGGCCAACACTATCTTTTTCGTTTATTGTTAATGATTCTACACTTTAGTTTCTTCAATACTTGAATTAATGAAATAAAATTTCTTTTGTATCAAAGGATTCTTCCCGTAAATAAGTAAAAAAATAAATGAATGAATGTAAAAATGCATATAAAAATTAATATAAAAACGAATATACAAATGAATATGAAAATGAATAAATGAATGAATATAAAAATGAAGAAATTAATGAATAAATGAATGACTAAATAAATGAATAAATAAACCATATCATATTGTACATCGTTGAATTTGTTGTAAAAAATGCCATGGAACTGTGGGGGAAAAAATATAGTTCCCTTGAAAAAATCAATTTGACTTCGAAATCTTCCTCACCATTGAACTTGAAAAAAAATAATTGACACCATAAATTAAGTAACTTTTGTAAAAACTTTTGTTTAATAGATTCACTCATTCGTGAGATATTTCAGTTTTTCGAGATAAAAAAAACACCCTGTAGAACATTTGATTTTATAACAATTGCATATTGTCTGAAATATTTATTCAAATCCTTGAAAACTCGTGTCACATTATAATTACATACTAGCTCAAACCAAATGAAGTTTATAATAGCGACGACCAAGCCATTATACATAAATAGGTGCCATGATAGGCGCAAGAAAAGGAACAAACGATTCACTGTGTGCAGATTACGCGATCCCATCTCGGCGTATCGGTGTACACGTGTACACAGAGTTTTTCTCGAAAAGTTTGTCCTCCTTCTGGAAATCCGTAAGTTCTCTGTGTCCCGGCTCCCTTTTCCGCGCAGCAAAACCGATGTTTACACGAGCTGTGAAGGGGGATCGAAGAAGATGGGTTCAGTGGGTTAAGCCTGGGTGAAGGGAATCGTGACTTCCACTCGGCGTCGTGTAATCCCGACGGAGGCGTGCCCCATCGAACAGAGGACTTCCTGTATTCTCGGCGCGTCCCGAGTCCCGCGTCGCTCACGAGCAGCGAATGCTGATGTAAAAACAGCCGCAACAACTCCATGAGACAGTCGAGTTGAAAGGATTCCTCGCAAATGCGACATTAATTAAATACGATAAATTATGGGTGGAGTGATTCTATTAAATATTCTTGTCATTGCAATTCAGAATAGAAACTCAAGCCTAGGGTACTGGTCCCTATTAATGAGCTTGATGAGTGTGTTTTTACATTTAAATAAATTATAACAAAAGAATGGTTCTAAAAATAAAGGAGAAACATTTGTTTTCATTAAGTTTAATAGTTTAACTTAATCAAAATGTTTTTCTTTTATTTCTTAGAGGTATTCTTCTTTACAACTTATTTAAATGTAAAGGCACACTAATACAATGTAGGTACAGGCTCATTAATAATAGGGACCATTACCCTATTTATTAAGTAGATCGGTGCACATAAAATGTTTTTTTTTCCAAGTTTTTAATTGTGAATTGACAACAGGCATTAATTTTTCTTCAGTCACATTTCTTTGATCACAGTTTTGTAAATTTATAAAACTAGAAAATATTTGAGAAATACAGAAATTTATAATCATGAAGATTTTTGGGTGAGATTAAAATTTTGTACCGTCGACTGTATATGGATTCTCCTACAGAATATAAGTAATCACTCTATTTTTATTATTATTATTTTTAAACCCACATACTTTAAAATCTAGAGTAAATCTCAACGTTAGATTTTGTCTTCTGTATCTCATAAAGACCTAGAATTTTGAGACCTAAAACATAACAATTATTTCCAGGGCTACACATAAACTTTTGAAGATTTGAAGCTGGAAGTTTTAGAGATTTCAAGATTTTTCTTAGTTGAAATTGGAGATTTGAAGCTTTAAAGTTTGAGATTTGACCATTTTAAGTTAAACAGTTGAAGACTTAAAAATAGGAATTTAAAGAAGTTTTAGTAACATTGCAATTTAGGCATTGGAAATTGGAAGGTTTGCAATGGGAAGTTCGAAAATTTGACGTTGAAAATTTGAAAGTTTGAAGTTGGAAATTGGAAAATTTCAGACTGAAGGCTTGAAAATTTGAAGTTGCAGATTTAGAAAGTTTAGAGTAAAAATTTTAAGATATCAAGTTACAGATTTAGAGATTTTTAGAGTGAAAATTTCGAAATTTAAGAGTTTGAAGATTAAAAAATTTGAAGTTAAAAATAATTATTTAAAACTGAAAATTTAAAAAAGATAAAGATTTGGAGATTTGAATATTTTTAATATTACAATTCCCAGTTTCTAGATTTTCTATACCTCTTCAAATCAAATTACATCCTATTTCAATATTTCAACAATTTCTAAAGACCTCAAATTCCAGATTTAGAGATTTTTTAAAAGTATCATAGTATTATTGTTTATTTATTTATTTGTAATCTCTAGCGCGGTCCTTGCAGTCACACCGATTCGCGCAGCGCTTGGCTGGTCGAATGAGTAGATTTCGACGCGCAGCGTACAATTCAATTTTCATTTTCTTATGGCTAATTTTAAAGTGTCCGTAATTTTGAAAAGTGGTCCGTAAAGAGGACAAATAGGGCTACATTCTCAATTTTTTCGAATTTTTCAATTTACCCCATCAGCGTGAAAATGGCATTTGTTTAAAACAATTGCAAAATAAATGGCTAAAAAAATTATTTTTTCAACTGAAACGATTTTTATTATATACTCCTATGTCTCTACTATGAGCACCCAAAAGCAGATTTTTACTACTTTGTTAGTTGAATAATTGTAATTAATTGAAAAAATTGAGGACTATATTTCAAACATCTGTAAAATCAACAATTTTGATAATGTTTAAAAATCCTTCAAGATACGTTTATATATCACTCAATACTATAACATGTCCAAATTTTGGCAAAATCCAAAGTGGTATTCCGAAAAGTGTCCGAGTTCACGTGGAATGACCCTATCGCGACCACCTACTCGGAACGTTTTCTTGTAAGGGTTGTAGCTTTCACGGCTTGAACTGCGACTTAAGCTCTAAGGGCCGATACACACTATCGCTCCGCTCTCTCGGTCCGGTCACGGTCCGGTCACAGTAGTTGAACGAACAGAGAAACAAAAAAAAAGACCTTCTGTCTTTCTTCGACTACTATGACCGAACCATGAGCGGACCGTGAGCGGGCCAATAGTGTGTAATCGGGTCTTAAAGTCCAAGACTTAAAGCTCGTTTTAACAACACTACTTTTCAATTTCCAGGCCGTGGGTCTAGCGTCAGTGGTGATCGCGGTATGGATGCTGACGGATCAGACGTTGCTGATGTCGCTGGCTCAGGAGCGGCACAACTTCGACGCCGGCCTCTATATCCTCCTCTGCGCGGGCCTCCTGATGCTGATAGTCGCCTTTCTGGGCTGTTGCGGCGCCTTCCGTGAATCCCAATGCATGCTGGTCGGCTTCTTCAGCTGCCTCCTGGTGGTTATCGTCGCGCAGATCGCTGCCGGTGCCTGGCTCTACAGCAACAGCGACCGCCTCGAGGAGTTGGTCAAGTCTTCCGTGATAAATACCGTTAAGGTAACCAAGACTCGATTCCTCGACAGTTAAATACGCTACGGCGTCCGTTAAAGGAACTCCTAATTATCGTGCAGCGGTCTTTCCATAGTTAGCTGTCTATAATTACTCCATTCGTCTGTCCGAAGCAATCTAGTCGGACGCCTATAATTACTCCATTCATCTTCCCGAATTAGACACTCGTTCTAGCGTCCATTCATTTAACTTTTTCTTCGCGCCACGCGACCGAGATACGCTTTTGCTTTAATTCAATCGCGGCGTTTACTCGTCGCCGACACGACGCGTCGCTATCTTTTAGATCGATGCCATTCCTTGGAATCGTTGTCTCTCGCTCGACTTACAATTAGGCCAGTTCCAGGAAGTGGGTGGGGATTGCTATTCGCACGATTTCGGATGATCGCAAGGATATGGGAGAGATTAATTTATTATTCTCACGGTCGAAGCTTTCGGATGCAAGTCGTGTCCTGGAGGAAATATTTTCCCGACGTTTCGCTAGCATTACAGCTGGCTTCTTCGGAGGATCGAAAGACACACTGAAAGCTTCAACAGTGTGAACAGTACTTTATTATTATTAACCTTTAGAGGGTCGGTGTACATATTATAGAGGTGTTCCGACAAAGCACCTCTTTGGAAATGCGTCGTCAGCTCTACGGTGGCAATGTGTATTGTGTGTAATGAATAGATTGCGGATGTTTATGCAAATTCATATTTTGAAAGGCATAGAAACCGAAAATCAACTGAAATAAAAGTGTCTTTTATCTTCTAAATATCATAAAATGTATTTTGTTCTCGATATTTTATGTATTTTTGTATTTATGAACTTCTTTATGCATTTTAGCAGATTCAAAATTGCTAAAAGAAGACGTCGAACACGTTATGTATCCACTATTTGCAACATTTCATTGTGCATAACATCATATTTTGATTGATCATATTAAAATAAAAAAATAATAGAAAAATTAAAATAACTCTAAAATAGTTAGAAGCTAAAATGAGCTAAAATAAAACAAACGAAGAACAGAAATAAAAATTGAATACAAAAATAAAAAAAGGAATACAACAATTTTTAACGTCTACATTGACAGTTTTATAATAATGCTAAAGAGTAGCTCCGTATAATGCTCATAAGTATTTGCTCAAAAGTCCGTAATGTTGGTTCAATCGTTGGAAATTTTCGGAATCCTCGAAAATAATTAGAAGCATTTCAGAATTAATCAGAAGATTTCATAATTAGAAAATTTTCAATTTTTATCCTTTCAGGACCGCAAAGCCACCCTAAGAATACGCGACTTTACGGAACATGGAGGTTGCATATATACATATATATGTACAAATTTTTCGGCAAAAAGTTTCAAAATTTTTATGGAAAAATACCGGCCCTCTAAAAGTTAATAATATTAACGAGTGTAACCCTTTGGTACATAAGTATTACATTATAATGCGTTCGGAGAGCCTGTATGTATGTACAAGCTGATACTACAGAAGGCTTAAATATTACTGACTGGTTGTGTGCTGCTGATGATTGAAACTTGACGTTTGAAGGAGGCTAACATATCCGGAAAGAAGTCTAGATTGTAGTAGACGTTGTTAGGATTATTTAGTTATTATCTCTAAAATTGGTATTGTATGTCAGTAAATAAAAAAGGGAAGTCTTTCTTAGTATTCTTGATAGAGCATTAAACTTGAGAAGTTCCAACGAACCAGGGTAATTGATATTAGCGTTGAAGATTTTATAAACAAACGTGAAGTCAACGATAAATCTCCGAGCTTCGAAAGCGATATAAAGAAGTCATAAGTATTATAAATTATAAGTTATAACTAGACTGCGGATTTTTATGCAAAATAAAATTTTTGCAAGCATAAATAAAGAATTGAAACTGGAATAACAGTGTTTCTTACTTTCTTCAAAATTGTAGCATGAATTATATTTTTAATATTTTTTACACTTTTGCATGTATCAACAGTCTCGTAGATTTCATGCATACTTAGTATTGCCATAAATGCATAAAATCCGCAGTCTAGTCATAACTTATAAGTTTGTTATCCTTTTCATGATTCTCGTATGTTGACAATTCTGTTTTAGAATAAATACGGAGAGGAAACCGCTTACACGGAGGCTGTGGACGCGATTCAATCCGATCTCGGATGCTGCGGCGCCAACGGCCCAACGGATTGGACAGGCAGCAAATATGCGACCAAAGATTCCTCGCTGCCTGTTAGCTTAACCGTTTCCGGAGGCGTGAACAGCGAGTACAAAGTGCCCGAATCCTGCTGCATGAACAAAGGCAGCGTCACTTGCAAACTGGTTCGGAACATCAAGATTGCCAGTTCGCTCAGTTCCGAGATCTACAGCGAGGTAATCTACATTATAACAATTACAATTCCACAAGATCCGCGCCCATTTTTTGCTTCTGCGCGTGTCTTAAGGGGTAGTATGCATTCCTTAACATTAAATTGTCATAAATGTTTGCAAGCAGTAAAGATGATTTACATAATTCTGTTTACAAGATAAAAATACATGTTTTTATAGAGTAAAAAGCTGAAAGGAAGAACCAAAAGTGATTAAAAATACGACTGTTTCATAAATAAATTAATTCTATTCGATGCAACTAATTTTTTCTTCAAATTTATACATTTCTTTTGTGCCAAATGTTTAAATTTTGTTTATAAAACAAATATTTCTTAATTCAAATGTCGGAATCAGCTAAGCCGTCCATCTACTGGCTTGTTTACCTACCTTTAAGAAATAAAGGAAAAACATTTTCTTTTATTAAGTTGAACTACTAAACATAATGAAAAAAATGCTTTTTTTTTTTTCTTTTATTTCTTGAGGCATTCCTTTTTTACAATTATTTAAATGTAACGGCGCACTAGGTTCAGACTCACTAATAGGAATCAGCACCTAAATTGATCTAACAACCGAATCCTTAATCATTGCGGGATTCCTGCGAAATTGTCCAACCTCTAATAACAACTTAGTCCCATGAAATTGCAAAAGATAAGCTCATTGTTCGACGGAACACAATGTCATGATTCACCAGAGTGGAGTCACGGCTGGTTAAACGTGTTAATGTTCACTAATCGTCGTGAAAGCGTGGCCTCAATTGACCATTACGAATCCTTTTTTCCTGCAGGGTTGCGTGGACAAGCTGATGGGCATACTGAACAATCACAAGAACATCGTCATAGGCGTCGCCGCGGGAATCGGTATTTTGGAGCTCCTCGGGCTGATATTCTCCTTGATACTGTGTTGCGCGATCGGCTCGTCCGATAGATACAAGGCTTGAGTCGGATAAGTCGGGAAACCGTTTGATACATGAACCTTCGTCGCGCCCACATATCGTATCGCAGTCTTATAAACCGGTAACGATTTGATCTCTGTGCCAATTGTGAACAGATTTCCTCGTGTCTGTCTCTAGAATCCAACTGGAACGAGAGAAGAAGCTTCCTGAGCTGCCGAGATTCCAAATCGAATTTCTAGCACCGACAGTCTTCTGTTGTACGATTTCAGTATTGCGCGATGGATATTCTCCCAGTTCTTTTTAGATGTATTTTGATCCTGCTCAGGGACAGAAGAGCACATTTTTTAAAATATCATTTTTTTTTTTTATATATATATATTAGAAGCTCTTCGTTTCTTGTGTATTTTTTAATTTGTAAGCGTCGACTTTCATTGTATTGATACGCTATAGCTATCAATTCTGGTTTCAGCGTGGAAGACGCACAGGGAAAATTCAGTTTCTTTCTTACTGCCAATCGCTCTTTTCGTCCGCATCTCTTTCCATGCTAAAGACTTACACGAACGAGCATTTAATGTCTTAAAGAGTACCTACATGATTTACATTTTGTTAGGCCAAAGTAGTAAACCAAACTAACGTTAGTGTGTTGTGGAGAGAAGGAGAGAACGAGTGAGAAATAGAAAATGTGTGTATGCGTGTGTCTGTGAGAGGGAGAGAGGAGTGACAGATAGTGTGAGCAATAACAATTGGACAATTCTTCTTGTTGCAACTGGTATATCCTTAAAAGGGAGATCGTACGAAGTTCTTCCGAACTCGATTCTCATTTTGCTCTCTACTGCCTCGTAATCATTTTTTACCTTTTCCATGTAAGCGCAACAATATATTTTCTACACGACAATCTCTATTTATTAGTTACCACTTTCTCGAAATATTTTTGACGTCTTTTAACCTTCGTTTTCTATAAATGTAGATTTCTTAAAAGTATTCGAAGTGTATGTAAAATTATTCTCTGCTGTTGCCAATATACCAGTTTTAACAAACGTACATATATCTATACAAATATATATATTATATATTATAGTATAAACGATACTCCGAGAAGATCGATCTGATAATTAATATTGATGTCCAAATGAGATTATATTATTGTAAGAACGCTGCGAGGGTTTTGATCCTCGCGTCGTTATAGTTTATCTATGTTATCTTTAACGCAAAAGAAAGTGACAGACTTTTAAAGGGAAAAGGACATAGCTAAACAGAAGCAACTAATTTTATAAAATTAATTCGTCGTGGAAACCCGCGAAGTTTAAGGGGGAATCCTATTTTATTGACCGAAAACATATCAAAGTTTGGGAATTTTTCTTTAAGAAACTAGAGATTCGATTCATTTGAAATCTGTATCATAGTTTGCTTCATCTTTAAAGACGTTATAGTTCTTTTTAAATAACTTTATAATAGTAAACACAGGAATTATCGCAGAGCGCCGTGCTACGTTCGCCGTCCACTGGTGTGCAAAATATTTCTGGTTCTAATTTGCCCTGTATATTCGGCAAATACTACTTTACCGTTCGATGAATCAGAATTTTGATAAGTTATGTAGTTTTCATTTTACACAGAAAAAAACTGACGAATTTTGCTAACAAAAATGAATTCTGATATTCTGTACGTCAGAATATTCAGAATATTTTCATCAATGAAAAAAAAAACTAACTTCTTTAAAGACAAAGTAAACTATGGTACAAATTTCTAACGAATTGAATCGCTAGTTTCTTAAAAAGAAATTCACAAACGTTGCCATGTTTTTGGCTAATAAAATAGGATGGATTGTTTTCATAAAAAATGATGCAATTTTTTTTCCATTTAATTACAAAGACATAAGTTAAAATAGGAACTTGTCCTTTAACACAATGTTTATTGACATTATAAGCTTCAAAAAAATATTCATAAATTTATGCATTACAGATGGCGCTACAGATTGATAATTGAAAATACTTTTCTAAAGGATTTCCTTTCGTTTTACAGCGATTTTGAATAAACAAAACTAAATCCAGGGACTTCCTTATAGATTCTTTTTAAAATGCCTCTGATTCTAAACTGAACCTGTAAAATAAGCAAAAGAATGAAAATGATAGCTACTAAATGAAGATTTTTCAAAAAGTTGCGTTTTTCGTTAAAAAATTTGATATTTTAATTTTTTTTTTACAAAAAAGAAATAAGAGATTTTATTGACTACAATTTAGATTCAGGCCGAAATTACGTATTTTGTGAATATGCTCGAATTTATTTGGAACGTTTTTCCATTTTTCGAGTTATCACTGCAAAAAGAAAGGAAGTCCTTTAGAAAAGCATCTTCAATGATCCATCTGTAAGCTTATAATGTAAATAAACATTGTGTTAAAGGACAAATTTCTATCTTAACTTATGTCTTTCTAATTGAATCTGAAAGGAATGCATCATTTTCAATGAAATCGCCTACTGGACTACGAATCTTATATCAAATACGAAGGTACAAATTGAAATTGAGTGTCCAAATTCTGATCCTGAAAGAGTAAAACAAATTTGTGTCGAAAAAATGGATCGCAGTTGAAATAATTCTTCATTCTGGATTAACGAGTAACAGCTGCTTTTGGAATAGTTGTGTCTTGAAAACGTGATGGATACGTTTGACGATAAACATTCATCGTCAAATTTAGCATAGATTAAAGAGAAAAGGATTTTTGCACACATTGTATCTTCGCGATGAGTATGGTACAAAAAGTTATGAAAATATTTCAATTCTTTGTTTCGCATGTGTTCCAAATCAAAACGTATGGAGTAAAGATCACAGTGTCTAGTCTGTAAAGATTAAATTCCTAATTTATCGGATTTATTTTTTCTTTCTATTTTTTCTTTTTTGTTAGGATTAACATATTGCTTATCAGCTTATAATTGATGGATGAAGAAAATAGCGAATTACGACAGAGAAAACTCTGGTTTGTAAGGGCTGCTGAGACAAATCAAAGTTAGAACAAAACGTGAATGGTAAGCAGTATGTTACGTGTCTGTTCTTTTTGTATGGAAATCGTTATACGCTGTTTATTGCACGCGACAGCAGTGTATAATGTCGTTTTTATTAACCAGAAATTCCGGGACTACTGTTATATAGTTGTGCAGTTTTGGTTGTCATTCACGATCATCAGTATGGAATTGTAACGTCCGAGGAATTCTGGTTAAATACGAAGATAATCGTCTATATCCATATATATCTGATGTTATGTATGTAAAGTAAGACAATTTAAGTATATAAATGCGCTTATGGAACGTGAAAAAAAATAATCGCACGGTGAGAACAACTTAGAAATGCGATATCTGATCGATGTATGTACAGGTTTTGTAGTTTTCAATTCTCTAGCATTTCTGTAAATTGAACATTCAATTCCTCTGTTATTGTAACTTTTAAAAATTTTTTATTTTCTCGTGGTACTTCATTGACGTATAAATAATTCTCATTTTAAAGTTATTCGATTTCTAAGTTTCATGGATTAAGACACTATTTTCTTACACGAGTTGAACATGTAAAAAGGAAATAAATTTAAGCTGTCTAAAATTTAGAGTTTTCCTAATGTATCAAAGCTGAAGATAAAAGCTCGACGACAAAATCTAAAATTACAATAGTATATGAAAACGTCCTGAAGAAAATTTAGTTACGGATTTTTCGAAATTTTTTCTATTGTATCCTGTCAACGGATACAATTGGACTGTATTTTGTTTTAGAAGAATGATTTTTCGAATTTTGATAAAACAATGATTGTGATTGCTATTACAAATGCATCTTCGTACGTGTATGTTAATTACCATAAATTCCGTCGATTGTTGCTTGCAGAGCTTCTGCGTTAGACAAAGGGAAATAATATGAGCGATAAATAACAATTCTGAGGATCAAAAATCTCGTAAGCAGAAATATGCGAAAAGAAAATGTACAATTGGAAATTGTTTGAGAATATAAATTAAAGATCGAGTGCATCGATGTTATAAAAAGATGAACATGCGCTCGACGATAAGCAAGATACATTCACAGAGTACGAAAATAATTATCACTCATATAATATTCTTCGTTTCGATACTAATATATAAATAAATATATATAAATATATATATACGTGCATAAATGTATATATATATACATGTATATACATATTTTCTTACTGATTTTTGAACGAGATATTTTCATTCTCACTGATTTAATCATTGATTCTTTCTGAACATGCTTATACACTGTACGTTTAATATATATGTAATTATTAAGATATACTAAAATTTAGATACAATTATAAGGAATCTACTCTGTCCTATATACTTTCGAATATTTATGTAACAACAAATGGTATTATTTTTGCCATATTTTACGAATTTACAAGCAGAATGAGGTACAGACACATTTAACACTTATGTACACAGTTTTTATGTGTGCGTTCAGTTGCAACTTATGTATGTTTTGCAAGTAAATGTTATAAATGATGTTCGAAGAATTCAATATACAATTTAATGGACAAGCGTCGAGTTATTTTCGTTCCTCTATTTTTACTATTTACGATGATTAGACAGCGAATCTTTATGCAAAATAACATTTTTATAGCACATTTAACAATTGAATAATATTTTTAATGTTCTAAACATTTTAACTTGAATAATATATTTGCCATAAATGCATAAAGTTAAACAAACCTGCCTTTACATTTAAATAAGTTATAAAAAGGAATGGCTCTAGAAAGAAACGAAACATTTTTTTTTTCATTAAGTGTAATAGTTTAACTTAATTAAGAAAAAATGTATTTTATTTCTTAGAGAATACTATATATAAATAGAAAATTTAATCTAAGATCGTTGATGTTGCCATTAAATAGTTAACTACTAGTTAACGAGAAAATGAACCGAATCTCAAAATTTGTCATATTTGAGTAAATCCATGTTTCATCATTAATTTGACATCTAACAATGTGCAAAAATAATAATTAAATAATAATTTGAGTTCTAAAGTCAAAAAAAGCGAAGAGAATAATTTCTTTTCACCCAAATTATGTCTAATATTAACTATGTAATTTTATTTTTTAAATTCGAAACATTTAATATCTATTTAATAATTGTTTTTATGAAATAAAATAGTAGAACTTTATTATATTTATTATATTTATATTCAAGTCTTACTCAGAATCCCATTTTATTATTATTAGGCTGCGGATGTTTATGCATTTATGGCAATTTTAGAATCACAAAAACCTATACGAATGCCAAAATGAAGAATACTTCAATGAACAAAGCTATATTGATATAAAAACTTTGTCTTTTAATTTCACTGCAAAACGGCAGGAACTTTCTGTTCAACCTAATAGAAAATAAAACACATTTATTTAAGGATGAACTTCAGTAACAATCTTAGCCAAAAGTTAATCAATTTCCAAGATATTAATAGGGCTTCCTCTTGTCATATAAAACCATTCAGAAATATTAATCTTTTGACATAAATTTGTTTGTTGGAATGCACTTAAAATACAACTATTAGCAACTTCACTCTTAATTTTGTAATATATTTCTCAATATTGTGTTTTCTCATCACAATTGACAATTAAAATAATTAAAAAATTACCGAATTTTTCTAAAATTTCGCGGAGAGTTTTACTATTGCATAAAGAATTACTTTTCCAATTTTCAAAGATTTTTCCTTATTTTTAATGTTACTGTAGTTCATCCTTAATGTCTATAAAAATATAAATTTACATAAACGTCCGCAGTGTAATAATTATACACCTAGTGTATAAATTAATTAAAACCCTAGATAATTAAAAATAAGAATAATACTTATTCAGGTAACCGAAGTTCTACTGTAAATGCATATTTAATATTTATTATTATTGTTAGCTGTCTATTATATCCATACACCTG
The DNA here is from genome assembly GCA_030770465.2 of Perdita meconis. NCBI lineage: Eukaryota > Metazoa > Arthropoda > Insecta > Hymenoptera > Andrenidae > Perdita > Perdita meconis. The sequence continues at coordinate 615,350 of JASKOS020000035.1, read as the reverse complement.
TAAATGCGCAATACGGTGTAAAATTCCTCGATAAAACAAAAGAAATATCTAAAAACTCACAATAACACAATCAGAAGAAATTGCAAACTCCTCACGATGCTTACAGGACCTCAAAATATAAAATCCAAAGCGCGTCCAATAGCTTCCTCTCGCACATTTCGTCTTCCTCGACGCGCTCGCGGCGCTCACAATTTCAAACACGTACTCGCAAGACTCGCTTATCCTTTTAAGCAACCCGAAGGTCTAGAAAAAGGACGGAGGATCAAAAAAAGAACGAGCCGCGACAGAGATTCGAAGAGACAAGCGAGTCGAAAAGGGAATGAAAGGGAACAAACATCCCACGATATCGGAGAGTTTAGGGAGCGTGAGGACGATTTAAAAGTACGGGAAAGGGCTTCGGTGCTGTGGGAGAGGGGCAAGTGTTTCGAAGAAAGAGGAGGAACACGGAGAAAGTGAGAAAAGATGCAGGAAGGAGTCGGAAGGAGGGAGCACAGGTGCGGCTTCTACGTCCGGAGCGCCTCCAAGCAATGCTGACTGTCGCGCAGCGGAGAGAAGTCCTCTTTCGCTGCCCCGTGGTTCCAGCTTCGATTATTTCGAGCTTCTCGCGGCGGACTCGTTTTCGGTGTCGCGTTCCTTCAACAGGTTGTTCCTTCTGCACGGTGCCAGCCGAACCGCGACTGTCCCGTCAGTGAAATTCAAGTGAACCTCTTGGAACCATTCGCCTGCGACCTCGATCATCGTTATCTATTGGCGTTGCTCTTTGGTTATCTTTTTTCGCTGAAAAAGGGGGACAATTTAGTTAGAGTTTTAAACGAAGGAAGATGAATCGAGTGTCGTTCGGTGATAGAGAAACTTACCGGTGAACTCGGACGTTCGGATGAGTCACGCTCTGGTCTCCTTTTCTTTCCTTCGGTGAGTAAGAGGGTATTTAAATTATTATTTACTTTCGCGGCTTCTAAATATAAAAAGTGTTTCTATATTCAAGCCATTCTGCTTGCAGAGAATAAAAGACACGCGAAGAATGTAAGAATGATGATCACCTGTTGATTTGAAAAACATGATTTCACATCGTTACTGCATGATTTTTAATTTCTGTGCTTTCTGAAAATGTATGATATTATTAATTTAATGTTTCGTTACGAAGATACTAATAAGTCTTATTTTTCAAAGGGGCAAATCTCTGAAAAAGTAGAAATACATTAATATACTTATTTAAAATGACAATATCGTTTTAAATATACAGTAGATTCGTAGATCTCGATTATCCGAATCACAATTATCTCCATTTTAAATTATCCAAGGTTTTAATTAATTATTGCACTAGATATAAGAATTTAGTGAGACTACCAGTAAAATTTCAACTATGATCTAATACCGTTCTACTAATTATTAGCAGCTTTATAAATATCAAATCGGGTAATCGAGATACTATACCGTTATAAAATTGCAACACGGTTATTTGTTCAAAGAAAAAAGAAAGACTCCAGCGCGACGGTGTATTTCGAGACTGATATCACCTGTTGCGTGGGTGAGCAAGTTCGACGCTTTACGACGAGCATACCTCGTCGACCTACTTCGTTCCTGTATAACGAGACGATGCAGTTCGATCAGTGCGTAGGGAAATATGAATTAAAAACGCGTGAATCGCGTGCAGCTCTTCCCGAGGACGGCCTTGAAGATGTAATACTTTTACATCACTTGTACCGTGCTAATAAAAAAACGATACGCAATACGCGATAAACGGATCCCCGTAATTGTAGTAATTAGTACGCTTATCGTTCTTTCTTACAAGCTCCACTTAACGCGTTGGTGAATATTGATCTAAAACGTGCTTCTTTAAAGATATATTTAAGGTACAACCTAAACAAAAATGCATAAAAAGTGAAATACTTTAATATCTATGATTTAAGGCTGGTTCAAACACGTTTAATAATTTAGACGAGTGGCTAAGAGTTACACTGTTTTACTAAATTACTCGACTAAATTTTAGTGTTCATACATAGTAAATTACTAAAATTCTTGCCACTCGAATAAATTACTAAACGTGTCTGTTTCAGCCTTTACAAATTTGCACATGAGTTAATCATATTGTGAACTTTGAATAACAGTTATAAAAATTAAAAAACAATTGTAATAAAGATCGTGAAAGGGGTTCAAGATGATCGTTCGTTTTTCAGAAAACAAAATTTTTGTTTTGTTACTGAATTTGCACAAAATCGTCCGTTAATGACTATACATATTGAAGTATATTTAGTGAAAAAAATATACCTTCCGATTTCGCACGATCGAAACTGGAGTTTTAAGGTACACCACTTGAATTTCTGTAACACCGGACTCAGTACTCACCACGTTTTTAACAAGAATTTATTAGCTTTCGTAGCTATTTTTTATAATCCATAGTATGCGTAAATAAAATGTGAAACCGCAAATAAATCGGATGTTTAATTTTGTTGCAATGCGCATTCGAAAATTACTTTTTTTGTGCCATCGCAGTAGCCTCAATCACAAATTTGATTTGTGATCAGATTACATTTTATCCAACTCTGAATATGTATAACATCTTAAAGCATAACATTCTAAAGAAACTCTCGGAGAATCTCTTATTCAGTCTTCACTAAAAATTTATTAAAAGAAAATCAACAGTAAAATCTATAATCACTAGCAACAATCTCGTCTCTCATTGCTCTTTTCCTTCCAACGTTATTTCCTACGGATTTCCAACGTTATCGAGTTTCCGTCTAATTTATATTTATTCATCAAATTCTCTATTGTCACGCAATCGCGCGACGCCGTTTCATTCGCATCGCCCGTGATGCGCTCCGCGGCCGGATCCCAATCTTCGGTTCCGTTTATTAGTGTCACGTTGGTCGGTTTATTTTCGGTGTCCAATTTTCTTCTCTTCGAACTTTTTTTCTTAAACTCCTCGGGACACGTGTCCACAGCGACGGTGCGTTTGCCCAGCTTTTTACCGTGTTCTCTCGCTCCGGTGACAACAGCGGCCTCGCAAGAAACGCTCCTTGAAATACGATACCTCCCTTCGGCCGTCTTTATCTTACCGTCGCTACCCGAGGCTCTAATTCTGGACACGTCTTTCGATCCACTTCCTGCATTGGGAACCTGAGTCCTATCCGCTCCTCCTGGAGGCTTAGAATTATTGTCCCCGACGCTGCACAGCCTCAACGATACCTTCTCGTTGTTCAAATTATACTTTTTCATTAAATAATGCGTTATCGGAGTCGCCGTTATCGCGTTTGAATTATCTGCCGCGCGTTTCACCTTCTCGGCGGTTCGAACAATACGGTTCTTTTTGAACGACTGCACGGAGGAGGAAGTTCCTTCGTCGAAACACTTGGTCGTTGTTAACGTATCGCTATATTGCACGGTCCTTTTATTATTATTTCTTTTTTTAATCGTTTCTTCACGCATGACATTCTCTACAGTTTTTTCTATTTCCGTTTCGTTGATCGCCCTGATTTTTTTCAACTTCAAATCTTCGTTCACGCTGCAACTAAGGAAACGATAAAGATGTGGTTATCAAAGTAGCTGATCTTTCATTTTATCAATTTAGTAACTGTTCTCTGACAATACTTACAGATTAAATTGAACTTTTTCTAGATTTTCTGAATACAAGGTAAACTTATTAGTTCTAATCTCAACTTTCTCTTTGTCATTGCAAACGTCGCATTTTTTATTGCAAGGTGGTGTCAAGTACCCAAAATATTTGCTGATGGTTGCATGACGACATCTAAATGGCATAATTTTATGTATAATCCTGAAGTAAAAAGTGTAAGAAAAAGCAGAATAAAATGACTAAATAACTTTTCTTACTCTGTGAGAAAACAATAAGACACTAATTTATCGTACTCCTTCAATTGTCTCTTAATAAGTTCTATATTCTCTATTTCTGTGTGATTTTCAATAGACAATTTTATAGAAGAATAACTTTTTACACTAAAATATATTCTGCAATATACAGTAGCATTATTTTTACACATCTGAGCAGATTCTGTGTAATATTTACAAATGTTTTCTGACATTGTCCAATAAACTATGCATCTAGGAGAATAAAAATACTATAACTTATTTGTAATGATTAGACTGTGGATTTTATGCATTTATGGCAATTTTAAGTATGCAAAACATCTAAAAGACTATTAACATATTCCAAAATATATAAAATGTCAGAAACATAAATCAAGTTAGAATGTTTAGAGCATTAAACATATTGTTTTTCAAGTTTCAATTCTTTATTTGTACTTGCAAAAATCTTATTTTGCATGAAGATCCGCAGTCTAGTAATGATAGATCAGCAATGACTGAATATTTTTTATCAAAGTTAACTCTTTTCATGATAGTTCAACATATATACTGACGCAATTGGTTGTTTACGAAAGAATCCATAATTGTATGTAGTTGTTATAACATTTGCTTCACCCTGCATCCATTTATTTTCTATAGCACACTTTGTTGTGTTGTTTAATTCTGCAGAGAATCATAGATTTTCATACTCTAGTTTAGGAATAAAGTAAACATGAAAATGGTGATCATAAATTGCTTACTATGATGATACATGTGCGTGACTATACCAAAATGGATCAGTTTATCTCTTATCAATTCTGCTGTGGCTATTTCTTTACAGTAAATAACGGCAAATCCTTTAGGCATCTAAATACAAACTTGATACGTTTACAGAAAGATTTTACAGAATGATAGAGTAATTTACCTTGCATGCGGATGAATTTAGAAGACCAAGTGTTTCTACAATGAATTTTTTGAGATGCTCAAAGGGATCAAGAATCATATCTAAAAACCACACATCATGGTGTATATTTGTCCGTTGCATTGGTATTTTAAATATATTTGGTATTTCAAACGATAACAAATTGCAAACGTCTTCAATTACCTATTGAAATATTTGATGAATGAGATTTAAGTAAATTATAAACTTGAATCTTATTATTTCAAATATCAATTGTTTTTTTGAAATACCTCATCTCTGACGGCTGTTGTTACCGCAATTTTAGGAACTTGTCCATGAAAATCACTGTACGAATGTATTTTTTTATAGCAAGGTTTATAATCGTATCCTTTTTCACTTATACAATGCGCCTCAGTAAATACAATATAAGATAACAATTTGCGATCTATTAATAACTGTATAAGATTCTGTTAACAGATATTAAAAAAAATTAAGTAAAATCCTTTAGAGGAATTAGATAAAATAGAAATATTCTACGTTATATTATACCTGAAAATATGCGAGCAAACTCATTTCTATCGTGGCATATAATAGTGATATTGTAGGAGAATCTGATGACAAATCACTAATAATACAATTTCGTTTCTTATTCTCCGTTTTTTTACTTAACAAACAAGCTTTAATTTGTTTACTTTCTAAGAAGTCTACATGATTCTGAAAACATTCGATTATATAGTGAATTAAAATAAAACCTGTGTTTTATGAATAAACAGAATTTTTACCTTCATGGTAGATAATTTCGGAGAGAAAACTACTGCTACTTTCTTTTGCAAAACAACTGGCAACTGATAGCAAAGAGCCCTGCCAAAACCAGGGGGCATCGATATGCATACACAATTCGAACCTACAATTGTTTTTTAACATTTCTTCTTTTTGTTAAATAATACGTAAATATAAAAGAATGTTTGAACATTTTTCTCCGTCGGAACACGAGACAATAATATCAACAAAACAGGAACAATTATACATAAAAAAAAAGAAGACTATAAACTACAAAGTTTTGATTTCAATTGTACTAACCTTTGTTGACAGCAATCGTGGCTTGTTTCTGAACATTGTTTTTGAAGTCATTGAACCCGAACACTGACTGCAAAACTTTCATCATACTCGTTTCATCATAACTCATCATTGTACCTGTACAGTATTTTGCGATGCAACATGTTGTTTGTCAATTTTTCATTATACTTGACGTGATTTGACGGAGAGACTTTCGAAACTTTCATGTACACGTGAGTGAGTCAGATATTTTGCCCGCGAGATTCAGCCGTGAGAAAAGTATAAATTTCATTGGTACCGCCAAAACGAGTCGAGCCAATCGCATGCCGCGATTTTGAACTCAGCTCACGCGCCAATATTTGAAATGCTAATCAGTTTCTACGAATTCTCATTTGCAAACATAATTTCTTTTTGTTTTTTAGAAACGGAAGAAACTCAAAGTTGTGCAATATTGTTCCTCGATGAGAATAAAGTGGACGCAATGATTTTGGGTTAAAAATTTCTTTTTGACAGACTTTTACATGTCTGCATGTAAGTATAAAGAAAATCATTGAAAAATAACGATAACGATATTCAATGTTTTTATATAGTATATTCTATGGGACTAAACAATAAAAATACGTTATATAAGCATAAGTTGTTTAGCACTTTATTAAAAAGTTATAAACAAAAATACAGAATTCAAAAGGAAAAGTTAAGCGATATTTATATGTATAGTTTTAGACGATATTAGCCATTGTATTTGTTATTCCTAGTCATTAAATTAATACCAACTCTTACTATAATTGATTTTAATATTAAATTCGTAGGTGTAAATTAGCAATACAAGATTGACAGTGATTCAAAATGGAATTTATTACTGTCATAAGAAGTTCATTTGAATTTTAGTTCATCTCAGTGAATAAATTATTAATTCTTTGTATCAGTTCATTGCGCATATTTATTTTAATTTTCTGAACATGTAGGTAAATATCGCTTAACTTTACCTTTTGAATTCCGCATTTTTGCTTAGAACTTTTCAATAAAGCGTTAAACAATCTGCCCTATAAACTGCATGTAGATTGGCAGCAAATTTTCAGCAAATCTGTTTAAAAATCCATAGGCATTTGTTTCCATATTAGACTGCCAATTTGTAAAAAGGGCCTGTATTGGCAGATGGGGAAGCAGATTGGTATCAGAAATCGAACAGAACCTGCCGTCAGGTCTGTCAACAATATTTGCTCGAATTCTGCTGCCAATCTGCCGTCAGCAGATCTGCCATCAGGAAAGAAAAGGATTATACTGTATTTTTTACTTTCCCTGAAACGATTGTAGTCATTAAATATATGGAAGTCAACAATTATATGCGTTATATTTTTCAGATGCATAATGAAGAAACTTTATGTAATATTTGTTTTAATATATGCCTCCATCGCCGAACAACTTAATAACTGTAATGACCCGAATTTTCACTCATTGGAGACACCTGAGTCTGCCAAATTGGAATGTGGACCATCTTTCGAAAACCGTTGCACATGTATGAGAACGTGTTATGAAAATCATTACCAATACGTTGTTAATTGCACTGATTCAGGGTTTCACAATACTGAGCCACTGGCTCATCTTCCAACGGAGACGCAGGTAAAAAGTACTATTAAATAAGAAATTTAGCTTTTTTCACAATACATTAATTTACCGAAAAAATAAATGTAATAAAACATAAATAAATACAACTTTAGGTGCTGATTTTCACCGGAAATCATCTAGAAGAATTACCATGGAACGTGTTCGGGACTCTGGACACTTTGCCCTCCCTACGAGTGATCGATATGTCGAGGAATAAGATCCGGGAAATTCGTGGAAAAGCGTATCACCACGTGCAACGCGTCGAACGACTTATCCTCGACTTTAACGAACTGTCCTTGGACCCTGGAAGGAGTCATCCTCGAGTGTTTTCTAATTTTGAATCTCTACTAGAGCTTCATTTAACTGACGCATTCGAGGATGGTCCACCAAGAGACCTTGCAGCGACTTTGCACGATATTTTTGTAAATAGGTATTAAATATTTCACATATTTTATTACATACATAAATTAATTCTCGATCCTAACATTTAATCAACTGTAGCACTCATTTAAACTGAAATTGTTTCCCACCAAATTTGGAGTTGTATAATGCAAACTCATAGATTATAAGAACAGAATATGGAACGGATATGACACCAAAAAATTCTCTGTGAATGTAGCGAACAAGATAACAAAATAACATATTAGACACTGTTTACTTTTTACATTCCAATTAGTGAATAATACCTCCGAGGCTAAACAAATTATTTGCAAAGCATTGGAGGAAGAAGCTGTATCTTACAGGACATGTAAAAAGTGATCTTAGAGTTCCCAAATGAAAATTTTGACCTCGAGATTCAGAAACGTTCAGAACAACCCCAAAAATTGGAAAGTAATGAATTGAAGCAGCTATTGGCCGAAAATTCATGCCAAACCCATACAGAACTTGCTCCAGCGTTATGAGTTACCTTACAAACTGTTTCTATCCGGTTGCATAAAGCTGAATTAGGATAAACATTAATTTTCATGTAAAACAGGGCCGAGAATTAATTTCTACACATAATACTAGCATTCAAATTTAACTGAATTTTTATCTTCTCTTCAGTAATCTCACGCAATTGATGAAGCTGCATTTAGAACAGAATGAGATATCCGAATTCCGCGACGCTAACGTGTTCTGCGATCTTCCTAATCTCTTGGACGCATATTTAGGCGACAACGCGCTGACTGCGCTACACTTTAACATATCTTGTCTACACAAATTACGTTTCTTGGATCTTCAACGCAACAAGTTCACCAGAGTCCTCGAGCGTGATTTGCACGCCATGGATGCGATCGCTAAACGCAATCAAAGCATAGCAGTGGACTTCACCGGGAATCCTTTCGAGTGTTCTTGCAAATTGAATCCTTTCGTCAAGTGGATGAAGAAGACAAAAGTCTTCATTCGGAATAACGGCAGCTTGAGGTGCTCCGAAGGTATCTTCATTATTAGCATGACTAGAATTTTTTTTCTGTGTGGAATCAAAGGACAGTTATTTATTCCTGCACTGGCTGAACTTGTGCAGAGATAGAAGAAGATAGCGATTGATTCGTTCTCCATTAGTGCAGTTATTGTAAGAATAAAAAACAGACCTCAAGTCTTTCTCTTCTATTTTCCTTACATAGAGAAAATCATAGATAGAATAATTGTACAATAATTGACCGTTTCAAGAAAATTAGAAAGTATAATTATAATACTTATTTTACGTGATAAAATATATTTATATTTCAATGATAAGAATATTCTTGTTTTGAATACAATTCATATTTTTATATACTATAAAAGGATTGCATTACATTTTCTACTTTCCTTGAAACAGTTAATAATTGTATAACGAAGTCAACATCAATTTGTATGTATTGCATTTTTTGGAGGTACCTAAATGTAATTAAAAAAATTTGTGACCCCAAATTTAACCAAACTTCGAGATGGTACTCCAAAAAGGGTTTTCGATTTCGCATGGAATGACCCAGCTGTAATCTATACGTTATATCGATCATTTTAATTAAGGGGGAAATGTGGTTAGAAAAGCTACTAATAATTCAAAATATTGGTACGTTTTGTGATTCTTTAATCTGGATATGATACACATGTTAAAACCAAGAAACATCCAAAATAATGAAAATTAAATGAATTATAGAGTGTCAAAGAGGTCTCTGTATAACGCTGTGCGTCTGTATGGTAAACATAATTCTGATTATATGAAAATAAAATCGTTCTTTACTGTGTATCCTTAGACTCAAAATTAACAATGTGGAACTTTGTGGAAAAATTTAAATAAAATTTCGCGCAGTTATACAATAAACATCAATTTCTTTGATTTTTTTCTGAAATAATTTTGTAAATAATATTTAATAAAATTGGTTACAGTTATGTGATTTCAATGCGCAAGTTCCACCCTGCAGAGAAAAGTGTTTTACAAGTTTAGTTAAAATCTCAACTAAAAATATTGATTCTTTTTTTAATTATTCTGTTTACTGTCTTGAAAAAAACAATGACCACTTTGACACTCCGTGGTTTACTTAAGTTTCATTATTTTGCATGTTTCTTGGTTTTAAAATGTGTGTCATATCCATATTAAAGAATCATAGAACGTGCAAATACTTTTAATTACTAGTAGCTTTGTTAATCAAATTCAAAAAAGATTCGTTCGTTATAGAAGTCTAATACCTATATATCCATATATGTATTTTAAAGAATTTTTTCCTGCAGGTGAAATACATCACGAACTTCACGAAACGAAGAATTGTACACCGAAGTTGTTTTCATCAGCCTCACGTGGAGTAACCATTTCACTCTTCTTCCTCTCGATGGTGCTGATAATGCTAGTGTGCGCTCTAATCTACGTGCAACGCGCGATACTGCAAAAGAAAATCGAGCCGATATTAGATTCGGTTAATAAAAGGGTGCGATACACCTCGATCGCGACCGGTGATACTCGCGAGGAAGTATAGCGAGTGGCTTAACACTTAGTATAAATAAAATAAAGAAACCAGAAATACTAGTTGACGCTAGATATTAAATCATTTTCATAATGATCTAGACTGTTTTTGAACTGAGAAATTTCAACTTTTTCTACTGTAAAGTTCGTTAATGTAACTATGTATAACTTAAAATTGTAATAATGTAACGAGACAATATTTATAGCAAGAGAAAGAACGCAATTTGTTAATACAATAACGATTCTAGACAAACGACGCGTAGTTTTGATATTGTTCGCGACTATTTTAAGCCTGTCGAGTAACAAATAAATGTTACACATATATTTTTATCCATGTCTTTGTTTATTTATGAAACAACGCTACTTAAAATTACGTTAAAAAAAATTTGTTGAAAACCTATATACACATGCATGTCTCTTTAAATACTACAAAATGTACCTGAAACTTCCTTCAGTCCTTATCGTTGACTATCAGACCATTGACATCCAGTTAGAGATTAGATAACGCATTCAGACTGTTTTAATGCTCATAATATGCGCTAAGATGTCATTGTGAATGTACGCCTGCCGGTGAATTAATTGTGGTGACTTTCTCGCAACGGGCGATAAAATATACAAAGGATGTCCTTGGCTGGACGTCTTCATCTCGATGATGTCGTCACGTCGTACCCAGAGTTGGGGCCCACGGTCCCAGACGGCGGTTATTCGTGGGTCGTTCTCACGGGAGTGTTTTTAGTCCAGGTATGTCTGAAAGCGCAAGTGAAATGGTCAGCAAAGCCAGCAAACATGAAAAATCACTTATACAGGGTATTTAGAATACAATGTTAACGCCTTTTACACAGTTGAGCGAAGCGTAAAGGAAAAGAACAGCGAATACTTCGCGCGTGTAATCAATCTTGATATCAATAAAGCGGACATCCAGAAACCGGAAGCAACAAAGAAACGACGAAGTAGACGTTGACGGATAGAATTTACATAAAGGAAATATAAAATTATTTTTTTACAGGTACTATAATATATAAGCGATCGTATTCTGCACTGCAGTATCGAATTAACGTGAAATCATGAGTTCATTCAATTATCGAATTCCTTCTGTTCGAAGGCTTAGGTAAGTATCTGGCATTGTTGACCATAGAGAGTAACTTACCAATTATTAATTGTGTTTGTATTATGGAGAGTTAATCACATATTTATGTATTAAAGACATTGAAATTACACAACACCTGAAATAATTTTTCAATATACTTCAATTCCTATTTTATTCAGAGGAATTTAAACTTTTTTCTGTAGACTCTTTTCCTTATTAAATTTCGTGTTTTAATTATGAATCTAATACTTATTTGGAGTACTAATACTTATTTAAGTAAAAATGCTAAGAAGTCGCATTTATATTGTATAAGTAAGAATAAATGTATACTTTTATAGAATAAAGCATGCTTAGCCCTGCTGTTTTCCTTTTTTCAATATGTTTCATCACAACTTGAATTGTTAACACGTCATTGTAAATGTGGCGAATGAAATTGTTACGGAATATTAGAGAACAATAAACGTAAATATATTGACACTATAATTTCCTCATACTTTTCTTACAATTGGAATAAAATGCAGTGTTGGGTCAAATAATCCTGAAGAGATCAGCAGAGTTAAAACAAAAAACAAAGTAAATTACAGTATTTCATAACATAGACACTTTCGTTTCAGTCTCCGATAATAGATGCAATAACTCTTCCTTTTCTTTGTCCAATGTTTCATTAATTTCCAATAATGATGTAATAAAATTATTGTTTGAGGTTTCTGGAAGAACTAAATTTACTAGAGACCATGATTATAACGACTCGTCAATAGAATCCACGGAACTATACTAATCTGCCCATAATTGGATCAGTTATTCTATCCTTCTAAACACCCTGTATAATACAATCCTACAGACTAACACAACGATTTTCTTAACATATTGCTAGATTGCGGATGTTTATGCAAATTTGTATTTTTAAGGACATACAAAAAGAATAGAATTATAGAATACCTATTTTATTTTTACATCCTAATGTATTTTAGCATATTTAATATTTTCATGAATGCATAAACATTCACAGTATAATAATTACATTCCTGAGGACTTAGTATCATTACTCTTGCAGATGACTATTCCAAGCGTGTTATCAATGTATGGAATAGTGCTAGGATACATAAGTGAGGACAGGGAATCTGAATTCGACGTGTTCAGTGAGAAAATTATCCTTACACCGATACTTTTCTCTGCCTTTTGGAGTTTAGCAGGCACGTCAAGACACTAGTACTCAATACTAACTTTGCTTTCAATTAATTCTACTCGAAGAATATTTACAGAATATTTTCTACAGGATTTGATAAATCCTTACAAAATTGAATTTCTGAAATTTTGTAAAAGAATATTTACAGAATATTTTCCACCGGATTTGATAAATCCTTACAATCGAATTCCTGACATTTCGTAATTTTATAAATATTTTTTTTTTTTAGATCCTTGGACGAGAATGATCGTGAATATAGCATCGATTCCTCGTTTAGTAGGAATAATAGGAGTGTTCCTTTTAGCAGTTGGAATCATAGCAACCGGGTACCTTGCAACGGGAGGAGTTGGTGCTTATTTAGCTAGTAGCAGTGCTGGTGCAGTGATGGGCATCGGTGCTAGTTTCGTCGCCCTGCTCAGTGACCACGTTCTCCGGAAATATTTTAGGAAGAAACTTCTGTTCGCTTTGATGCTGAAAAACGTTGGCGTTTCGTTTGGTCTCGTTCTTATTCCAAGCATCACTAATTTACTTCTACACGAAGCGAAATTGAAGAATGGTCTGCTGCTGATGACAATTGTTCTGGTGCCCACTGCTCTTGGAACGTTAACCTTCAGACTGCCTTCTCCGCGACAAGCGGCTCCTTACAGGTTTCTCTCTTCAGTATTTTAAACCTTAAACAAAATAATATAACAATGCTTTACTATTCTCTTCAGTATTCTAAACCTTAAACAAAATAATACACCAATGCTTTACTATTCTCTTCAGTATTTCAAATCTTAAACAAAATAATAGACCAATGCTTTACTATTCAAACAAGAGAATTGATAAATGTCAAATACCTAAAAAAAGAATTTACAGTCTCCTCTTATCAACCGAAGAAGACACCGAGCTTCCCATAAGAATCTCTTCAGACGTTCCTAAGGACATCCAACAGCCGGAAGATTCAAATTACTTGAGAAGCCTTGAATACACAGACTCCGAGGAAAAGATACACGGCGGAGGACTACTCAGCGAGGGAAGTAATATTTACGCTTACGATGATCCAGACGAAGAAGAACTATTCGTGAATCCAGTTTACTCGAACAGCAAGTGGAAGTACCAATTTCGATCCCTGAAGTCGTTCCGCTTCTGGGCTGCAACAGTTGGTTGGGTCGGGATGAAAGCAATCACTCTCTTCTTTTGGGTCTTGTTGCCCGTTTTAACTCACAGGATCGTGAGGAATCCTTATCTCTGCATGCTGACGTCGATCACGGCTGGCGTTGCCAGTTTCCCGCCGAGCCTCGCCAGTTACAAAGTCTTGAAACTCACTAACTATAACAGAAGACTATACTTCGGGTTGGCGTCATGGCTATGCGGCGTTATCTTAATAGGTACGCAATACAAGCTCAATTAGATACAGGGCCGACTTTAGGCTAAGGCCTAAATTTCTCTTCTATCTTATAAAGCTTACAAATTTTAAATAAAAAAAGTTTAAGGCGCTGAAGACCAACTTGACCTAAGGGCGTCGCGTTCCCCTCAGCCGGCCCTGATCAGATATCCGTATTTGAAAAGTAATCTCGTTCATTCACAGGTCTGACTTACGCAACGAGTTACACGTGGATCGTAATCTGTGCCGTGTTAGGAGGTATTGGCATCGGCAGCTTGTCGAGTTGCCAAGATTTAGCTTTGTACGATGTTTTCGGCGCTGAAACGATGCGTTCCATTCAAAAAGGATTCTCGACGATCGTGGGATTGTGTATATTGGGCTTCTGTTTCATACACAGTACGTTGACGTAACAAAACTTTATTTTGCAAAAGAGTGAATTAAAACTCAGGAATCGATGGACGAAGCACGGAGAATACAAAACGAATGCGTCTGGTTGCAGGTGTAAATTTCTGTTTGAATATTACGGCGATCCTGTTATTCTTCGGCGGATTCTATTGGAGTTTGTCGCCTGTACTGAGTTCGATAAATACAACGCGGCACAAATTTACGCCTACAGTAAGTGGAACGAACGGAGATGAGACGTAGTTAAAGTAATCCTTCAGCGCAAACTATTTAAGTGGGGAATCCTTTTTTGTTGGCCGAAAACATATCAAATTTTGAGAATTTTTTCTTTAAGAAACTAGCGATTCGATTCGTTCGAAATCTGTATCACAGTTTGCTTCTTCTTTAAAGACGTTACAGTTTTTTTTATTACTTTTTAGTAAGAAACATAGGAGTTATCGCAAAGTGCTGCGCCACGTTCGCCATCCACTGGTGTGCAGAATATTTCTGGTACCACTGAACTGTATGTTCAGCAAACACTGCTTTATCGTTTGATGAATCAGAATTTTGATAAGTTATGTCGTTTCCATTTTACATAGAAAAAAACTGGCGAATTTTTCTAGTAAGAATGAAATTTATACTTTGACACTTCATAACTTTCTTAAAAAAAATTTTTTTTTAATTCTGATTCATCAGACGAAAACTACAGGTGTATAGAGTAAAACGTCGTTTCATTATTTTATTTTTATTTTATTTTATAAAAGGTAAATATCCTTGTACACCAGTGGATGGTGAACTTCGCGTGGCGCTTTGCGCCATGATGCGTAACTCCAATGTTTATTATGAAAAAGTAATGAAAAAAACAACTATAACTTCTTTAAAGATGAAGTAAACTATGGTACAAATTTCAAATGAATCGAATCGCTAGTTTTTGTTTAAAAAATTCCCAAACTTTGTTATGTTTCTGATCGATAAATCAAGATTTCCCCGATGTTACAATATATCTTAATTTAATTGTATTTACAAATATTTATGTCGATCACAATAATC